>JBBPBQ010000008.1:9133658-9176068 GCA_037974755.1 Cicer yamashitae | reverse complement strand
AATGACACAAAATGACACAAAATCACATATTGGATGCACAAGATTGGTTAAAAACCCTAATTGGATTAGAATAAGCCTAGGGAGAACGAAAATGACCTAAATGTTTAACCAATGACACAAAATCACATGTTGGATGCACAAGATTGGATAAAAACCCTAATTGGATTAGAATAAGCCTAGGGAGGACGAAAATGACCTAAATGTTCAACCGATGACACAAAATGACACAAAATGACACAAAATCACATATTGGATGCACAAGATTGGTTAAAAACCCTAATTGGATTGGAATAAGCCTAGGGAGGACGAAAATTACCTAAATGTTCAACCAATGACACAAAATCACATATTGGATGCACAAGATTGGTTAAAAACCTTAATTGGATTAGAATAAGCCTAGGGAGGACGAAAATGACCTAAATGTTCAACCGATGACAAAAGATGACAAGAAATCACATATTGGATGCACAAGATTGGTTAAAAACCCTAATTGGATTAGAATAAGCCTACGGAGGACGAAAATGACCTAAATGTTCAACAAATGACACAAAATCGCATATTGGATGACCAAGATTGGTTAAAAACCTTAATTGGATTAGAATAAGCCTAGGGAGGACGAAAATGACCTAAATGTTCAACCAATGACACAAAATGACACGAAATCACATATTGGATGCACAAGATTGGTTAAAAACCCTAATTGGATTAGAATAAGCCTAGGGAGGACGAAAATAACCTAAATGACACAAAATGACACAAAATCAGATATTGTATGCACAAGATTGGTTAAAAACCCTAATTGGATTAGAATAAGCCTAGGGAGAACGAAAATGACCTAAATGTTCAACCAATGACACAAAATCACATATTGGATGCACAAGATTGGTTAAAAACCCTAATTGGATTAGAATAAGCCTAGGGAGGACGAAAATGACCTAAATGTTCAACCAATGACACAAAATGACACAAAATCACATATTGGATGCACAAGATTGGTTAAAAACCCTAATTGTTTTAGAATAAGCCTAGGGAGGACGAAATGACCTAAATGTTCAACCAATGACACAAAATGACACAAAATCACATATTGGATGCACAAGATTGGTTAAAAACCCTAATTGGATTAGAATAAGCCTAGGGAGGACGAAAATGACCTAAATGTTCAACCAATGACACAAAATGACACAAAATCACATATTGGATGCACAAGATTGTTTAAATACCCTAATTGGATTAGAATAAGCCTAGGGTAGACGAAGATGACCTAAATGTTCAACCAATGACACAAAATGACACAAAATCACATATTGGATGCACAAGATTGGTTAAAAACCCTAATTGGATTAGAATAAGCCTAGGGAGGACGAAAATGACCTAAATGTTCAACCAATGACACAAAATGACACAAAATCACATATTGGATGCACAAGATTGGTTAAAAACCTTAATTGGATTAGAATAAACCTAGGGAGGACGAAAATAACCTAAATGTTCAACCAATGACACAAAATCACATATTGGATGCACTAGATTGGTTAAAAACCCTAATTGGATTAAAAAGAGCCTAGGGAGGACGAATGACCTAAATGTTCAACCAATGACACAAAATGACATAAAATCACACATTGGATGCACAAGAGTTGTTAAAAACCTTAATTGGATTAGAATAAACCTAGGGAGGACGAAAATAACCTAAATGTTCAACCAATGACACAAAATCACATATTGGATGCACTAGATTGGTTAAAAACCCTAATTGGATTAGAATAAGCCTAGCAAGGCGAAAATGACCTAAATGTTCAACCAATGACACAAAATGACACAAAATCACATATTGGATGCACAAGATTGGTTAAAAACCCTAATTGGATTAGAATAAGCCTAGGGTAGACGAAGATGACCTAAATGTTCAACCAATGACACAAAATGACACAAAATCACATATTGGATGCACAAGATTGGTTAAAAACCCTAATTGGATTAGAATAAGCCTAGGGAGGACGAAAATGACCTAAATGTTCAACCAATGACACAAAATGACACAAAATCACATATTGGATGCACAAGATTGGTTAAAAACCTTAATTGGATTAGAATAAGCCTAGGGAGGACGAATATGACCTAAATGTTCAACCAATGACACAAAATGACACAAAATCACATATTGGATGCACAAGATTGGTTAAAAACCCTAATTGGATTAGAATAAGCCTAGGGAGGACGAAAATGACCTAAATGTTCAACCAATGACACAAAATGACACAAAATCACATATTGGATGCACAAGATTGGTTAAAAATCCTAATTGGATTAAAATAACCCTAGGGAGGACGAAAATGACCTAAATGTTGAACCAATGACACAAAATGACACAAAATCACATATTGGATGCAGAAGATTGGTTAAAAACCCTAAATGGAATAGAATAAGCCTAGGGAGGACGAAAATGAACTAAATGTTCAACCAATGACACAAAATCACATATTGGATGCACAAGATTGGTTAAAAACCCTAATTGGATTAGAATAAGCCTAGGGAGGACGAAAATGACCTAAATGTTCAACCAATGACACAAAATGACACAAAATCACATATTGGATGCACAAGATTGGTTAAAAACCGTAGTTGGATTAGAATAAGCCTAGGGACGACGAAAATGACATAAATAATCAACCAATGATACAAAATCACATATTGGATGTACAAGATTGGTTAAAAACCCTAATTGGATTAGAATAAGCCTAGGGAGGACAAAAATGACCTAAATGTTCAACCAATGACACAAAATCACGTATTGGATGCACAAGATTGGTTAAAAACCCTAATTGGATTAGAATAAGCCTAGGGAGGACGAAAATGACCTAAATGTTCAACCAATGACACAAAATCACATATTGGATGCACAAGATTGGTTAAAAACCCTAATTGGATTAGAATAAGCCTAGGGAGGACGAACATGACCTAAATGTTCAACCAATGACACAAAATGACACAAAATCACATATTGGATGCACAAGATATGTTAAAAACCCTAATTGGATTAGAATAAGCCTAAGGAGGACGAAAATGACCTAAATGTTCAACCAATGACACAAAATGACACAAAATCACATATTGGATGCACAAGATTGGTTAAAAACCCTAATTGGATTAGAATAAGCCTAGGGTAGACGAAGATGACCTAAATGTTCAACCAATGACACAAAATCACATATTGGATGCACTAGATTGGTTAAAAACCCTAATTGGATTAAAAAGAGCCTAGGGAGGACGAATGACCTAAATGTTCAACCAATGACACAAAATGACATAAAATCACACATTGGATGCACAAGATTGGTTAAAAACCTTAATTGGATTAGAATATACCTAGGGAGGACGAAAATAACCTAAATGTTCAACCAATGACACAAAATCACATATTGGATGCACTAGATTGGTTAAAAACCCTAATTGGATTAGAATAAGCCTAGCAAGGCGAAAATGACCTAAATGTTCAACCAATGACACAAAATGACACAAAATCACATATTGGATGCACAAGATTGGTTAAAAACCCTAATTGGATTAGAATACGCCTAGGGAGGACGAAAATGACCCAAATGTTTAACCAATGACACAAAATCACATATTGGATGCACAAGATTGGTTAAAAACCCTAATTGGATTAGAATAAGCCTAAGGAGGACGAAAATGACCTAAATGTTCAACCAATGACACAAAATGACACAAAATCACATATTGGATGCACAAGATTGGTTAAAAACCCTAATTGGATTAGAATAAGCTTAGGGAGGACGAAAATGACCTAAATGTTCAACCAATGAAAGAAAATGACACAAAATCACATATTGGATGCACAAGATTGGTTAAAAACCCTAATTGGATTAGAATAAGCCTACAGAGGACGAAAATGACCTAAATGTTCAACCAATGACACAAAATGACACAAAATCACATATTGGATGCAAAAAATTGGTTAAAAATCCTAATTGGATTAGAATAAGCCTAGGGAGGACGAAAATGACCTAAATGTTCAACCAATGACACAAAATCACATTTTGGATGCACAAGATTGGTTAAAAACCCTAATTGGATTAGAATAAGCCTAGGGAGGACGAAAATGACCTAAATGTTCAACCAATGACACAAGATGACAAGAAATCACATATTGGATGCACAAGATTGGTTAAAAACCCTAATTGGATTAGAATAAGCCTAGGGAGGACGAAAATGACCTAAATGTTCAACCAATGACACAAAATGACACGAAATCACATATTGGATGCACAAGATTGGTTAAAAACCCTAATTGGATTACAATAAGCCTAGGGAGGACGAAAATGACCTAAATGACACAAAATGACACAAAATCAGATATTGGATGCACAAGATTGGTTAAAAACCCTAATTGGATTAGAATAAGCCTAGGGAGAACGAAAATGACCTAAATGTTCAACCAATGACACAAAATCACATATTGGATGCATAAGATTGGTTAAAAACCCTAATTGGATTAGAATAAGCCTACGGAGGACGAAAATGACCTAAATGTTCAACCAATGAGAGAAAATGACACAAAATCACATATTGGATGCACAAGATTGGTTAAAAACCCTAATTGGATTAGAATAAGCCTACAGAGGACGAAATTGACCTAAATGTTAAACCAATGACACAAAATGACACAAAATCACATATTGGATGCAAAAGATTGGTTAAAAACCCTAATTGGATTAGAATAAGCCTAGGGAGAACGAAAATGACCTAAATGTTCAACTAATGACACAAAATCACATATTGGATGCACAAGATTGGTTAAAAACCTTAATTGGATTAGAATAAGCCTACGGAGGACGAAAATGACATAAATGTTCAACAAATGACACAAAATCGCATATTGGATGACCAAGATTGGTTAAAAACCCTAATTGGATTAGAATAAGCCTAGGGAGGACGAAAATGACCTAAATGTTCAACCAATGACACAAAATGACACGAAATCACATATTGGATGCACAAGATTGGTTAAAAACCCTAATTGGATTAGAATAAGCCTAGGGAGGACGAAAATGACCTAAATGACACAAAATGACACAAAATCAGATATTGGATGCACAAGATTGGTTAAAAACCCTAATTGGATTAAAATAAGCCATGGGAGAACGAAAATGACCTAAATGTTCAACCAATGACACAAGATGACACGAAATCACATATTGGATGCACAAGATTGGTTAAAAACCCTAATTGGATTAGAATAAGCCTACGGAGGACGAAAATGACCTAAATGTTCAACAAATGACACAAAATCGCATATTGGATGACCAAGATTGGTTAAAAACCCTAATTGGATTAGAATAAGCCTAGGGAGGACGAAAATGACCTAAATGTTCAACCAATGACACAAAATGACACGAAATCACATATTGGATGCACAAGATTGGTTAAAAACCCTAATTGGATTAGAATAAGCCTAGGGAGGACAAAAATGACCTAAATGTTCAACCAATGACAAAAAATCACATATTGGATGCACAAGATTGGTTAAAAACCCTAATTGGTTAGGATAAGCCTAGGGAGGACGAAAATGACCTAAATGTTCAACCAATGACACAATGACACAAAATCACATATTGGATGCACAAGATTGGTTAAAAACCCTAATTGGAATAGAATAAGCCTAGGGAGGACGAAAATGACCTAAATGTTCAACCAATGACACAAAATCACATATTGGATGCACAAGATTGGTTAAAAACCTTAATTGGATTAGGATAAGCCTAGGGAGAACGAAAATGACCTAAATGTTCAACTAATGACACAAAATCACATATTGGATGCACAAGATTGGTTAAAAACCTTAATTGGATTAGAATAAGCCTACGGAGGACGAAAATGACATAAATGTTCAACAAATGACACAAAATCGCATATTGGATGACCAAGATTGGTTAAAAACCCTAATTGGATTAGAATAAGCCTAGGGAGGACGAAAATGACCTAAATGTTCAACCAATGACACAAAATGACACGAAATCACATATTGGATGCACAAGATTGGTTAAAAACCCTAATTGGATTAGAATAAGCCTAGGGAGGACGAAAATGACCTAAATGACACAAAATGACACAAAATCAGATATTGGATGCACAAGATTGGTTAAAAACCCTAATTGGATTAAAATAAGCCATGGGAGAACGAAAATGACCTAAATGTTCAACCAATGACACAAGATGACACGAAATCACATATTGGATGCACAAGATTGGTTAAAAACCCTAATTGGATTAGAATAAGCCTACGGAGGACGAAAATGACCTAAATGTTCAAGCAATGACACAAAATGACATATTGGATGCACAAGATTGGTTAAAAACCTTAATTGGATTAGAATAAGCCTAGGGAGGACGAAAATGACCTAAATGTTCAACCAATGACACAAGATGACACGAAATCACATATTGGATGCACAAGATTGGTTAAAAACCATAATTGGATTAGAATAAGCCTACGGAGGACGAAAATGACCTAAATGTTCAACAAATGACACAAAATCGCATATTGGATGACCAAGATTGGTTAAAAACCCTAATTGGATTAGAATAAGCCTAGGGAGGACGAAAATGACCTAAATGTTCAACCAATGACACAAAATGACACGAAATCACATATTGGATGCACAAGATTGGTTAAAAACCCTAATTGGATTAGAATAAGCCTAGGGAGGACAAAAATGACCTAAATGTTCAACCAATGACAAAAAATCATATATTGGATGCACAAGATTGGTTAAAAACCCTAATTGGTTAGGATAAGCCTAGGGAGGACGAAAATGACCTAAATGATCAACCAATGACACAACATGACACAAAATCACATTTTGGATGCACAAGATTGGTTAAAAACCCTAATTGGATTAGAATAAGCCTAGGGAGGACGAAAATGACTTAAATGTTCAACCAATGACACAAAATGACACAAAATCACATATTGGATGCACAAGATTGGTTAAAAACCCTAATTGGATTAGAATAAGCCTAGGGAGAACGAAAATGACCTAAATGTTCAACCAATGACACAAAATCACATATTGGATGCACAAGATTGGTTAAAAACCCTACTTGGTTTAGAATAAGCCTAGGGAGGACGAAAATGACCTAAATGTTCAATCAATGACACAAAATGACACAAAATCACATTTTGGATGCACAAGATTGGTTAAAAACCCTAATTGGATTAGAATAAACCTAGGGAGGACGAAAATGACCAAAATGTTCAACCAATGACACAAAATCACATATTGGATGCACAAGATTGGTTAAGAACCCTAATTCGATTAGAATAAGCCTAGGGAGGACGAAAATGACCTAAATGTTCAACCAATGACACAAAATCACATATTGGATGCACAAGATTGGTTAAAAACCCTAATTGGATTAGAATAAGCCTAGGGAGGACGAAAATGACCTAAATGTTCCACAAATGACACAAAATGACACAAAATCACATATTGGATGCACAAGATTGGTTAAAAACCCTAATTGGATTAGAATAAGCCTAGGGAGGACGAAAATGACCTAAATGTTCAACCAATGACACAAAATCACATATTGGATGCACAAGATTGGTTAAAGACCTTAATTAGATTAGAATAGGCCTAGGGAGGACGAAAATGACCTAAATGTTCAACCAATGACACAAAATGACACAAAATCACATATTGGATGCACAAGATTGGTTAAAAACCCTAATTGGATTAGAATAAGCCTAGGGAGGACGAAAATGACCTAAATGTACAACCAATGACACAAAATGACACAAATCACATATTGGATGCACAAGATTGGTTAAAAACCCTAATTGGATTAGAATAAGCCTAGGGAGGACGAAAATGACCTAAATGTTCAACCAATGACACAAAATTACACAAAATCACATATTGGATGCACAAGATTGGTTAAAAACCCTAATTGGATTAGAATAAGCCTAGGGAGAACGAAAATGACCTAAATGTTCAACCAATGACACAAAATCACATATTGGATGCACAAGATTGGTTAAAAACCCTAATTGGATTAGAATAAGCCTAGGGAGGACGAAAATGACTTAAATGTTCAGGCAATGACACAAAATGACACAAAATCACATATTGGATGCACAAGATTGGGTAAAAACCCTAATTGGATTAGAATAAGCCTAGAGAGAACGAAAATGACCTAAATGTTCAACCAATGACACAAAATCACATATTGGATGCACAAGATTGGTTAAAAACCCTAATTGGATAGAATAAGCCTAGGGAGGACGAAAATGACCTATATGTTCAACCAATGACACAAAATCACACAAAATCACATATTGGATGCACAAGATTGGTTAAAAACCCTAATAGGATTAGAATAAGCCTAGGGAGAACGAAAATGACCTAAATGTTCAACCAATGACACAAAATCACATATTGGATGCACAAGATTGGTTAAAAACCCTAATTGGATTAGAATAAGCCTAGGGAGGACGAAAATGACCTAAATGTTCAACCAATGACAGAAAATGACACAAAATCACATATTGGATGCACAAGATTGGTTAAAAACCCTAATTGGATTAGAATAAGCCTAGGGAAGACGAAAATGACCCAAATGTTCAACCAATGACACAAAATGACATATTCGATCCACAAGATTGGTTAAAAACCCTAATTGGATTAGAATAAGCCCAAGGAGGACGAAAATGACCTAAATGTTCAACCAATGACACAAAATCACATATTGGATTCACAAGATTGGTTAAAAACCCTAATTGGATTAGAATAAGCCTAGGGAGGACGAAAATGACCTAAATGTTCAACCAATGACACAAAATGACACAAAATCACATATTGGATGCACAAGATTGGTTAAAAACCCTAATTGGATTAGAATAAGCCTAGGGAGGACGAAAATGACCTAAATGTTCAACCAATGACAGAAAATGACACAAAATCACATATTGGATGCACAAGATTGGTTAAAAACGCTAATTGGATTAGAATAAGCCTAGGGAGAACGAAAATGACCTAAATGTTCAACCAATGACACAAAATGACACAAAATCACATATTGGATGCACAAGATTGGTTAAAAACCCTAATTGGATTAGAATAAGCCTAGGGAGGACGAAAATGACCTAAATGTTCAACCAATGACACAAAATCACATACTGGATGCACAAGATTGGTTAAAAAGCCTAATTGGCGTAGAATAAGCCTAGGGAGGACGAAAATGACCTAAATGTTCAACCAATGACACAAAATCACATATTGGATGCACAAGATTGGTTAAAAACCCTAATTGGATTAGAATAAGCCTAGGGAGGACGAAAATGACCTAAATGTTCAACCAATGACACAAAATGACACAAAATCACATATTGGATGCACAAGATTGGTTAAAAACCCTAATTGTTTTAGAATAAGCCTAGGGAGGACGAAATGACCTAAATGTTCAACCAATGACACAAAATGACACAAAATCACATATTGGATGCACAAGATTGGTTAAAAACCCTAATTGGATTAGAATAAGCCTAGGGAGGACGAAAATGACCTAAATGTTCAACCAATGACACAAAATGACACAAAATCACATATTGGATGCACAAGATTGGTTAAAAACCTTAATTGGATTAGAATAAGCCTAGGGAGGACGAATATGACCTAAATGTTCAACCAATGACACAAAATGACACAAAATCACATATTGGATGCACAAGATTGGTTAAAAACCCTAATTGGATTAGAATAAGCCTAGGGAGGACGAAAATGACCTAAATGTTCAACCAATGACACAAAATGACACAAAATCACATATTGGATGCACAAGATTGGTTAAAAATCCTAATTGGATTAAAATAACCCTAGGGAGGACGAAAATGACCTAAATGTTGAACCAATGACACAAAATGACACAAAATCACATATTGGATGCAGAAGATTGGTTAAAAACCCTAAATGGAATAGAATAAGCCTAGGGAGGACGAAAATGAACTAAATGTTCAACCAATGACACAAAATCACATATTGGATGCACAAGATTGGTTAAAAACCCTAATTGGATTAGAATAAGCCTAGGGAGGACGAAAATGACCTAAATGTTCAACCAATGACACAAAATGACACAAAATCACATATTGGATGCACAAGATTGGTTAAAAACCCTAATTGGATTAGAATAAGCCTAGGGAGGACGAAAATGACCTACATATTCAACCAATGACACAAAATGACACAAAATCACATATTGGATGCAAAAGATTGGTTAAAAACCCTAATTGGATTAGAATAAGCCTAGGGAGGACGAAAATGACCTAAATGTTCAACCAATGACAAAAAATCACATATTGGATGCACAAGATTGGTTAAAAACCCTAATTGGTTAGGATAAGCCTAGGGAGGACGAAAATGACCTAAATGTTCAACCAATGACACAATGACACAAAATCACATATTGGATGCACAAGATTGGTTAAAAACCCTAATTGGAATAGAATAAGCCTAGGGAGAACGAAAATGACCTAAATGTTCAACCAATGACACAAAATCACATATTGGATGCACAAGATTGGTTAAAAACCTTAATTGGATTAGAATAAGCATAGGGAGGACGAAAATGACCTAAATGTTCAACCAATGATACGAAATCACATATTGGATGCACAAGATTGGTTAAAAACCCTAATTGGATTAGAATAAGCCTAGGGAGGACGAAAATGACCTAAATGTTCAACCAATGACAAAAAATCACATATTGGATGCACAAGATTGGTTAAAAACCCTAATTGCTTAGGATAAGCCTAGGGAGGACGAAAATGACTTAAATGTTCAACCAATGACACAATGACACAAAATCACATATTGGATGCACAAGATTGGTTAAAAACCCTAATTGGAATAGAATAAGCCTAGGGAGAACGAAAATGACCTAAATGTTCAACCAATGACACAAAATCACATATTGGATGCACAAGATTGGTTAAAAACCTTAATTGGATTAGAATAAGCCTAGGGAGGACGAAAATGACCTAAATGTTCAACCAATGACACAAGATGACACGAAATCACATATTGGATGCACAAGATTGGTTAAAAACCATAATTGGATTAGAATAAGCCTACGGAGGACGAAAATGACCTAAATGTTCAACAAATGACACAAAATCGCATATTGGATGACCAAGATTGGTTAAAAACCCTAATTGGATTAGAATAAGCCTAGGGAGGACGAAAATGACCTAAATGTTCAACCAATGACACAAAATGACACGAAATCACATATTGGATGCACAAGATTGGTTAAAAACCCTAATTGGATTAGAATAAGCCTAGGGAGGACGAAAATGACCTAAATGACACAAAATGACACAAAATCAGATATTGGATGCACAAGATTGGTTAAAAACCCTAATTGGATTAAAATAAGCCATGGGAGAACGAAAATGACCTAAATGTTCAACCAATGACACAAGATGACACGAAATCACATATTGGATGCACAAGATTGGTTAAAAACCCTAATTGGATTAGAATAAGCCTACGGAGGACGAAAATGACCTAAATGTTCAACAAATGACACAAAATCGCATATTGGATGACCAAGATTGGTTAAAAACCCTAATTGGATTAGAATAAGCCTAGGGAGCACGAAAATGACCTAACTGTTCAACCAATGACACAAAATGACACGAAATCACATATTGGATGCACAAGATTGGTTAAAAACCCTAATTGGATTAGAATAAGCCTAGGGAGGGCGAAAGTGACCTAAATGACACAAAATGACACAAAATCAGATATTGGATGCACAAGATTGGTTAAAAACCCTAATTAGATTAGAATAAGCCTAGGGAGAACGAAAATGACCTAAATGTTCAACCAATGACACAAAATGACACAAAATCACATATTGGATGCACAAGATTGGTTAAAAACCCTAATTGGATTAGAATAAGCCTAGGGAGAACGAAAATGACCTAAATGTTCAACCAATGACACAAAATCACATATTGGATGCACAAGATTTGTTAAAAACCCTAATTGGATTAGAATAAGCCTAAGGGGGACGAAAATGACCTAAATGTTCAACCAATGACACAAAATCACATATTGGATGCACAAGATTGGTTAAAAACCCTAATTGGATTAAAAAGAGCATAGGGAGGACGAAAATGACCTAAATGTTCAACCAATGACACAAAATGACACAAAATCACATATTGGATGCACAAGATTGGTTAAAAACCTTAATTGGATTAGAATAAGCCTAGGGAGGGCGAAAATGACCTAAATGTTCAACCAATGACACAAAATCACATATTGGATGCACATGATTGGTTAAAAACCTTAATTGGATTATTATAAGCCTAGAGAGGACGAAAATGACCTAAATGTTCAACCAATGACACAAAATCACATATTGGATGCACAAGATTGGTTAAAAACCCTAATTGGATTAAAAAGAGCCTAGGGAGGACAAAAATGACCTAAATGTTCTACCAATGACACAAAATCACATATTGGATGCACAAGATTGGTTAAAAACCCTAATTGGATTAGAATAAGCCTAGGGAGGACGAAAATGACCTAAATGTTCAACCAATGACACAAAATGACACAAAATCACATATTGGATGCACAAGATTGGTTAAAAACCCTAATTGGATTAGAATAAGCCTAGCGAGGACGAAAATGACCAAATTGGATTACCAATGACACAAAATCACTTATTATATGCACAAGATTTGTTAAAAACCCTAATTGGATTAGAATAAGCCTAGCGAGGACGAAAATGAACTTAATATTCAACCAATGACACAAAATGACACAAAATCACATATTGGATGCACAAGATTGGTTAAAAACCCTAATTGGATTAGAATAAGCCTAGGGAGGACGAAAATGACCTAAATGTTCAACCAATGACACAAAATCACATATTGGATGCACAAGATTGGTTAAAGACCTTAATTAGATTAGAATAGGCCTAGGGAGGACGAAAATGACCTAAATGTTCAACCAATGACACAAAATGACACAAAATCACATATTGGATGCACAAGATTGGTTAAAAACCCTAATTGGATTAGAATAAGCCTAGGGAGGACGAAAATGACCTAAATGTACAACCAATGACACAAAATGACACAAATCACATATTGGATGCACAAGATTGGTTAAAAACCCTAATTGGATTAGAATAAGCCTAGGGAGGACGAAAATGACCTAAATGTTCAACCAATGACACAAAATTACACAAAATCACATATTGGATGCACAAGATTGGTTAAAAACCCTAATTGGATTAGAATAAGCCTAGGGAGAACGAAAATGACCTAAATGTTCAACCAATGACACAAAATCACATATTGGATGCACAAGATTGGTTAAAAACCCTAATTGGATTAGAATAAGCCTAGGGAGGACGAAAATGACTTAAATGTTCAGGCAATGACACAAAATGACACAAAATCACATATTGGATGCACAAGATTGGGTAAAAACCCTAATTGGATTAGAATAAGCCTAGAGAGAACGAAAATGACCTAAATGTTCAACCAATGACACAAAATCACATATTGGATGCACAAGATTGGTTAAAAACCCTAATTGGATAGAATAAGCCTAGGAAGGACGAAAATGACCTAAATGTTCAACCAATGACACAAAATCACACAAAATCACATATTGGATGCACAAGATTGGTTAAAAACCCTAATTGGATTAGAATAAGCCTAGGGAGAACGAAAATGACCTAAATGTTCAACCAATGACACAAAATCACATATTGGATGCACAAGATTGGTTAAAAACCGTAATTGGATTAGAATAAGCCTAGGGAGGACGAAAATGACCTAAATGTTCAACCAATGACACAAAATGACATATTGGATGCACAAGATTGGTTAAAAACCCTAATTGGATTAGAATAAGCCTAGGGAGGACGAAAATGACCTAAATGTTCAACCAACGACACAAAATGACACAAAATCTCATATTGGATGCACAAGATTTGTTAAAAACCCTAATTGGATTAGAATAAGCCTAGGGAGGACGAAAATGACCTAAATGTTCAACCAATGACACAAAATGACATATTGGATGCACAAGATTGGTTAACAACCCTAATTGGATTAGAATAAGCCTAGGGAGGACGAAAATGACCTAAATGTTCAACCAATGACACAAAATGACACAAAATCACATATTGGATGCACAAGATTGGTTAAAAACCCTAATTGGATTAGAATAAGCCTAGGGAGGACGAAAATGACCTAAATGTTCAACCAATGACAGAAAATGACACAAAATCACATATTGGATGCACAAGATTGGTTAAAAACGCTAATTGGATTAGAATAAGCCTAGGGAGAACGAAAATGACCTAAATGTTCAACCAATGACACAAAATGACACAAAATCACATATTGGATGCACAAGATTGGTTAAAAACCCTAATTGGATTAGAATAAGCCTAGGGAGGACGAAAATGACCTAAATGTTCAACCAATGACACAAAATCACATATTGGATGCACAAGATTGGTTAAAAACCTTAATTGGATTAAAAAGAGCCTAGGGAGAACGAAAATGACCTAAATGGTCAACCAATGACACAAAATGACACAAAATCACATATTGGATGCACAAGATTGGTTAAAAACCCTAATTGGATTAGAATAAGCCTAGGGTGGACGAAAATGACCTAAATGTTCAACCAATGACACAAAATGACACAAAATCACATATTGGATGCATAAGATTGGTTAACAACCTTAATTGGATTAGAATAAGCCTAGGGAGGACGAAAATGACCTAAATGTTCAACCAATGACACAAAATGACACAAAATCACATATTGGATGCACAAGATTGGTTAAAAACCCTAATTGGATTAGAATAAGCCTAGGGAGGACGAAAATGACCTACATGTTCAACCAATGACACAAAATGACACAAAATCACATATTGGATGCACAAGATTGGTTAAAAACCCTAATTGGATTAGAATAAGCCTAGCGAGGACGAAAATGACCTAATTGGATTACCAATGACACAAAATCACTTATTATATGCACAAGATTGGTTAAAAACCCTAATTGGATTAGAATAAGCCTAGGGAGGACGAAAATGACCTAAATGTTCAACCAATGACACAAAATCACATATTGGATGCACAAGATTGGTTAAAAACCTTAATTGGATTAGAATAAGCCTAGGGAGGACGAAAATGACCTAAATGTTCAACCAATGACACAAAATGACACAAAATCACATATTGGATGCACAAGATTGGTTAAAAACCCTATTTGGATTAGAATAAGCCTAGGGAGGACGATAATGACCTAAATGTTCAACCAATGACACAAAATGACACAAAATCACATATTGGATGCACAAGATTGGTTAAAAACCTTAATTGGATTAGAATAAGCCTAGGGAGGACGAAAATGACCTAAATGTTCAACCAATGACACAAGATGACACGAAATCACATATTGGATGCACAAGATTGGTTAAAAACCCTAATTGGATTAGAATAAGCCTACGGAGGACGAAAATGACCTAAATGTTCAACAAATGACACAAAATGACACAAAATCACATATTGGATGCAAAAGATTGGTTAAAAATCCTAATTGGATTAGAATAAGCCTAGGGAGGACGAAAATGACCTAAATGTTCAACCAATGACACAAAATCACATATTGGATGCACAAGATTGGTTAAAAACCTTAATTGGATTAGAATAAGCATAGGGAGGACGAAAATGACCTAAATGTTCAACCAATGACACGAAATCACATATTGGATGCACAAGATTGGTTAAAAACCCTAATTGGATTAGAATAAGCCTAGGGAGGACGAAAATGACCTAAATGTTCAACCAATGACAAAAAATCACATATTGGATGCACAAGATTGGTTAAATACCCTAATTGGTTAGGATAAGCCTAGGGAGGACGAAAATGACCTAAATGTTCAACCAATGACACAATGACACAAAATCACATATTGGATGCACAAGATTGGTTAAAAACCCTAATTGGAATAGAATAAGCCTAGGGAGAACGAAAATGACCTAAATGTTCAACCAATGACACAAAATCACATATTGGATGCACAAGATTGGTTAAAAACCTTAATTGGATTAGAATAAGCATAGGGAGGACGAAAATGACCTAAATGTTCAACCAATGATACGAAATCACATATTGGATGCACAAGATTGGTTAAAAACCCTAATTGGATTAGAATAAGCCTAGGGAGGACGAAAATGACCTAAATGTTCAACCAATGACAAAAAATCACATATTGGATGCACAAGATTGGTTAAAAACCCTAATTGCTTAGGATAAGCCTAGGGAGGACGAAAATGACTTAAATGTTCAACCAATGACACAATGACACAAAATCACATATTGGATGCACAAGATTGGTTAAAAACCCTAATTGGAATAGAATAAGCCTAGGGAGAACGAAAATGACCTAAATGTTCAACCAATGACACAAAATCACATATTGGATGCACAAGATTGGTTAAAAACCTTAATTGGATTAGAATAAGCCTAGGGAGGACGAAAATGACCTAAATGTTCAACCAATGACACAATGACACAAAATCACATATTAGATGCACAAGATTGGTTAAAAACCCTAATTGGATTAGAATAAGCCTAGGGAGGACGAAAATGACCTAAATGAAACAAAATGACACAAAATGACAAAAAATCAGATATTGGATGCACAAGATTGGTTAAAAATCCTAATTGGATTAGAATAAGCCTAGGGAGAATGAAAATGACCTAAATGTTCAACCAATGACACAAAATGACACAAAATCACATATTGGATGCACAAGATTGGTTAAAAACCCTAATTGGATTAGAATAAGCCTAGGGAGGACGAAAATGACCTAAATGTTCAACCAATGACAGAAAATGACACAAAATCACATATTGGATGCACAAGATTGGTTAAAAACCCTAATTGGATTAGAATAAGCCTACAGAGGACGAAAATGACCTAAATGTTCAACCAATGACACAAAATGACACAAAATCACATATTGGATGCAAAAAATTGGTTAAAAATCCTAATTGGATTAGAATAAGCCTAGGGAGGACGAAAATGACCTAAATGTTCAACCAATGACACAAAATCACATTTTGGATGCACAAGATTGGTTAAAAACCCTAATTGGATTAGAATAAGCCTAGGGAGGACGAAAATGACCTAAATGTTCAACCAATGACACAAGATGACAAGAAATCACATATTGGATGCACAAGATTGGTTAAAAACCCTAATTGGATTAGAATAAGCCTAGGGAGGACGAAAATGACTTAAATGTTCAACCAATGACACAAAATCACACATTGGATGCACAAGATTGGATAAAAACCCTAATTGGATTAGAATAAGCCTAGGGAGGACGAAAATGACCTAAATGTTCAACCGATGACACAAAATGACACAAAATGACACAAAATCAGATATTGGATGCACAAGATTGGTTAAAAACCCTAATTGGATTAGAATAAGCCTAGGGAGAACGAAAATGACCTAAATGTTCAACCAATGACACAAAATGACACAAAATCACATATTGGATGCACAAGATTGGTTAAAAACCCTAATTGGATTAGAATAAGCCTACGGAGGACGAAAATGACCTAAATGTTCAACCAATGACAGAAAATGACACAAAATCACATATTGGATGCACAAGATTGGTTAAAAACCCTAATTGGATTAGAATAAGCCTACAGAGGACGAAAATGACCTAAATGTTCAACCAATGACACAAAATGACACAAAATCACATATTGGATGCACAAGATTGGTTAAAAACACTAATTGGATTAGAATAAGCCTAGGGAGGACGAAAATGACCTAAATGTTCAACCAATGACACAAAATGACACAAAATTACATATTGCATGCACAAGATTGGATAAAAACACTAATTGGATTAGAATAAGCCTAGAGAGGACGAAAATGACCTAAATGTGCAACCAATGACACAAAATCATGTATTGGATGCACAAGATTGTTTAAAAACCCTAATTGGATTAGAATAAGCCTTGGGAGGACGAAGATGACCTAAATGTTCAACCAATGACACAAAATGACACAAAATCACATATTGGATGCACAAGATTGGTTAAAAACCTTAATTGGATTAGAATAAGCCTAGGGAGGACGAAAATGACCTAAATGTTCAACCAATGACACAAAATGACACAAAATCACATATTGGATGCACAAGATTGGTTAAAAACCCAAATTAGATTAGAATAAGCCTAGGGAGGACGAAAATGACCTAAATGTTCAACCAATGACACAAAATGACACAAAATCACATATTGGATGCACAAGATTGGTTAAAAACCCTAATTGGATTAGAATAAGCCTAGGGAGGACGAAAATGACCTAAATGTTCAACCAATGACACAAAATGACACAAAATCACATATTGGATGCACAAGATTGGTTAAAAACCCTAATTGGATTAGAATAAGCCTAGGGAGGACGAAAATGACCTACATATTCAACCAATGACACAAAATGACACAAAATCACATATTGGATGCAAAAGATTGGTTAAAAACCCTAATTGGATTAGAATAAGCCTAGGGAGGACGAAAATGACCTAAATGTTCAACCAATGACAAAAAATCACATATTGGATGCACAAGATTGGTTAAAAACCCTAATTGGTTAGGATAAGCCTAGGGAGGACGAAAATGACCTAAATGTTCAACCAATGACACAAAATCACATATTGGATGCACAAGATTGGTTAAAAACCCTAATTGGAATAGAATAAGCCTAGGGAGAACGAAAATGACCTAAATGTTCAACCAATGACACAAAATCACATATTGGATGCACAAGATTGGTTAAAAACCCTAATTGGATTAGAATAAGCCTAGTGAGGACGAAAATGACCTAAATGTTTAACCAATGACACAAAATGACACAAAATCACATATTGGATGCACAAGATTGGTTAAAAACCTTAATTGGATTAGAATAAGCCTAGGGAGGACGAAAATGACCTAAATGTTCAACCGATGACACAAAATGACACAAAATGACACAAATCACATATTGGATGCACAAGATTGGTTAAAAACCCTAATTGGATTAGAATAAGCCTAGGGAGGACGAAAATGACCTAAATGTTCAACCAATGACACAAAATGACACAAAATCACATTTTGGATGCACAAGATTGGTTAAAAACCCTAATTGGATTAGAATAAGCCTAGGGAGGACGAAAATGAGTTAAATGTTCAACCAATGACACAAAATGACACAAAATCACATATTGGATGCACAAGATTGGTTAAAAACCCTAATTGGATTACAATAAGCCTAGGGAGAACGAAAATGACCTAAATGTTCAACCAATGACACAAAATCACATATTGGATGCACAAGATTGGTTAAAAACCCTAATTGGATTAGAATAAGCCTATGGAGGACGAAAATGACCTAAATGTTCAACCAATGACACAAAATGACATATTGGATGCACAAGATTGGTTAAAAACCCTAATTCGATTAGAATAAGCCTAGGGAGGACGAAAATGACCTAAATGTTCAACCAATGACACAAAATGACACAAAATCACATATTGGATGCACAAGATTGGTTAAAAACCCTAATTTGGATTAGAATAAGCCTAGGGAGGACGAAAATGACCTAAATGTTCAACCAATGACACAAAATGACACAAAATCACATATTGGATGCACAAGATTGGTTAAAAACCCTAATTGGATTAGAATAAGCCTAGGGAGGACGAAAATGACCTAAATGTTCAACCAATGACAGAAAATGACACAAAATCACATATTGGATGCACAAGATTGGTTAAAAACGCTAATTGGATTAGAATAAGCCTAGGGAGAACGAAAATGACCTAAATGTTCAACCAATGACACAAAATGACACAAAATCACATATTGGATGCACAAGATTGGTTAAAAACCCTAATTGGATTAGAATAAGCCTAGGGAGGACGAAAATGACCTAAATGTTCAACCAATGACACAAAATCACATAGTGGATGCACAAGATTGGTTAAAAACCATAATTGGATTAGAATAAGCCTAGGGAGGACGAAAATGACCTAAATGTTCAACCAATGACACAAAATGTCACAAAATCACATATTGGATGCACAAGATTGGTTAAAAACCCTAATTGGATTAGAATAAGCCTAGGGAGGACGAAAATGACCTAAATGTTCAACCAATGACACAAAATGATACAAAATCACATATTGGATGCACAAGATTGGTTAAAAACCCTAATTGGATTAAAATAAGCCTAGGGAGGACGAAAATGACCTAAATGTTCAACCAATGACACAAAATGACACAAAATCACATATTGGATGCACAAGATTGGTTAAAAACCCTAATTGGATTAGAATAAGCCTAGGGAGGACGAAAATGACCTAAATGTTCAACCAATGACACAAAATCACATATTGGATGCACAAGATTGGTTAAAAACCCTAATTGGATTAGAATAAGCCTAGCAAGGACGAAAATGACCTAAATGTTCAACCAATGACACAAAATGACACAAAATCACATATTGGATGCACAAGATTGGTTAAAAACCCTAATTGGATTAGAATAAGCCTAGGGAGGACAAAAATGACCTAAATGTTCAACCAATGACACAAAATCACATATTGGATGCACAAGATTGGTTAAAAACCCTAATTGGATTAGAATAAGCCTAGGGAGGACGAAAATGACCTAAATGTTCAACCAATGACACAAAATGACACAAAATCACATATTGGATGCACAAGAATGGTTAAAAACCCTAATTGGATGAGAATAAGCCTAGGGAGGACGAAAATGACCTAAATGTTCAACCAATGACACAAAATCACATATTGGATGCACAAGATTGGTTAAAAACCCTAATTGGATTAGAATAAGCCTAGGGAGGACGAAAATGACCTAAATGTTCAACCAATGACACAAAATCACATATTGGATGGACAAGATTGGTTAAAAACCCTAATTGGATCAGAATAAGCCTAGAGAGAACGAAAATGACCTAAATGTTCAACCAATGACACAAAATCACATATTGGATGCACAAGATTGGTTAAAAACCCTAATTGGATTAGAATAAGCCTAGGGAGGACGAAAATGACCTAAATGTTCAACCAATGACACAAAATCACATATTGGATGCACAAGATTGGTTAAAAACCCTATATGGATTAGAATTAGCCTAGCAAGGCGAAAATGACCTAAATGTTCAACCAATGACACAAAATCACATATTGGATGCACAAGATTGGTTAAAAACCCTAATTGGATTAGAATAAGCCTAGGGAGGACGAAAATGACCTAAATGTTCAACCAATGACACAAAATGACACAAAATCACATATTGGATGCACAAGATTGGTTAGAAACCCTAATTGGATTAGAATTAGCCTAGCAAGGCGAAAATGACCTAAATGTTCAACCAATGACACAAAATCACATATTGGATGCACAAGATTGGTTAAAAACCCTAATTGGATTAGAATAAGCCTAGGGAGGACGAAAATGACCTAAATGTTCAACCAATGACACAAAATGACACATAATCACATATAGGATGCACAAGATTGGTTAAAAACCGTAATTGGATTAGAATAAGCCTAGGGAGGACGAAAATGACCTAAATGTTCAACCAATGACACAAAATGACACAAAATCACATATTGGATGCACAAGATTGGTTAAAAACCCTAATTGGATTGGAATAAGCCTAGGGAGGACGAAAATTACCTAAATGTTCAACCAATGACACAAAATCACATATTGGATGCACAAGATTGGTTAAAAACCTTAATTGGATTAGAATAAGCCTAGGGAGGACGAAAATGACCTAAATGTTCAACCAATGACACAAGATGACAAGAAATCACATATTGGATGCACAAGATTGGTTAAAAACCCTAATTGGATTAGAATAAGCCTAGGGAGGACGAAAATGACCTAAATGTTCAACCAATGACACAAAATGACACGAAATCACATATTGGATGCACAAGATTGGTTAAAAACCCTAACTGGATTACGATAAGCCTAGGGAGGACGAAAATGACCTAAATGACACAAAATGACACAAACTGACACAAAATCAGATATTGGATGCACAAGATTGGTTAAAAACCCTAATTGGATTAGAATAAGCCTAGGGAGAACGAAAATGACCTAAATGTTCAACCAATGACACAAAATGACACAAAATCACATATTGGATGCACAAGATTGGTTAAAAACCCTAATTGGATTAGAATAAGCCTACAGAGGACGAAAATGACCTAAATGTTCAACCAATGACACAAAATGACACAAAATCACATATTGGATGCAAAAGATTGGTTAAAAACCCTAATTGGATTAGAATAAGCCTAGGGAGGACGAAAAATGACCTAAATGTTCAACCAATGACAAAAAATCACATATTGGATGCACAAGATTGGTTAAAAACCCTAATTGGTTAGGATAAGCCTAGGGAGGACGAAAATGACCTAAATGTTCAACCAATGACACAATGACACAAAATCACATATTGGATGCACAAGATTGGTTAAAAACCCTAATTGGATTAGAATAAGCCTAGGGAGAACGAAAATGACCTAAATGTTCAACCAATGACACAAAATCACATATTGGATGCACAAGATTGGTTAAAAACCCTAATTGGATTAGAATAAGCCTAGGGAGGACGAAAATGACCTAAATGTTCAATCAATGACAAAAAATGACACAAAATCACATTTTGGATGCACAAGATTGGTTAAAAACCCTAATTGGATTCGAATAAACGTAGGGAGGACGAAAATGACCAAAATATTCAACCAATGACACAAAATCACATATTGGATGCACAAGATTGGTTAAAAACCCTAATTGGATTACAATAAGCCTAGGGAGAACGAAAATGACCTAAATGTTCAACCAATGACACAAAATCACATATTGGATGCACAAGATTGGATAAAAACCCTAATTGGATTAGAATAAGCCTAGGGAGGACGAAAATGACCTAAATGTTCAACCGATGACAAAAAATGACACAAAATCACATATTGGATGCACAAGATTGGTTAAAAACCCTAATTGGATTAGAATAAGCCTAGGGAGAACGAAAATGACCTAAATGTTCAACCAATGACACAAAATCACATATTGGATGCACAAGATTGGATAAAAACCCTAATTGGATTAGAATAAGCCTAGGGAGGATGAAAATGACCTAAATGTTCAACCGATGACACAAAATGACACAAAATCACATATTGGATGCACAAGATTGGTTAAAAACCCTAATTGGATTAGAATAAGCCTAGGGAGAACGAAAATGACCTAAATGTTCAACCAATGACACAAAATCACATATTGGATGCACAAGATTGGTTAAAAACCCTAATTGGATAGAATAAGCCTAGGGAGGACGAAAATGACCTAAATGTTCAACGAATGACACAAAATCACATATTGGATGCACAAGATTGGTTAAAAACCCTAATTGGATTTGAATAAGCCTAGGGAGAACGAAAATGACCTAAATGTTCAACCAATGACACAAAATCACATATTGGATGCACAAGATTGGTTAAAAACCCTAATTGGATAGAATAAGCCTAGGGAGGACGAAAATGACCTAAATGTTCAACCAATGACACAAAATCACATATTGGATGCACAAGATTGGTTAAAAACCCTAATTGGATTAGAATAAGCCTAGGGAGGACAAAAATGACCTAAATGTTCAACGAATGACACAAAATGATATAAAATCACATATTGGATGCACAAGATTGGTTAAAAACCCTAATTGGATTAGAATAAGCCTAGGGAGGACGAAAATGACCTAAATGTTCAACCAATGACACAAAATGACACAAAATCACATATTGGATGCACAAGATGGGTTAAAAACCCTAATTGGATTAGAATAAACCTAGGGTGGACGAAAATGACCTAAATGTTCAACCAATGACACAAAATCACATATTGGATGCACAAGATTGGTTAAAAACCCTAATTGGATTAGAATAAACCTAGGGTGGACGAAAATGACCTAAATGTTCAACCAATGACACAAAATCACATATTGGATGCACAAGATTGGTTAAAAACCCTAATTGGATTAGAATAAGCCTAGGGAGGACGAAAATGACCTAAATGTTCAACCAATGACACAAAATGACACAAAATCACATATTGGATGCACAAGAATGGTTAAAAACCCTAATTGGATGAGAATAAGCCTAGGGAGGACGAAAATGACCTAAATGTTCAACCAATGACACAAAATCACATATTGGATGCACAAGATTGGTTAAAAACCCTAATTGGATTAGAATAAGCCTAGGGAGGACGAAAATGACCTAAATGTTCAACCAATGACACAAAATCACATATTGGATGCACAAGATTGGTTAAAAACCTTGATTGCATTAGAATAAGCCTAGGGAGGACGAAAATGACCTAAATGTTCAACCAATGACACAAAATCACATATTGGATGCACAAGATTGGTTAAAAACCCTAATTGGATTAGAATAAGCCTATGGAGGACGAAAATGACCTAAATGTTCAACCAATGACACAAAATGACAAAAAATCACATATTGGATGCACAAGATTGGTTAAAAACCCTAATTGGATTAGAATAAGCCTAGGGAGGACGAAAATGACCTAAATGTTTAACCAATGACACAAAATGACACAAAATCACATATTGGATGCACAAGATTGGTTAAAAACCTTAATTGGATTAGAATAAGCCTAGGGAGGACGAAAATGACCTAAATGTTCAACCGATGACACAAAATGACACAAAATGACACAAATCACATATTGGATGCACAAGATTGGTTAAAAACCCTAATTGGATTAGAATAAGCCTAGGGAGGACAAAAATGACCTAAATGTTCAACCAATGACACAAAATGACACAAAATCACATTTTGGATGCACAAGATTGGTTAAAACCCTAATTGGATTAGAATAAGCCTAGGGAGGACGAAAATGAGTTAAATGTTGAACCAATGACACAAAATCACATATTGGATGCACAAGATTGGTTAAAAACCCTAATTGGATTAGAATAAGCCTAGGGAGAACGCAAATGACCTAAATGTTCAACCAATGACACAAAATCACATATTGGATGCACAAGATTGGTTAAAAACCCTACTTGGATTAGAATAAGCTTAGGGAGGACGAAAATGACCTAAATGTTCAATCAATGACACAAAAAGACACAAAATCACATTTTAGATGCACAAGATTGTTTAAAAACCCTAATTGGATTAGAATAAACCTAGGGAGGACGAAAATGACCAAAATGTTCAACCAATGACACAATCACATATTGGATGCACAAGATTGGTTAAAAACCCTAATTGGATTAGAATAAGCCTAGGGAGAACGAAAATGACCTAAATGTTTAACCAATGACACAAAATCACATATTGGATGCACAAGATTGGATGAAAACCCTAATTGGATTAGAATAAGCCTAGGGAGGACGAAAAGGACCTAAATGTTCAACCGATGACACAAAATGACACAAAATGACACAAAATCACATATTGGATGCACAAGATTGGTTAAAAACCATAATTGGATTGGAATAAGCCTAGGGAGGACGAAAATGACCTAAATGTTCAACCAATGACACAAAATCACATATTGGATGCACAAGATTGGTTAAAAACCTTAATTGGAGTAGAATAAGCCTAGGGAGGACGAAAATGACCTAAATGTTCAACCAATGACACAAGATGACACGAAATCACATATTGGATGCACAAGATTGAATGAAAACCCTAATTGGATTAGAATAAGCCTACGGAGGACGAAAATGACCTAAATGTTCAACAAATGACACAAAATAGCATATTGGATGACCAACATTGGTTAAAAACCCTAATTGGATTAGAATAAGTCTAGGGAGGACGAAAATGACCTAAATGTTCAACCAATGACACAAAATGACACGAAATCACATATTGGATGCACAAGATTGGTTAAAAACCCTAATTGGATTAGAATAAGCCTAGGGAGGACGAAAGTGACCTAAATGACACAAAATGACACAAAATGACACAAAATCAGATATTGGATGCACAAGATTGGTTAAAAACCCTAATTGGATTAGAATAAGCCTAGGGAGAACGAAAATGACCTAAATGTTCAACCAATGACACAAAATGACACAAAATCACATATTGGATGCACAAGATTGGTTAAAAACCCTAATTGGATTAGAATAAGCCTACGGAGGACGAAAATGACCTAAATGTTCAACCAATGACAGAAAATGACACAAAATCACATATTGGATGCACAAGATTGGTTAAAAACCCTAATTGGATTAGAATAAGCCTACAGAGGACGAAAATGACCTAAATGTTCAACCAATGACACAAAATGACACAAAATCACATATTGGATGCAAAAAATTGGTTAAAAATCCTAATTGGATTAGAATAAGCCTAGGGAGGACGAAAATGACCTAAATGTTCAACCAATGACACAAAATCACATTTTGGATGCACAAGATTGGTTAAAAACCCTAATTGGATTAGAATAAGCCTAGGGAGGACGAAAATGACCTAAATGTTCAACCAATGACACAAGATGACAAGAAATCACATATTGGATGCACAAGATTGGTTAAAAACCCTAATTGGATTAGAATAAGCCTAGGGAGGACGAAAATGACCTAAATGTTCAACCAATGACACAAAATGACACGAAATCACATATTGGATGCACAAGATTGGTTAAAAACCCTAATTGGATTACAATAAGCCTAGGGAGGACGAAAATGACCTAAATGACACAAAATGACACAAAATGACACAAAATCAGATATTGGATGCACAAGATTGGTTAAAAACCCTAATTGGATTAGAATAAGCCTAGGGAGGACGAAAATGACCTAAATGTTCAACCAATGACACAAAATCACATATTTGATGCACAAGATTGGTTAAAAACCTTAATTGGATTAGGATAAGCATAGGGAGGACGAAAATGACCTAAATGTTCAACCAATGATACGAAATCACATATTGGATGCACAAGATTGGTTAAAAACCCTAATTAGATTAGAATAAGCCTAAGCAGGACGAAAATGACCTAAATGTTCAACCAATGACAAAAAATCACATATTGGATGCACAAGATTGGTTAAAAACCCTAATTGGTTAGGATAAGCCTAGGGAGGACGAAAATGACCTAAATGTTCAACCAATGACACAATGACACAAAATCACATATTGGATGCACAAGATTGGTTAAAAACCCTAATTGGATTAGAATAAGCCTAGGGAGCACGAAAATGACCTAAATGTTCAACCAATGACACAAAATCACATATTGGATGCACAAGATTGGTTAAAAACCCTAATTGGATTAGAATAAGCCTAGGGAGGACGAAAATGACCTAAATGTTCAACCAATGACACAAAATCACATATTGGTTGCACAAGATTGGTTAAAAACCCTAATTGGATTAGAATAAGCCTAGGTAGGACGAAAATGACCTAAATGTTCAACCAATGACACAAAATCACATATTGGATGCACAAGATTGGTTAAAAACCCTAATTGGATTAGAATAAGCCTAGGGAGGACGAAAATGACCTAAATGTTCAACCAATGACACAAAATCACACAAAATCACATATTGGATGCACAAGATTGGTTAAAAACCCTAATTGGATTAGAATAAACCTAGGGAGGACAAATATGACCTAAATGTTCAACCAATGACACAAAATCACATATTGGATGCACAAGATTGGTTAAAAACCCTAATTGGATTAGAATAAGCCTAGGGAGGACGAAAATGACCTAAATGTTCAACCAATGACACAAAATGACACAAAATCACATATTGGATGCTCAAGATTGGTTAAAAACCCTAATTGGATTACAATAAGCCTAGGGAGGACGAAAATGACCTAAATGTTCAACCAATGACACAAAATCACATATTGGATGCACAAGATTGGTTAAAAACCCTAATTGGATTAGAATAAGCCTAGGGAGGACGAAAATGACCTAAATGTTCAACCAATGACACAAAATGACACAAATTCACATATTGGATGCACAAGATTGGTTAAAAACCCTAATTGGATTAGAATAAGCCTAGGGGGGACGAAAATGACCTAAATGTTCGACCAATGACACAAAATCACATATTGGATGCACAAGATTGGTTAAAAACCCGAATTGGATTAGAATAAGCATAGCGAGGACGAAAATGACCTAAATGTTCAACCAATGACACAAAATCACATATTGGATGCACAAGATTGGTTAAAAACCCTAATTGGATTAGAATAAGCCTAGGGAGGACGAAAATGACCTAAATGTTCAACCAATGACACAAAATCACATATTGGATGCACAAGATTGGTTAAAAACCCTCATTGGATTAGAATAAGCCTAGGGAGGACGAAAATGACCTAAATGTTCAACCAATGACACAAAATCACATATTGGATGCACAAGATTGGTTAAAAACCCTAATTGGATTAGAATAAGCCTAGGGAGGACGAAAATGACCTAAATGTTCAACCAATGACACAAAATGACACAAAATCACATATTGGACGCACAAGATTGGTTAAAAACCCTAATTGGATTAGAATAAACCTAGGGTGGACGAAAATGACCTAAATGTTCAACCAATGACACAAAATCACATATTGGATGCACAAGATTGGTTAAAAACCCTAATTGGATTAGAATAAACCTAGGGTGGACGAAAATGACCTAAATGTTCAACCAATGACACAAAATCACATATTGGATGCACAAGATTGGTTAAAAACCCTAATTGGATTAGAATAAGCCTAGGGAGGACGAAAATGACCTAAATGTTCAACCAATGACACAAAATGACACAAAATCACATATTGGATGCACTACATTGGTTAGAAACCCTAATTGGATTAGAATAAGCCTAGGGAGGACGAAAATGACCTAAATGTTCAACCAATGACACAAAATGACACAAAATCACATATTGGATGCACAAGATTGGTTAAAAACCCTAATTGGATTAGAATAAGCCTAGGGAGGACGAAAATGACCTAAATGTTCAACCAATGACACAAAATGACAAAAAATCACATATTGGATGCACAAGATTTGTTAAAAACCCTAATTGGATTAGAATAAGCCTAGGGAGGACGAAAATGACCTAAATGTTCAACCAATGACACAAAATCACATATTGAATGCACAAGATTGGTTTAAAACCCTAATTGGATTAGAATAAGCCTAGGGACGACGAAAATGACCTAAATTTTCAACCAATTACACAAAATAACACAAAGTCACATATTGGATGCACAAGATTGGTTAAAAATCCTAATTGGATTAGAATAAGCCTAGGGAGGACGAAAATGACCTAAATGTTCAACCAATGACACAAAATGACACAAAATCACATATTGGATGCACAAGATTGGTTAAAAACCCTAATTGGATTAGAATAAGCCTAGGGAGGACGAAAATGACCTAAATGTTCAACCAATGACACAAAATGACGTATTGGGTGCACTAGTTTGGTTAAAAACCCTAATTGGATTAGAATAAGCCTAGGGAGAACGAAAATGACCTAAATGTTCAACCAATGACACAAAATGACACAAAATCACATATTGGATGCACAAGATTGGTTAAAAACCCTAATTGGATTAGAATAAGCCTAGGGAGGACGAAAATGACCTAAATGTTCAACCAATGACACAAAATGACACAAAATCACATATTGGATGCACAAGATTGGTTAAAAACCTTAATTGGATTAGAATAAGCCTAGGGAGGACGAATATGACCTAAATGTTCAACCAATGACACAAAATGACACAAAATCACATATTGGATGCACAAGATTGGTTAAAAACCCTAATTGGATTAGAATAAGCCTAGGGAGGACGAAAATGACCTAAATGTTCAACCAATGACACAAAATGACACAAAATCACATATTGCATGCACAAGATTGGTTAAAAACCCTAATTGGATTAGAATAGGCCTAGGGAGGACGAAAATGACCTAAATGTTATACCAATGACACAAAATGACACAAAATCACATATTTGATGCACATGATCGGATAAAAACCCTAATTGGAGTAGAATAAGCCTAGGGAGGACGAAAATGACCTAAATGTTCAACCAATGACACAAAATGACACAAAATCACATATTGGATGCACAAGATTGGTTAAAAACCCTAATTGGATTAGAATAAGCCTAGGGAGGACGAAAATGACCTAAATGTTCAACCAATGACCCAAAATGACACAAAATCACACATTGGATGCACTAGATTGGTTAAGAACCTTAATTGGATAAGAATAAGCCAAGGGAGGACGAAAATGACCTAAATGTTCAACCAATGACACAAAATGACACAAAATCACATATTGGATGCACAAGATTGGTTAAAAACCCTAATTGGATTAGAATAAGCCTAGGGAGGACGAAAATGACCTAAATGTTCAACCAATGACACAAAATGACACAAAATCACATATTGGATGCACAAGATTGGTTAAAAACCCTAATTGGCGTAGAATAAGCCTAGGGAGGACAAAAATGACCTAAATGTTCAACCAATGACACAAAATCACATATTGGATGCACAAGATTGGTTACAAATCATAATTGGATTAAAATAACCCTAGGGAGGACGAAAATGACCTAAATGTTCAACCAATGACACAAAATCACATATTGGATGCACAGGATTGGTGAAAAACCCTAATTGGATTAGAATAAGCCTGGTGAGGACGAAAATGACCTAAATGTTCAACCAATGACACAAACTAACACAAAATCACATATCGGAAGCACAAGATTGGTTTAAAACCCTAATTGGATTAGAATAAGCCTAGGGGGAACGAAAATGACCTAAATGTTCAACCAATGACACAAAATCAGATACTGGATGCACAAGATTGGTTAAAAACCCTAATTGGATTAGAATAAGCCTAGGGAGGATGAAAATGACCTAAATGTTCAACCAATGACACAAAATGACACAAAATCACATATTGGATGCACAAGATTGGTTAAAAACCCTAATTGGATTAGAATAAGCCTAGGGAGGACGAAAATGACCTAAATGTTCAACCAATGACACAAAATGACACAAAATCACATATTGGATGCACAAGATTGGTTAAAAACCCTAGTTGGATTAGAATAAGCCTAGGGAGGACGAAAATGACCTAAATGTTCAACCAATGACACAAAATCACATATTGGATGCACAAAATTGGTTAAAAACCCTAATTGGATTAGAATAAGCCTAGGGAGGACGAAAATGACCTAAATGTTCAACCAATGACACAAAATCACATATTGGATGCACAAAATTGGTTAAAAACCCTAATTGGATTAGAATAAGCCTAGGGAGGACGAAAATGACATAAATGTTCAACCAATGACACAAAATCATATATTGGATGCACAAGATTGGTTAAAAACCCTAATTGGATTAAAATAAGCCTAGGGAAGACGAAAATGACCTAAATGTTCAACCAATGACACAAAATGACACAAAATCACATATTGGATGCACAAGATTGGTTAAAAACCCTAATTGGATTAGAATAAGCCTAGGGAGGACGAAAATGACCTAAATGTTCAACCAATGACACAAAATGACACAAAATCACATATTGGATGCACAAGATTGGTTAAAAACCCTAATTGGATTAGAATAAGCCTAGGGAGGACGAAAATGACATAAATGTTCAACCAATTACACAAAATGACACAAAATCACATATTGGATGCACAAGAATGGTTAAAAACCCTAATTGGATTAGAATAAGCCTAGGGAGGACGAAAATGACCTAAATGTTCAACCAATGACACAAAATCACATATTGGATGCACAAGAATGGTTAAAAACCCTAATTGGATTAGAATAAGCCTAGGGAGAACGAAAATGACCTAAATGTTCAACCAATGACACAAAATCACATATTGGATGCACAAGATTGGTTAAAAACCCTAATTGGATTAGAATAAGCCTAGGGAGGACGAAAATGACCTAAATGTTCAATCAATGACAAAAAATGACACAAAATCACATTTTGGATGCACAAGATTGGTTAAAAACCCTAATTGGATTCGAATAAACGTAGGGAGGACGAAAATGACCAAAATATTCAACCAATGACACAAAATCACATATTGGATGCACAAGATTGGTTAAAAACCCTAATTGGATTACAATAAGCCTAGGGAGAACGAAAATGACCTAAATGTTCAACCAATGACACAAAATCACATATTGGATGCACAAGATTGGATAAAAACCCTAATTGGATTAGAATAAGCCTAGGGAGGACGAAAATGACCTAAATGTTCAACCGATGACACAAAATGACACAAAATGACACAAAATCACATATTGGCTGCAAAAGATTGGTTAAAAACCCTAATTCGATTAGAATAAGCCTAGGGAGGACGAAAATGACCTAGATGTTCAACCAATGACAAAAAATCACATATTGGATGCACAAGATTGGTTAAAAACCCTAATTGGTTAGGATAAGCCTAGGGAGGACAAAAATGACCTAAATGATCAACCAATGACACAATGACACAAAATCACATATTGGATGCACAAGATTGGTTAAAAACCCTAATTGGATTAGAATAAGCCTAGGGAGAACGAAAATGACCTAAATGTTCAACCAATGACACAAAATCACATATTGGATGCACAAGATTGGTTAAAAACCCTAATTGGATTAGAATAAGCCTTGGGAGGACGAAAATGACCTAAATGTTCAACGAATGACACAAAATCAAATATTGGATGCACAAGATTGGTTAAAAACCCTAATTGGATTAGAATAAGCCTAGGGAGGACGAAAATGACCTAAATGTTCAACCAATGACACAAAATGACACAAAATCACATTTGGATGCACAAGATTGGTTAAAAACCCTAATTGGATTAGAATAAGCCTAGGGAGGACGAAAATGATCTAAATGTTCAACCAATGACACAAAATCACATATTGGATGCACAAGATTGGTTAAAAACCCTAATTGGATTAAAATAAGCCTAGGGAGGACGAGAATGACCTAAATGTTCAACGAATGACACAAAATCACATATTGGTTGCACAAGATTGGTTAAAAACCCTAATTGGATTAGAATAAGCCTAGGGAGGACGAAAATGACCTAAATAAAGTTCATCCTAATTTATTAAAAATATGGATCATCTTCATGCTCTTGAGATCCTTATCATTCTCTCCTTCTTGAAGAAATTCGACCTCGAATTTAAGCTCCATTATATCGTACATGAAGATATAATCCAATCAAACCACAAACTCATCATATCCACCGGGGTCAAATGAAAATTTGGAAAAGTCGCCAAATGTGATAAGTCGGTGAATCACATTTTCATCTTGAACAATTAACATCTTAGTACATTTATGGTAAAGGTAAGAAATTCTAAAGATGGTAATAAAGTTATACCTTTTGAAGTTGTCATTCATAGCCAAATTTACCTTCTTTGGATTGAAATTTGTGGCAAACAATATGTTACTTTGTATTTGCAAAGGCTTCAAAGCAAGTTGAGTTTCTTGAACATTCTCTTCATTACAAAAAATTGGTGACTCAATAATTTCCTTGTAAGCATCCTTTTGAGGAACCTTTGAATAATCATCTTCAAACACTAACATTGCTTCATTCACCTCACTCTCTTGTTTAAAGAGACCTTCAATTTTACCATCATCTTTCTCTTTACTTTCAATTTCAATATATTGATGACATTCCTCATTTGGAGACACTTCTTCAAACACTTGCAATTGAGAATTATTAAAATTAGACAAATAGTTGGAGTCAATTTCTCGCCCTTTGTCTCTCAAATATTTCTCCTCTTCTTCTTTCTTTTCTTTGATTTTCTCTTTCCCTCTCAAGGCTAGCTTCTCTACTTTTCTTGCCTGTTTTGCATATCCATTTTCGTATAGATATTTCACATACTCCGGATCCAATACAAAATCTCGAATATATTGAGGATATGACATACGTAGGAATTTTGTCAAACAGGTAGTGTGCAATAATTTTAACAACACAATATTTTTTTTTTTTTTTTTAATTTGCAGCAACACACAAATTAAGTAATGACAGCAATTCAAACAAAAGCAACACAACTAGCAATTTATGTTTCACCAAAAAAAATGCCTAAACAAAATTTTACTCAATTCCAAACCTAGAGACAAGCTCTGATACCAAATGATATGGTCCTATTTCTCATGAATCACTATAAGGATCGTTCTAGGTTGGAAACTTACAAATTGGATCCAAAACCGCGTATTGCTGGAGATTGCAATAAACAGAGCTAGGAAACTCCGAATCGGCCGATTCCAAAACGAGATGAAAGATGACGTTCCGAAACGCAAGTTAGGATGTTGAATCGCCGAAAACAAGTTTGTAGAACTCGAGATATGATTGCAGGTTATTGAACACGAAAATTGGCACAATTTGTGAATTAGGGTTTGATGTAAAGGAAACCGAAAATTATAAAGAAACAAAATATGGATTAGGTTGAGAAGATGAAGAAGGCGCCACAATCAAGGATGATTGATAAGCCAATGAAGAATCGCCACAATGGTAAGGAAGCCATTGATAAGACTCAAACAAGTTCTAATCCAAGAACTCAAAGAGGAGACCTAACTCACTCACAAATCTCATTAGAGAAATTTTTAATTCATTCCAAAAAAAAATCCCCTTCATTGAGGTTACAAAATCATAGTTATAGTAAAATTATCTCTAAACCTAAATGGGTCATAAGTGACACCATTCTCTAGGCCCAAATTGAGCTTACATCATTTTTTTTATAAAAAGCAAACTAAATGATAAGGATCTCAAGAGCATGAAGATGATCCATATTTTTAATAAATTAGGATGAACTTTATTTATTTTCATTTGGTTTGTAATAATTATTAGTTTGCTTTAATTTGGAATTCTAATATTTTTAATATAGACTTAGTTGATGTTATATGTAAGTGAATATACTTTGCTTCCTTACATTTAGTTTATTTTTATAAAAAAAATGATGTAAGCTCAATTTGGGCCTAGAGAATGGTGTCACTTATGACCCATTTAGGTTTAGAGATAATTTTACTATAACTATGATTTTGTAACCTCAATGAAGAGGATTTTTTTTGGAATGAATTGAAAATTTCTCTAATGAGATTTGTGAGTGAGTTAGGTCTCCTCTTTGAGTTCTTGGATTAGAACTTGTTTGAGTCTTATCAATGGCTTCCTTACCATTGTGGCGATTCTTCATTGGCTTATCAATCATCCTTGATTGTGGCGCCTTCTTCATCTTCTCAGCCTAATCCATCTTTTGTTTTTTTTTTTATTTATAATTTTCAGTTTCCTTTACATCAAACACTAATACACAAATTGTACCGATTTTTGTGTTCAGCAATCTGTGATCATATCTCGAGTTCTAGAAACTTGTTTTCGGTGATTCAACAGCCTAACTTGCGTTTCGGAACGTCATCTTTCATCTCGTTTTGGAATCGGCCGATTCGGAGTTTCCTAGCTCTGTTTATCGCAATCTCCAGCAATACGCGGTTTTGGATCCAATTTGTAAGTTTCCAACCTAGAACGATCCTTATAGTGATTCATGAGAAATAGGATCATATCAATAAGCCTAGGGAGGACGAAAATGACCTAAATGTTCAACCAATAACACCAAATCACATATTGGATGCACAAGATTGGTTAAAAACCCTAATTGGATTAGAATAAGCCGAGGGAGGACGAAAATGATCTAAATGTTCAACCAATGACACAAAATCACATATTGGATGCACAAGATTGGTTAAAAACCCTAATTGGATTAAAATAAGCCTAGGGAGGACGAAAATGACCTAAATGTTCAACGAATGACACAAAATCACATATTGGTTGCACAAGATTGGTTAAAAACCCTAATTGGATTAGAATAAGCCTAGGGAGGACGAAAATGACCTAAATGTTCAACCAATAACACCAAATCACATATTGGATGCACAAGATTGGTTAAAAACCCTAATTGGATTAGAATAAGCCTAGGGAGGACGAAAATGACCTAAATGTTCAACCAATGACACAAAATGACACAAAATCACATATTGGATGCACAAGATTGGTTAAAAACCCTAATTGGATTAGAATAAGCCTAGGGTGGACGAAAATGACCTAAATGTTCAACCAATGACAGAAAATGACACACATATTGGATACACAAGATTGGTTAAAAACCCTAATTGGATTAGAATAAGCCTAGGGAGGACGAAAATGACCTAAATGTTCAACCAACGACACAAAATGACACAAAATCACATATTGGATGCACAAGATTGGTTAAAAACCCTAATTTGATTAGAATAAGCCTAGGGAGCACAAAAATGTCCTAAATGTTCAACCAATGACACAAAATCACATATAGGATGCACAAGATTGGTTAAAAACCCTAATTGGATTAGAATAAGCATAGGGAGGACGAAAATGACCTCAATGTTCAACCTATGACACAAAATCACATATTGGATGCACAAGATTGGTTAAAAACCCTAATTGGATTAGAATAAGCCTAGGGAGGACGAAAATGACCTAAATGTTCAACCAATGACACAAAATGACACAAAATCACATATTGGATGCACAAGATTGGTTAAAAACCCTAACTGGATTAGAATAAGCCTAGGGTGGACGAAAATGACCTAAATGTTCAACCAATGACACAAAATGACACACATATTGGATACACAAGATTGGTTAAAAACCCTAATTGGATTAGAATAAGCCTAGGGAGGACGAAAATGACCTAAATGTTCAACCAACGACACAAAATCCCATATTGGATGCACAAGATTGGTTAAAAACCCTAATTGGATTAGAATAAGCCTAAGGAGGACGAAAATGACCTCAATGTTCAACCTATGACACAAAATGACACAAAATCACATATTGGATGCACAAGATTGGTTAAAAACCCTAATTGGATTAGAATAAGCCTAGGGTGGACGAAAATGACCTAAATTTTCAACCAATGACACAAAATGACACAAAATAACACACATATTGGATGCACAAGATGGGTTAAAAACCCTAATTGGATTAGAATAAGCCTAGGGAGGACGAAAATGACCTAAATGTTCAACCAATGACACAAAATGACACAAAATCACATATTGGATGCACAAGATTGGTTAAAAACCCTAATTGGATTAGAATAAGCCTAGGGAGGACGAAAATGACCTAAATGTTCAACCAATGATACAAAATGACGCAAAATCACATATTGGACGCACAAGATTGGTTAAAAACCCTAATTGGATTAGAATAAGCCTAGGGAGGACGAAAATGACCTAAATGTTCAACCAATGACACAAAATGACACAAAATCACATATTGGATGCACAAGATTGGTTAAAAACCCTAATTGGATTAGAATAAGCCTAGGGAGAACGAAAATGAACTAAATGTTCAAGCAATGACACAAAATCACATATTGGATGCACAAGATTGGTTAAAAACCCTAATTGGATTAGAATAAGCCTAGGGAGGACGAAAATGACCTAAATGTGCAACGAATGACACAAAATCACATATTGGATGCACAAGATTGGTTAAAAACCCTTATTGGATTAGAATAAGCCTAGGGAGGACGAAAATGACCTAAATGTTCAACCAATAACACAAAATCACATATTGGATGCACAAGATTGGTTAAAAACCCTAATTGGATTAGAATAAGCCTAGGGAGGACGAAAATGACCTAAATGTTCAACCAATGAGACAAAATCACATATTGGATGCACAAGATTGGTTAAAAACCCTAATTGGATTAGAATAAGCCTAGGGAGGACGAAAATGACCTAAATGTTCAACCAATGACACAAAATCACATATTGGATGCACAAGATTGGTTAAAAACCCTAATTGGATTAGAATAAGCCTAGGGAGGAAGAAAATGACCTAAATGTGCAACCAATGACACAAAATCACATATTGGAAGCACAAGATTGGTTAAAAACCCTAATTGGATTAGAATAAGCCAAGGAGGACGAAAATGACCTAAATGTGCAACCAATGACACTAAATCACATATTCGATGCACAAGATTGGTTAAAAACCCTAATTGGATTAGAATAAGCCTAGGGAGTACGAAAATGACCTAAATGTGCAACCAATGACACAAAATCACATAATGGATGCACAAGATTGGTTAAAAACCCTAATTGGATTAGAATAAGCCTAGGGAGGACGAAAATGACCTAAATGTGCAACCAATGACACAAAATCACATATTGGATGCACAAGATTGGTTAAAAACCCTAATTGGATTAGAATAAGCCTAGCGAGGACGAAAATCACCTAATTGGATTACCGATGACAGAAAATCACTTATTATATGCACAAGATTGGTTAAAAACCCTAATTGGATTAGAATAAGCCTAGGGAGGACAAAAATGACCTAAATGTGCAACCAACGACAAAAAATCACATATTGGATGCACAAGATTGGTTAAAAACCCTAATTGGATTAGAATAAGCCTAGGGAGGACGAAAATGACCTAAATGTTCAACCAATGACACAAAATCACATATTGGATGCACAAGATTGGTTAAAAACCCTAATTGGATTAGAATAAGCCTAGGGAGGACGAAAATGACCTAAATGTTCAACCAATGACACAAAATGACACAAAATCACATATTGGATGCACAAGATTGGTTAAAAACCCTAATTGGATTAGAATAAGCCTAGGGAGGACGAAAATGATCTAAACGATCAACCAATGACACAAAATCACATATTGGAAGCACAAGATTGGTTAAAAACACTAATTGGATTAGAATAACTCTAGGGAGGACGAAAATGACCTAAATGTTCAACCAATGACACAAAATCACATATTGGATGCACAAGACTGGTTAAAAACCCTAATTGGATTAGAATAAGCCTAGGGAGGACGAAAATGACCTAAATGTTCAACCAATGACACAAAATCACATATTGGATGCACAAGATTGGTTAAAAACCCTAATTGGATTAGAATAAGCCTAGGGAGGACGAAAATGACCTAAATGTTCAACCAATGACACAAAATCACATATTGGATGCACAAGATTGGTTAAAAACCCTAATTGGATTAGAATAAGCCTAGGGAGGACGAAAATGACCTAAATGTTCACCCAATGACACAAAATCACATGTTGGATGCACAAGATTGGTTAAAAACCCTAATTGGATTAGAATAAGCCTACGGAGGACGAAATAGACCTAAATGTTCAACCAATGACACAAAATCACATATTGGTTGCACAAGATTGGTTAAAAACCCTAATTGGATTAGAATAAGCCTAGGGAGGACGAAAATGACCTAAATGTTCAACCAATGACACAAAATCACATATTGGTTGCCCAAGATTGGTTAAAAACCCTAATTGGATTAGAATAAGCCTAGGGAGGACGAAAATGACCTAAATGTTCAACCAATGACACAAAATCACATATTGGATGCACAAGATTGGTTAAAAACCCTAATTGGATTAGAATTAGCCTAGGGAGGACGAAAATGACCTAAATGTTCAACCAATGACACCAAATCACATATTGGATGCACAAGATTGGTTAAAAACCCTAATTGGATTAGAATAAGCCTAGGGAGGACGAAAATGACCTAAATGTTCAACCAATGACACAAAATCACATATTGGATGCACAAGATTGGTTAAAAACCCTAATTGGATTAGAATAAGCCTAGGGAGGACGAAAATGACCTAAATGTTCAACCAATGACACAAAATGACACAAAATCACATATTGGATGCACAAGATTGGTTAAAAACCCTAATATGATTAGAATAAGCCTAGGGAGGATGAAAATGACCTAAATGTTCAACCAATGACACAAAATCACATATTGGATGCACAAGATTGGTTAAAAACCCTAATTGGATTAGAATAAGCCTAGGGAGGACGAAAATGACCTAAATGTTCAACCAATGACACAAAATGACACAAAATCACATATTGGATGCACAAGATTGGTTAAAAACCCTAATTGGATTAGAATATGCCTAGGGAGGACCAAAATGACCTAAATGTTCAACCAATGACACATAATGACACAAAATCACATATTGGATGCACAAGATTGGTTAAAAACCCTAATTGGATTAGAATAAGCCTAGGGAGGACGAAAATGACCTAAATGTTCAACCAATGACACAAAATGACACAAAATCACATATTGGATGCACAAGATTGGTTAAAAACCCTAATTGGATTAGAATAAGTCTAGGGAGGACGAAAATGACCTAATTGGATTACATATGACACAAAATGACAGAAAATGACACAAAATCACATATTGGATGCACAAGATTGGTTAAAAACCCTAATTGGATTAGAATAAGCCTAGGGAGGACGAAAATGACCTAAATGTTCAACCAATGACACAAAATGACACAAAATCACATATTGGATGCACAAGATTGGTTAAAAACCCTAATTGGATTAGAATAAGTCTATGGAGGACGAAAATGACCTAAATGTTCAACCAATGACACAAAATGACACAAAATCACATATTGGATGCACCAGATTAGTTAAAAACCCTAATTGGATTAGAATAAGCCTAGGGAGGACGAAAATGACCTAAATGTTCAACCAATGACACAAAATGACACAAAATCACATATCGGATGCACAAGATTGGTTAAAAACCCTAATTGGATTAGAATAAGCCTAGCGAGGACGAAAATGACCTAATTGGGTTACCAATGAAATAAAATCACTTATTATATGCACAAGATTGGTTAAAAACCCTAATTGGATTAGAATAAGCCTAGGGAGGACGAAAATGACCTAATGTGCAACCAATGACACAAAATCACATATTGGATGCACAAGATTGGTTAAAAACCCTAATTGGATTAGAATAAGCCTAGGGAGGACGAAAATGACCTAAATGTTCAACCAATGACACAAAATGACACAAAATCACATATTGGATGCACAAGATTGGTTAAAAACCGTAATTGGATTAGAATAAGCCTATGGAGGACAAAAATGACCTAAATGTTCAACCAATGACACAAAATCACATATAGGATGCACAAGATTGGTTAAAAACCCTAATTGGATTAGAATAAGCCTAGGGAGGACGAAAATGACCTAAATGTTCAACCAATGACACAAAATGACACAAAATCACATATTGGATGCACAAGATTGGTTAAAAACCCTAATTGGATTAGAATAAGCCGAGCGAGGACGAAAATGACCTAATTGGATTACCAATGACACAAAATCACTTTTTATATGCACAAGATTGGTTAAAAACCCTAATTGGATTAGAATAAGCCTAGGGAGGACGAAAATGACCTAAATGTTCAACCAATGACACAAAATCACATATTGGATGCACAAGATTGGTTAAAAACCCTAATTGGATTAGAATAAGCCTAGCGAGGACGAAAATGACCTAAATGTTAAACCAATGACACAAAATCACATATTGGATGCACAAGATTGGTTAAAAACCGTAATTGGATTAGAATAAGCCTAGGGAGGACGAAAATGACCTAAATGTTAGACCAATGACACAAAATCACATATTGGATGCACAAGATTGGTTAAAAACCCTAATTGGATTAGAATAAGCCTAGGGAGGACGAAAATGACCTAAATGTTAGACCAATGACACAAAATCACATATTGGATGCACAAGATTGGTTAAAAACCCTAATTGGATTAAAATAAGCCTAGGGAGGACGAAAATGACCTAAATGTTCAACGAATGACACAAAATCACATATTGGATGCACAAGATTGGTTAAAAACCCTAATTGGATTAGAATAAGCCTAGGGAGAACGAAAATGAACTAAATGTTCAAGCAATGACACAAAATCACATATTGGATGCACAAGATTGGTTAAAAACCCTAATTGGATTAGAATAAGCCAAGGGAGGACGAAAATGACCTAAATGTTCAACCAATGACACAAAATCACATATTGGATGCACAAGATAGGTTAAAATCCTTATTGGATTAGAATAAGCCTAGGAAGGACGAAAATGACCTAAATGTTCAACCAATGACACAAAATGACACAAAATCACATATTGGATGCACAAGATTGGTTAAAAACCCTAATTGGATTAGAATAAGCCTAGGGAGGACGAAAATGACCTAAATGTTAAACCAATGACACAAAATCACATATTGGATGCACAAGATTGGTTAAAAA
>JBBPBQ010000008.1:9103389-9133158 GCA_037974755.1 Cicer yamashitae | reverse complement strand
ACCAATGACACAAGATGACACGAAATCACATATTGGATGCACAAGATTGGTTAAAAACCCTAATTGGTTTAGAATAAGCCTACGGAGGACGAAAATGACCTAAATGTTCAACAAATGACACAAAATCGCATATTGGATGACCAAGATTGGTTAAAAACCCTAATTGGTTTAGAATAAGCCTAGGGAGGACGAAAATGACCTAAATGTTCAACTAATGACACAAAATGACACGAAATCACATATTGGATGCACAAGATTGGTTAAAAACCCTAATTGGATTAGAATAAGCCTAGGGAGGACGAAAATGACCTAAATGACACAAAATGACACAAAATCAGATATTGGATGCACAAGATTGGTTAAAAACCCTAATTGGATTACAATAAGCCTAGGGAGGATTAAAATGACCTAAATGTTCAACCAATGATACAAAATGACACAAAATCACATATTGGATGCAAAAGATTGGTTAAAAACTCTAATTGGATTAGAATAAGCCTAGGGAGGACGAAAATGACCTAAATGTTCAACCAATGACAGAAAATGACACAAAATCACATATTGGATGCACAAGATTGGTTAAAAATCCTAATTGGATTAGAATAAGCCTACGGAGGACGAAAATGACCTAAATGTTCAACCAATGACACAAAATCACATATTGGATGCACAAGATTGGTTAAAAACCTTAATTGGATTAGAATAAGCATAGGGAGGACGAAAATGACCTAAATGTTCAACCAATGACACGAAATCACATATTGGATGCACAAGATTGGTTAAAAACCCTAATTGGATTAGAATAAGCCTAGGGAGGACGAAAATGACCTAAATGTTCAACCAATGACAAAAAATCACATATTGGATGCACAAGATTGGTTAAATACCCTAATTGGTTAGGATAAGCCTAGGGAGGACGAAAATGACCTAAATGTTCAACCAATGACACAATGACACAAAATCACATATTGGATGCACAAGATTGGTTAAAAACCCTAATTGGAATAGAATAAGCCTAGGGAGAACGAAAATGACCTAAATGTTCAACCAATGACACAAAATCACATATTGGATGCACAAGATTGGTTAAAAACCCTAATTGGATTAGAATAAGCCTAGGGAGGACGAAAATGACATAAATGTTCAACCAATGACACAAAATAACACAAAATCACATATTGGATGCACAAGATTGGTTAAAAACCCTAATTGGATTAGAATAAGCCTAGGGAGGACGAAAATGACCTAAATGTTCAACCAATGACACAAAATAACACAAAATCACATATTGGATGCCCAAGATTGGTTAAAAACCCTAATTGGATTAGAATAAGCCTAGGGAGGACAAAAATGACCTAATTGGATTACCAATGACACAAAATCACTTATTATATGCAAAAGAGTGGTTAAAAACCCTAATTGGATTAGAATAAACCTAGGGAGGACGAAAATGACCTAAATGTTCAACCAATGACACTAAATCACATATTGGATGCACAAGATTGGTTAAAAACCCTAATTGGAATAGAATATGCCTAGCGAGGACGAAAATGACCTGAATGTTCAACCAATGACACAAAATGACACAAAATCACATATTGGATGCACAAGATTGGTTAAAAACCCTAATTGGATTAGAATAAGCCAAGGGAGGACGAAAATGACCTAAATGTTCAACCAATGACACAAAATGACACAAAATCACATATTGGATGAACAAGATTGGTTAAAAACCCTAATTGGATTAGAATAAGCCTAGGGAGGACGAAAATGACCTAATTGGATTACAGATGACACAAAATGACACAAAATCACATATTGGATGCACAAGATTGGTTAAAAACCCTAATTGGATTAGAATAAGCCTAGGGAGGACGAAAATGACTTAAATGTTCAACCAATGACACAAAATGACACAAAATCACATATTGGATGCACAAGATTGGTTAAAAACCCTAATTGGATTAGAATAAGCCTAGGGAGAACGCAAATGACCTAAATGTTCAACCAATGACACAAAATCACATATTGGATGCACAAGATTGGTTAAAAACCCTACTTGGATTAGAATAAGCCTAGGGAGGACGAAAATGACCTAAATGTTCAATCAATGACACAAAAAGACACAAAAACACATTTTGGATGCACAAGATTGGTTAAAAACCCTAATTGGATTAGAATAAACCTAGGGAGGACGAAAATGACCTAAATGTTCAACCGATGACACAAAATGACACAAAATGACACAAAATCACATATTGGATGCACAAGATTGGTTAAAAACCCTAATTGGATTGGAATAAGCCTAGGGAGGACGAAAATGACCTAAATGTTCAACCAATGACACAAAATCACATATTGGATGCACAATATTGGTTAAAAACCTTAATTGGATTCGAATAAGCCAAGGGAGGACGAAAATGACCTAAATGTTCAACCAATGACAGAAGATGACACGAAATCACATATTGGATGCACAAGATTGGTTAAAAACCCTAATTGGTTTAGAATAAGCCTACGGAGGACGAAAATGACCTAAATGTTCAACAAATGACACAAAATCGCATATTGGATGACCAAGATTGGTTAAAAACCCTAATTGGTTTAGAATAAGCCTAGGGAGGACGAAAATGACCTAAATGTTCAACTAATGACACAAAATGACACGAAATCACATATTGGATGCACAAGATTGGTTAAAAACCCTAATTGGATTAGAATAAGCCTAGGGAGGACGAAAATGACCTAAATGACACAAAATGACACAAAATGACACAAAATCAGATATTGGATGCACAAGATTGGTTAAAAACCCTAATTTGATTAGAATAAGTCTAGGGAGGACGAAAATGACCTAAATGTTCAACCAATGACACAAAATGACACAAAATCACATATTGGACGCAAAAGATTGGTTAAAAACCCTAATTGGATTAGAATAAGCCTAGGGAGGACGAAAATGACCTAAATGTTCAACCAATGACACAAAATGACACAAAATCACATTTTGGATGCACAAGATTGGTTAACAACCCTAATTGGATTAGAATAAGCCTAGGGAGGACGAAAATGACCTAAATGTTCAACCAATGACACAAAATGACACAAAATCACATATTGGATGCACAAGTTTGGTTAAAAACCCTAATTGGATTAGAATAAGCCTAGGGAGGACGAAAATGACTTAAATGTTCAACCAATGACACAAAATGACACAAAATCACATATTGGATGCACAAGATTGGTTAAAAACCCTAATTGGATTAGAATAAGCCTAGGGAGGACGAAAATGACTTAAATGTTCAACCAATGACACAAAATGACACAAAATCACATATTGGATGCACAAGATTGGTTAAAAACCCTAATTGGATTAGAATAAGCCTAGGGAGAACGAAAATGACCTAAATGTTCAACCAATGACACAAAATCACACATTGGATGCACAAGATTGGTTAAAAACCCTAATTGGATTAGAATAAGCCTAGGGAGGACGAAAATGACCTAAATGTTCAACCAATGACACAAAATCACATATTGGATGCACAAGATTGTTTAAAAACCCAAATTGGATTAGAATAAGCCTAGGGAGGACGAAAATGACCTAAATGTTCAACCAATGACACAAAATGACACAAAATCACATATTGGATGCACAAGATTGGTTAAAAACCCTAATTGGATTAGAATAAGCCCAGGGAGGACAAAAATGACCTAAATGTTCAACCAATGACACAAAATGACACAAAATCACATATTGGATGCACAAGATTGGTTAAAAACCCTAATTGGATTAGAATAAGCCTAGGGACGACAAAAATGACCTAAATGTTCAACCAATGACACAAAATGACACAAAATCACATATTGGATGCATAAGATTGGTTAAAAACCGTAATTGGATTAGAATAAGCCTAGGGAGGACGAAAATGACCTAAATGTTCAACCAATGACACAAAATGACACAAAATCACATATTGGATGCACAAGATTGGTTAAAAAACCTAATTGGATTAGAATATGCCTAGGGAGGACGAAAATGACCTAAATGTTCAACCAATGACACAAAATCACATATTGGATGCACAAGATTGGTTAAAAACCCTAATTGGATTAGAATAAGCCCAGGGAGGACAAAAATGACCTAAATGTTCAACCAATGACACAAAATGACACAAAATCACATATTGGATGCACAAGATTGGTTAAAAACCGTAATTGGATTAGAATAAGCCTAGGGAGGACGAAAATGACCTAAATGTTCACCCAATGATACAAAATGACACAAAATCACATATTGGATGCACAAGATTTGTTAAAAACCCTAATTGGATAAGAATAACCCAAGGGAGGACGAAAATGACCTAAATGTTCAACCAATGACATAAAATCACATATTGGATGCACAAGATTGGTTAAAAACCCTAATTGGATTAGATTAAGCCTAGGGAGGGCGAAAATGACCTAAATGTTCAACCAATGACACAAAATCACATATTGGATGCACAAGATTGGTTAAAAACCTTAATTGGATTAGAATAAGCCTAGGGAGGACGAAAATGACCTAAATGTTCAACCAATGACACAAAATGACACAAAATCACATATTGGATGCACAAGATTGGTTAAAAACCCTAATTGGATAAGAATAAGCCTAGGGAGGACGAAAATGACCTAAATGTTCAACCAATGACACAAAATCACATATTGGATGCACAAGATTGGTTAAAAACCCTAATTGGATTAGAATAAGCCTAGGGAGGACGAAAATTACCTAAATGTTCAACCAATAACACAAAATGACACAAAATCACATATTGGATGCACAAGATTGGTTAAAAACCCTAATTGGATTAGAATAAGCCTAGGGAGGACGAAAATGACTTAAATGTTCAACCAATGACACAAAATGACACAAAATCACATATTGGATGCACAAGATTGGTTAAAAACCTTAATTGGATTAGAATAAGCCTAAGGAGGACGTAAATTACCTAAATATTCAACCAATGACACAAAATCACATATTGGATGCACAAGATTGGTTAAAAACCCTAATTGGATTAGAATAAGCCTAGGGAGGACGAAAATGACCTAAATGTTCAACCAATGACACAAAATCACATATTGGATGCACAAGATTGGTTAAAATCACTAATTGGATTAGAATAAGCCTAGGGAGGATGAAAATGACCTAAATGTTCAACCAATGACACAAAATGACACAAAATCACATATTGGATGCACAAGATTGGTTAAAAACCCTAATTGGATTAGAATAAGCATAGGGAGGACGAAAATGACCTAAATGTTCAACCAATGACACAAAATGATACAAAATCACATATTGGATGCACAAGATTGGTTAAAAACCCTAATTGGATTAGAATAAGCATAAGGAGGACGAAAATGACCTAAATGTTCAACCAATGACACAAAATCACATATTGGATGCACAAGATTGGTTAAAAACCCTAATTGGATTAGAATAAGCCTAGGGAGGACGAAAATGACCTAAATGTTAAACCAATGACACAAAATCACATGTTGGATGCACAAGATTGTTTAAAAACCCAAATTGGATTAGAATAAGCCTAGGGAGGACAAAAATGACCTAAATGTTGAACCAATGACACAAAATGACACGAAATCACATATTGGATGCACAAGATTGGTTAAAAACCCTAATTGGATTGGAATAAGCCTAGGGAGGACGAAAATGACCTAAATGTTCAACCAATGACACAAAATCACATATTGGATGCACAAGATTGGTTAAAAACCTTAATTGGATTCGAATAAGCCAAGGGAGGACGAAAATGACCTAAATGTTCAACCAATGACACAAGATGACACGAAATCACATATTGGATGCACAAGATTGGTTAAAAACCCTAATTGGTTTAGAATAAGCCTACGGAGGACGAAAATGACCTAAATGTTCAACAAATGACACAAAATCGCATATTGGATGACCAAGATTGGTTAAAAACCCTAATTGGATTAGAATAAGCCTAGGGAGGACGAAAATGACCTAAATGTTCAACTAATGACACAAAATGACACGAAATCACATATTGGATGCACAAGATTGGTTAAAAACCCTAATTGGATTAGAATAGGCCTAGGGAGGACGAAAATGACCTAAATGACACAAAATGACACAAAATCAGATATTGGATGCACAAGATTGGTTAAAAACCCTAATTGGATTACAATAAGCCTAGGGAGGATGAAAAAGACCTAAATGTTCAACCAATGACACAAAATGACACAAAATCACATATTGGATGCAAAAGATTGGTTAAAAACTCTAATTGGATTAGAATAAGCCTAGGGAGGACGTAAATGACCTAAATGTTCAACCAATGACAGAAAATGACACAAAATCACATATTGGATGCACAAGATTGGTTAAAAATCCTAATTGGATTAGAATAAGCCTACGGAGGACGAAAATGACCTAAATGTTCAACCATTGACACAAAATGACACAAAATCACATATTGGATGCAAAAGATTGGTTAAAAATCCTAATTGGATTAGAATAAGCCTAGGGAGGACGAAAATGACCTAAATGTTCAACCAATGACACAAAATGACACAAAATCACATTTTGGATGCACAACATTGGTTTTAAACCGTAATTGGATTAGAATAAGCCTAGGGAGGACGAAAATGACTTAAATGTTCAACCAATGACACAAAATGACACAAAATCACATATTGGATGCACAAGATTGGTTAAAAACCCTAATTGGATTAGAATAAGCCTAGGGAGAACGAAAATGACCTAAATGTTCCATCAATGACACAAAATGACACAAAATCACATTTGGGATGCACAAGATTGGTTAAAAACCCTAATTGGATTAGAATAAACCTAGGGAGGACGAAAATGACCAAAATGTTCAACCAATGACACAAAATCACATATTGGATGCACAAGATTGGTTAAAAACCCTAATTGGATTAGAATAAGCCTAGGGAGGACGAAAATGACCTAAATGTTCAACCAATGACACAAAATGACACAAAATCACATGTTTGATGCACAAGATTGGTTAAAAACCCTAATTGGATTAGAATAACCCTAGGGAGAACGAAAATGACTTAAATATTCAACCAATGACACAAAAGGACACAAAATCACATATTGGATGCACAAGATTGGTTACAAACCCTAATTGGATTAGAATAAGCCTAGGGAGGACGAAAATGACCTAAATATTCAACCAATGACACAAAATGACACAAAATCACATATTGCATGCACAAGATTGGTTGAAAACCCTAATTTGATTAGAATAAGCCTAGGTAGGACGAAAATGACCTAAATGTTCAACCAATGACACAAAATGACACAAAATCACATATCGGATGCACAAGATTATTTAACAACCCTAATTGCATTAGAATAAGGCTAGGGAGGACAAAAATGACCTAAATGTTCAACCAATGACACAAAATGACACAAAATCACATTTTGGATGCACAAGATTGGTTAAAAACCCTAATTGGATTAGAATAACCCTAGGGAGAACGAAAATGACCTAAATATTCAACCAATGACACAAAAGGACACAAAATCACATATTGGATGTACAAGATTGGTTAAAAACCCTAATTGGATTAGAATAAGCCTAGGGAGGACGAAAATGACCTAAATGTTCAACCAATGACACAAAATGTCACAAAATGACACAAAATGACACAAAATCAGATATTGGATGCACAAGATTGGTTAAAAACCCTAATTGGATTAGAATAAGCCTAGGGAGGACGAAAATGAACTAAATGTGCAACCAATGACACAAAATCACATATTGGATGCACAATATTGGTTAAAAACACTAATTGGATTAGAATAAGCCTAGCGATGACGAAAATGACGTAAATGTTCAACCAATGACACAAAATGACACAAAATCACATATTGGATGCACAAGATTGGTTAAAAACCCTAAATGGATTCGAATAAGCCTAGGGAGGACGAAAATGACCTAAATGTTCAACCAATGACACAAAATCACATATAGGATGCACAAGATTGGTTAAAAACCCTAATTGGATTAGAATAAGCCTAGGGAGGACGAAAATGACCTAAATGTTCAACCAATGACACAAAATCACATATAGGATGCACAAGATTGGTTAAAAACCCTAATTGGAATAGAATAAGCCTAGGGAGGACGAAAATGACCTAAATGTTCAACCAATGACACAAAATCACATATTGGATGCACAAGATTGGTTAAAAACCCTAATTGGATTAAAAAGAGCCTAGGGAGGACGAAAATGACCTAAATGTTCAACCAATGATACAAAATGACACAAAATCACATATTGGATGCACAAGATTGGTTAAAAACCCTAATTGGATTAGAATAAGCCTAGGGAGGACGAAAATGACCTAAATGTTCAACCAATGACAAAAAATCACATATTGGATGCACAAGATTGGTTAAAAACCCTAATTGCTTAGGATAAGCCTAGGGAGGACGAAAATGACTTAAATGTTCAACCAATGACACAATGACACAAAATCACATATTGGATGCACAAGATTGGTTAAAAACCCTAATTGGATTAGAATAAGCCTAGGGAGGACGAAAATGACCTAAATGTTCAACCAATGACACAAAATCACATATTGGATGCACAAGATTGGTTAAAAACCCTAATTGGATTAGAATAAGCCTAGGGAGGACGAAAATGACCTAAATGTTCAACCAATGACAATAAATCACATATTGGATGCACATGATTGGTTAAAAACCCTAATTGGATTAGAATAAGCCTAGGGACGACGAAAATGACCTAAATGTTCAACCAATGACACAAAATCACATATTGGATGCACAAGATTGGTTAAAAACCCTAATTGGATTAGAATAAGCCTAGGGAGGACGAAAATGACCTAAATGTTCAACCAATGACACAAAATCACATATTGGTTGCACAAGATTGGTTAAAAACCCTAATTGGATTAGAATAAGCCTAGGTAGGACGAAAATGACCTAAATGTTCAACCAATGACACAAAATCACATATTGGATGCACAAGATTGGTTAAAAACCCTAATTGGATTAGAATAAGCCTAGGGAGGACGAAAATGACCTAAATGTTCAACCAATGACACAAAATCACACAAAATCACATATTGGATGCACAAGATTGGTTAAAAACCCTAATTGGATTAGAATAAACCTAGGGAGGACAAATATGACCTAAATGTTCAACCAATGACACAAAATCACATATTGGATGCACAAGATTGGTTAAAAACCCTAATTGGATTAGAATAAGCCTAGGGAGGACGAAAATGACCTAAATGTTCAACCAATGACACAAAATGACACAAAATCACATATTGGATGCTCAAGATTGGTTAAAAACCCTAATTGGATTACAATAAGCCTAGGGAGGACGAAAATGACCTAAATGTTCAACCAATGACACAAAATCACATATTGGATGCACAAGATTGGTTAAAAACCCTAATTGGATTAGAATAAGCCTAGGGAGGACGAAAATGACCTAAATGTTCAACCAATGACACAAAATGACATAAAATCACATATTGGGTGCACAAGATTGGTTAAAAACCCTAATTGGATTAGAATAAGCCTAGGGAGGACGAAAATGACCTAAATGTTCAACCAATGACACAAAATGACATAAAATCACATATTGGATGCACAAGATTGGTTAAAAACCCTAATTGGATTAGAATAAGCCTAGGGAGGACGATAATGACCTAAATGTTCAACCAATAACACAAAATGACACAAAATCACATATTGGATGCACAAGATTGGTTAAAAACCCTAATTGGATTAGAATAAGCCTAGGGAGGACGAAAATGACCTAAATGTTGAACCAATGACACAAAATGACACAAAATCACATATTGGATGCACAAGATATGTTAGAAACCCTAATTGGATTAGAATAAGCCTAGGGAGGACAAAAATGACCTAAATGTTCAACCAATGACACAAAATGATACAAAACCACATATTGGATGCACAAGATTGGTTTAAAACCCTAATTGGATTAGAATAAGCCTAGGGAGGACGAAAATGACCTAAATGTTGAACCAATGACACAAAATGACACAAAATCACATATTGGATGCACAAGATTGGTTAAAAACCCTAATTGGATTAGAATAAGCCTAGGGAGGACGAAAATGACCTAAATGTTCAACCAATGACACAAAATGACACAAAATCACATATTGGATGCACAAGATTGGTTAAAAACCCTAATTGGATTAAAATAAGCCTAGGGAGGACGAAAATGACCTAAATGTTCAACCAATGACACAAAATCACATATTGGATGCACAAAATTGGTTAAAAACCCTAATTGGATTAGAATAAGCCTAGGGAAGACGAAAACGACCTAAATGTTCAACTGATGACACAAAATGACACAAAATCACATATTGGATGCACAAGATTGGTTAAAAACCGTAATTGTATTAGAATAAGCTTAGGGAGGACGAAAACGACTTAAATGTTCAACCAATGACACAAAATGACACAAAATCACATATTGGATGCACAAGATTGGTTAAAAACCCTAATTGGATTAGAATAAGCCTAGGGAGGACGAAAATGACCTAAATGTTCAACCAATGATAAAAAATCACATATTGGATGCACAAGATTGGTTAAAAACCCTAATTGGTTAGGATAAGCCTAGGGAGGACGAAAATGATCTAAATGTTCAACCAATGACACAATGACACAAAATCACATATTGGATGCACAAGATTGGTTAAAAACCCTAATTGGATTAGAATAAGCCTAGGGAGGACGAAAATGAACTAAATGTTCAACAAATGACACAAAATCACATATTGGATGCACAAGATTGGTTAAAAACCTTAATTGGATTAGAATAAGCATAGGGAGGACGAAAATGACCTAAATGTTCAACCAATGACACGAAATCATATATTGGATGCACAAGATTGGTTAAAAACCCTAATTGGATTAGAATAAGCCTAGGGAGGACGAAAATGACCTAAATGTTCAACCAATTACAAAAAATCACATATTGGATGCACAAGATTGGTTAAAAACCCTAATTGGTTAGGATAAGCCTAGGGAGGACGAAAATGACATAAATGTTCAACCAATGACACAATGACACAAAATCACATATTAGATGCACAAGATTGGTTAAAAACCCTAATTGGATTAGAAGAAAATGACCTAAATGTTCAACCAATGACACAAAATCACATATTGTATGCACAAGATTGGTTAAAAACCCTAATTGGATTAGAATAAGCCTAGGGAGGAGGAAAATGACCTAAATGTTCAACCAATGACACAAAATGACACAAAATCACATATTGGATGCACAAGATTGCTTAAAAACCCTAAATGGATTCGAATAAGCCTAGGGAGGACGAAAATGACCTAAATGTTCAACCAATGACACAAAATGACACAAAATCACATATTGGATGCACAAGATTACTTAAAAACCCTAATTGGATAAGAATAAGCCTAGGGAGGACGAAAATGACCTAAATGTTCAACCAATGACACAAAATGACAGAAAATCACATATTGGATGCAAAAGATTCGTTAAAAACCCTAATTGGATTAGAATAAGCCTAGGGAGGACGAAAATGACCTAAATGTTCAACCAATGACACAAAATGACACAAAATCACATATTGGATGCACAAGATTGGTTAAAAACCCTAATTGGATTAGAATAAACCTAGAGTGGACGAAAATGACCTAAATGTTCAACCAATGACACAAAATCACATATTGGATGCACAAGATTGGTTAAAAACCCTAATTGGATTAGAATAAGCCTAGGGAGGACGAAAATGACCTAAATGTTCAACCAATGACACAAAATGACACAAAATCACATATTGGATGCACAAGATTGGTTAAAAACCCTAGTTGGATTATAATAAGCCTAGGGAGGACGAAAATGACCTAAATGTTCAACCAATGACACAAAATCACATATTGGATGCACAAGATTGGTTAAAAACCCTAATTGGATTAGAATAAGCCTAGGGAGGACGAAAATGACCTAAATGTTCAACCAATGACACAAAATGACACAAAATCACATATTGGATGCACAAGATTGGTTAAAAATCCTAATTGGATTAGAATAGGCCTATGGAGGACGAAAATGACGTAAATGTTAAACCAATGACACAAAATCACATATTGGATGCACAAGATTGGTTAAAAACCCTAATTGGATTAGAATAAGCCTAGGGAGGACGAAAATGACCTAAATGTTCAACCAATGACACAAAATGACACAAAATCACATGTTGGATGCACAAGATTGCTTAAAAACCCTAATTGGATTAGAATAAGCCTAGGGAGGACGAAAATGACCTAAATGTTCAATCAATGTCACAAAACGACACAAAATCACATATTGGATGCACAAGATTGGTTAAATACCGTAATTGGATTAGAATAAGCCTAGGGAGGACGAAAATGACCTAAATGTTCAACCAATGACACAAAATGACACAAAATCACATATTGGATGCACAAGATTGGTTAAAAACCCTAATTGGATTAGAATAAGCCTAGGGAGGACGAAAATGACCTAAATGTTCAACCAATGACACAAAATGACACAAAATCACATATTGGATGCACAAGATTGGTTAAAAACCCTTATTGGATTAGAATAAGCCTAGGGAGGACGAAAATGACCTAAATGTTCAACCAATGTAACAAAATCACATATTGGATGCACAAAATTGGTTAAAAACCCTAATTGGATTAGAATAAGCCTAGGGAGGACGAAAATGACCTAAATGTTCAACCAATGACACAAAATGACACAAAATCACATATTGGATGCACAAGATTGGTTAAAAACCCTAATTGGATTAGAATAAGTCTAGGGAGGACGAAAATGACCTAATTGGATTACATATGACACAAAATGACAGAAAATGACACAAAATCACATATTGGATGCACAAGATTGGTTAAAAACCCTAATTGGATTAGAATAAGCCTAGGGAGGACGAAAATGACCTAAATGTTCAACCAATGACACAAAATGACACAAAATCACATATTGGATGCACAAGATTGGTTAAAAACCCTAATTGGATTAGAATATGCCTAGGGAGGACCAAAATGACCTAAATGTTCAACCAATGACACATAATGACACAAAATCACATATTGGATGCACAAGATTGGTTAAAAACCCTAATTGGATTAGAATAAGCCTAGGGAGGACGAAAATGACCTAAATGTTCAACCAATGACACAAAATGACACAAAATCACATATTGGATGCACAAGATTGGTTAAAAACCCTAATTGGAGTAGAATAAGCTTAGGGAGAACGAAAATGAACTAAATGTTCAACCAATGACACAAAATGACACAAAATCACATATTGGATGCACAAGATTGGTTAAAAACCCTAATTGGATTAGAATAAGCCTAGCGAGGACGAAAATGACCTAATTGGATTACCAATGACACAAAATCACTTATTATATGCACAAGATTGGTTAAAAACCCTAATTGGATTAGAATAAGCCTAGGGAGGATGAAAATGACCTAAATGTTCAACCAATGACACAAAATGACACAAAATCACATATTGGATGCACAAGATTGGTTAAAAACCCTAACTGGATTAGAATAAGCCTAGGGAGGACGATAATGACTTAAATGTTCAACCAATGACACAAAATGACACAAAATCACATATTGGATGCACAAGATTGGTTAAAAACCCTAATTGGATTAGAATAAGCCTAGGGAGGACGAAAATGACCTAAATGTTCAACCAATGACACAAAATGACACAAAATCACATATTGGATGCACAAGATTGTTTAAAAACCCTAATTGGATTAGAATAAGCCTAGCGAGGACGAAAAAGACCTAATTGGATTACCAATGACAAAAAATCACTTATTTTATGCACAAGATTGGTTAAAAACCCTAATTGGATTAGAATAAGCCTAGGGATGACGAAAATGATCTAAATGTGCAACCGATGACATAAAATCACATATTGGATGCACAAGATTGGTTAAAAACCCTAATTGGATTAGAATAGGCCTAGGGAGGACGAAAATGACCTAAATGTTCAACCAATCACACAAAATGACACAAAATCACATATTGGATGCACAAGATTGGTTAAAAACCCTAATTGGATTAGAATAAGCCTAGGGAGGACGAAAATGACCTAAATGTTCAAACAATGACACATAATGACACAAAATCACATATTGGATGCACAAGATTGGTTAAAAACCCTAATTGGATTAGAATAAGCCTAGGGAGGACGAAAATGACCTAAATGTTCAACCAATGACACAAAATGACACAAAATCACATATTGGATGCACAAGATTGGTTAAAAATCCTAATTAGATTAGAATAAGCCTAGGGAGGACGAAAATGACCTAAATGTTCAACCAATGACACAAAATGACACAAAATCACATATTGGATGCACAAGATTGGTTAAAAACCCTAATTGGATTAGAATAAGCCTAGGGAGGACGAAAATGACCTAAATGTTCAACCAATGACACAAAATGACTCAAAATCACATATTGGATGCACAAGATTGGTTAAAAACCCTAATTGGATTAGAATAAGCCTAGCGAGGACGAAAATGACGTAATTGGATTACCAATGACACAAAATCACTTATTATATGCACAAGATTGGTTAAAAACCCTAATTGGATTAGAATAAGCTTAGGGAGGACGAAAATGACCTAAATGTTCAACCAATGACACAAAATGACACAAAATCACATATTGGATGCACAAGATTGGTTAAAAACCCTTATTGGATTAGAATAAGCCTAGGGAGGACGAAAATGACCAAAATGTTCAACCAATGACACAAAATCACATATTGGATGCACAAGATTGGTTAAAAACCCTAATTGGATTAGAATAAGCCTAGGGAGGACGAAAATGACCTAAATGTTCAACCAATGACACAAAATGACACAAAATCACATATTGGATGCACAAGATTGGTTAAAAACCCTAAATGGATTCGAATAAGCCTAGGGAGGACGAAAATGACCTGAATGTTCAACCAATGACACAAAATCACATATTGGATGCACAAGATTGGATAAAAACCCTAATTGGATTACAATAAGTATAGGGAGGACGAAAATGACCTAAATGTTCAACCAATGACACAAAATGTCACAAAATGACACAAAATCACATATTGGATGCACAAGATTGGTTAAAAACCCTAATTGGATTAGAATAAGCCTAGGGAGAACGAAAATGACCTAAATGTTCAACCAATGACACAAAATCGCATATTGGGTGAACCAGATTGGTTAAAAACCCTAATTGGATTAGAATAAGCCTAGGGAGGACGAATATGACCTAAATGTTCAACCAATGACTCAAAATGACACGAAATGACATATTGGATGCACAAGATTGGTTAAAAACCCTAATTGGACTAGAATAAGCCTAGGGAGGACGAAAATGACCTAAAAGACACAAAATGACACAAAATGACACAAAATCAGATATTGGATGCACAAGATTGGTTAAAAACCCTAATTGGATTAGAATAAGGCTAGGGAGAACGAAAATGACCTAAATGTTCAACCAATGACACAAAATGACACAAAATCACATATTGGATGCACAAGATTGCTTAAAAACCCTAATTGGATTAGAATAAGCCTAGGGAGGACGAAAATGACCTAAATGTTCAACCAATGAGACAAAATGACACAAAATCACATTTTGGATGCACAAGATTGGTTAAAAACCCTAATTGGATTAGAATAAGCCTAGGGAGGACGAAAATGACTTAAATGTTCAACCAATGACACAAAATGACACAAAATCACATATTGGATGCACAAGATTGGTTAAAAACCCTAATTGGATTAGAATAAGCCTAGGGAGAACGCAAATGACCTAAATGTTCAACCAATGACACAAAATCACATATTGGATGCACAAAATTGGTTAAAAACCCTACTTGGATTAGAATAAGCCTAGGGAGGACGAAAATGACCTAAATGTTCAATCAATGACACAAAAAGACACAAAATCACATTTTGGATGCACAAGATTGGTTAAAAACCCTAATTGGATTAGAATAAACCTAGGGAGGACGAAAATGACCAAAATGTTCAACCAATGACACAAAATCACATATTGGATGCACAAGATTGGTTAAAAACCCTAATTGGATTAGAATAAGCCTAGGGAGGACGAAAATGACTTAAATGTTCAACCAATGACACAAAATGACACAAAATCACATATTGGATGCACAAGATTGGTTAAAAACCCTAATTGGATTAGAATAAGCCTAGGGAGAACGCAAATGACCTAAATGTTCAACCAATGACACAAAATCACATATTGGATGCACAAGATTGGTTAAAAACCCTACTTGGATTAGAATAAGCTTAGGGAGGACGAAAATGACCTAAATGTTCAATCAATGACACAAAAAGACACAAAATCACATTTTGGATGCACAAGATTGGTTAAAAACCCTAATTGGATTAGAATAAACCTAGGGAGGACGAAAATGACCAAAATGTTCAACCAATGACACAAAATCACATATTGGATGCACAAGATTGGTTAAAAACCCTAATTGGATTAGAATAAGCCTACAGAGGACGAAAATGACCTAAATGTTCAACCCATGACACAAAATGACACAAAATCACATATTGGATGCAAAAGATTGGTTAAAAACCCTAATTGGATTAGAATAAGCCTAGGGAGGACGAAAATGACCTAAATGTTCAACCAATGACACAAAATGACACAAAATCACATTTTGGATGCACAAGATTGGTTAAAAACCCTAATTGGATTAGAATAAACCTAGGGAGGACGAAAATGACCAAAATGTTCAACCAATGACACAAAATCACATATTGGATGCACAAGATTGGTTAAAAACCCTAATTGGATTAGAATAAGCCTAAGGAGAACGAAAATGACCTAAATGTTCAACCAATGACACAAAATCACATATTGGATGGACAAGATTGGATAAAAACCCTACTTGGATTAGAAAAAGCCTAGGGAGGACGAAAATGACCTAAATGTTCAACCAATGACACAAAATGTCACAAAATGACACAAAATCAGATATTGGATGCACAAGATTGGTTAAAAACCCTAATTGGATTAGAATAAGCCTAGGGAGGACGAAAATGACCTAAATGTTCAACCAATGAAACAAAATCACATATTGGATGCACAAGATTGGTTCAAAACCCTAATTAGATTAGAATAAGCCTAGGGATGATTAAAATGACCTAAATGTTCAACCAATGACACAAAATGACACAAAATCACATATTGGATGCACAAGATTGGTTAAAAACCCTAATTGGATTAGAATAAGCCTAGGGAGGACGAAAATGACCTAAATGTTCAACCAATGACACAAAATGACACAAAATCACATATTGGATGCACAAGATTGGCTAAAAACCCTAATTGGATTAGAATAAGCCTATGGAGGACGAAAATGACCTAAATGTTCAACCAATGACACAAAATGACATATTGGGTGCAAAAGATTGGTTAAAAACCCTAACTGGATTGGAATAAGCCTAGGGAAGACGAAAATGACCTAAATGTTCAACCAATGACACAAAATCACATATTGGATGCACAAGATTGGTTAAAAACCCTAATTGGATTAGAATAAGCCTAGGGAGGACGAAAATGACCTAAATGTTCAACCAATGACGTAAAATCACATATTGGATGCACAAGATTGGTTAAAAACCCTAATTGGATTAGAATAAGCCTAGGGAGGACGAAAATGACCTAAATGTTCAACCAATGACACAAAATGACACAAAATCACATATTGGATGCACAAGATTGGTTAAAAACCCTAATTGGATTAGAATAGGCATAGGGAGGACGAAAATGACCTAAATGTTCAACCAATGACACAAAATGATACAAAATCACATATTGGATGCACAAGATTGGTTAAAAACCCTAATTGGATTAGAAAAAGCCTAGGGAGTACGAAAATGACCTAAATGTTCAACCAATGACACAAAATCACATATTGGATGCACAAGATTGGTTAAAAACCCTAATTGGATTAGAAAAACCCTAGGGAGGACGAAAATGACTTAAATGTTCAACCAATGACACAAAATGACACAAAATCACATATTGGATGCACAAGATTGGTTAAAAACCCTAATTGGATTAGAATAAGCCTAGGGAGGACGAAAATGACCTAAATGTTCAACCAATGACAAAAAATCACATATTGGATGCACAAGATTGGTTAAAAACCCTAATTGCTTAGGATAAGCCTAGGGAGGACGAAAATGACTTAAATGTTCAACCAATGACACAATGACACAAAATCACATATTGGATGCACAAGATTGGTTAAAAACCCTAATTGGAATAGAATAAGCCTAGGGAGAACGAAAATGACCTAAATGTTCAACCAATGACACAAAATCACATATTGGATGCACAAGATTGGTTAAAAACCCTAATTGGATTAGAATAAGCCTAGGGAGGACGAAAATGACCTAAATGACACAAAATGACACAAAATGACACAAATTCAGATATTGGATGCACAAGATTGGTTAAAAACCCTAATTGGATTAGAATAAGCCTAGGGAGAACGAAAATGACCTAAATGTTCAACCAATGACACAAAATGACACAAAATCACATATTGGATGCACAAGATTGGATAAAAACCTTAATTGGATTAGAATAAGCATAGGGAGGACGAAAATGACCTAAATGTTCAACCAATGACACAAAATGTCACAAAATGACACAAAATCACATATTGGATGCACAAGATTGGTTAAAAACCCTAATTGGATTAGAATAAGCCAAGGGAGGACGAATATGACCTAAATGTTCAACCAATGACACAAAATCGCATATTGGATGCACAAGATTGGTTAAAAACCCTAATAGGATTAGAATAAGCTTAGGGAGGACGAAAATCACCTAAATGTTCAACCAATGACTCAAAATGACACGAAATCACATATTGGATGCACAAGATTGGTTAAAAACCCTAATTGGATTAGAATAAGCCTAGGGAGGACGAAAATGACCTAAATGACACAAAATGACACAAAATGACACAAAATCAGATATTGGATGCACAAGATTGGTTAAAAACCCTAATTGGATTAGAATAAGCCTACGGAGGACGAAAATGACCTAAATGTTCAACCAATGACAGAAAATGACACAAAATCACATATTGGATACACAAGATTGGTTAAAAACCCTAATTGGATTAGAATAAGCCTAGGGAGGACGAAGATGACCTAAATGTTCAACCAATGACACAAAATCACATATTGGATGCACAAGATTGGTTAAAAACCCTAATTGGATTAGAATAAGCCTACGGAGGACGAAAATGACCTAAATGTTCAACCAATGACACAAAATCACATATTGGATGCAAAAGATTGGTTAAAAACCCTAATTGGATTAGAATAAGCCTAGGGAGGACGAAAATGACCTAAATGTTCAACCAATGACACAAAATGACACAAAATCACATTTTGGATGCACAAGATTGGTTAAAAACCCTAATTGGATTAGAATAAGTGATATGATCCTATTTCTCATGAATCACTATAAGGATCGTTCTAGGTTGGAAACTTACAAATTGGATCCAAAACCGCGTATTGCTGGATAACGCAATAAACGGAGCTGCGAAACTCAGAATCGGCCGATTCCAAAACGAGGTGAAAGATGACGTTCTGAAACGCAAGTTAGGATGTTGAATCGCCGAAAACAAGTTTGTAGAACTCGAGATATGATTGCAGGTTATTGAACACGAAAATTGGCACAATTTGTGAATTAGGGTTTGATGTAAAGGAAACCGAAAATTATAAAGAAACAAAATATGGATTAGGTTGAGAAGATGAAGAAGGCGCCACAATCAAGGATGATTGATAAGCCAATGAAGAATCGCCACAATGGTAAGGAAGCCATTGATAAGACTCAAACAAGTTCTAATCCAAGAACTCAAAGAGGAGACCTAACTCACTCACAAATCTCATTAGAGAAATTTTTAATTCATTCCAAAAAAAATCCCTTCAATAAGGTTACAAAATCATAGTTATAGTAAAATTATCTCTAAACCTAAATGGGTCATAAGTGACACCATTCTCTAGGCCCAAATTGGGCTTACATCATTTTTTTTTTTTTTATAAAAATAAACTAAATGTAAGGAAGCAAAGTATCTTCACTTACATATAACATCAACTAAGTCTATATTAAAACTATTAGAATTCCAAATTAAAGCAAACTAAGAATTATTACAAACCAAATGAAAATAAATAAAGTTCATCCTAATTTATTAAAAATATGGATCATCTTCATGCTCTTGAGATCCTTATCAATAAGCCTAGGGAGGACGAAAATGACTTAAATGTTCAACCAATGACACAAAATGACACAAAATCACATTTTGGATGCACAAGATTGGTTAAAAACCCTAATTGGATTAGAATAAGCCTAAGGAGGACGAAAATGACTTAAATGTTCAACCAATGACACAAAATGACACAAAATCACATATTGGATGCACAAGATTGGTTAAAAACCCTAATTGGATTAGAATAAGCCTAGGGAGGACGAAAATGACCTGAATGTTCAACCAATGACACAAAATCACATATTGGATGCACAAGATTGGTTAAAAACCCTAATTGGATTAGAATAAGCCTAGGGAGGACGAAAATGACCTAAATGTTCAACCAATGACACAAAATGACATAAAATCACATATTGGATGCACAAGATTGGTTAAAACCCCTAATTGGATTAGAATAAGCCTAGGGAGGACGAAAATTACCTAAATGTTCAACCAATGACACAAAATGACACAAAATCACATATTGGATGCACAAGATTGGTTAAAAACCCTAATTGGATTAGAATAAGCCTAGGGAGGACGAAAATGACCTAAATGTTCAACCAATGACACAAAATGACACAAAATCACATATTTGATGCACAAGATTGGTTAAAAACCCTAATTGGATTAGAATAAGCCGAGGGAGGACGAAAATGACCTAAATGTTCAACCAATGACACAAAATGACACAAAATCACATATTGGATGCACAAGATTGGTTAAAAACCTTAATTGGATTAGAATAAGCCTAGGGAGGACGAAAATGACCTAAATGTTCACCCAATGATACAAAATGACACAAAATCACATATTGGATGCACAAGATTTGTTAAAAACCCTAATTGGATAAGAATAACCCAAGGGAGGACGAAAATGACCTAAATGTTCAACCAATGACATAAAATCACATATTGGATGCACAAGATTGGTTAAAAACCCTAATTGGATTAGATTAAGCCTAGGGAGGGCGAAAATGACCTAAATGTTCAACCAATGACACAAAATCACATATTGGATGCACAAGATTGGTTAAAAACCTTAATTGGATTAGAATAAGCCTAGGGAGGACGAAAATGACCTAAATGTTCAACCAATGACACAAAATGACACAAAATCACATATTGGATGCACAAGATTGGTTAAAAACCCTAATTGGATTAGAATAAGCCTAGGGATGACGAAAATGACCTAAATGATCAACCAATGACACAAAATCACATATTGGATGCACAAGATTGGTTAAAAACACTAATTGGATTAGAATAGCTCTAGGGAGGACGAAAATGACCTAAATGTTAAACCAATGACACAAAATCACATATTGGATGCACAAGATTGGTTAAAAACCCTAATTGGATTAGAATAAGCCTAGGGAGGACGAAAATGACCTAAATGTTCAACCAATGACACAAAATGACACAATCACATATTGGATGCACAAGATTGGTTAAAAACCCTAATTGGATTAGAATAAGCCTAGGGAGGACGAAAATGACCTAAATGTTCAACCAATGACACAAAATGACACGAAATCACATATTGGATGCAAAAGATTGGTTAAAAACCCTAATTGGATTAGAATAAGCCTAGGGAGGACGAAAATGACCTAAATGTTCAACCAATGACACAAAATGACACAAAATCACATTTTGGATGCACAAGATTGGTTAAAAACCCTAATTGGATTAGAATAAGCCTAGGGAGAACGAAAATGACCTAAATGTTCAACCAATGACACAAAATCACATATTGGATGCACAAGATTGGTTAAAAACCCTAAATGGATTCGAATAAGCCTAGGGAGGACGAAAATGACCCGAATGTTCAACCAATGACACAAAATCACATATTGGATGCACAAGATTGGATAAAAACCCTAATTGGATTAGAATAAGCATAGGGAGGACGAAAATGACCTAAATGTTCAACCAATGACAGAAAATCGTATATTGGATCCACAAGATTGGTTAAAAACCCTAATAGGATTAGAATAAGCCTAGGGAGGACGAAAATCACCTAAATGTTCAACCAATGACACAAAATGACACGAAATCACATATTGGATGCACAAGATTGGTTAAAAACCCTAATTGGATTAGAATAAGCCTAGGGAGGACGAAAATGACCTAAATGACACAAAATGACACAAAATCAGATATTGGATGCACAAGATTGGTTAAAAACCCTAATTGGATTAGAATAAGCCTAGGGAGAACGAAAATGACCTAAATGTTCAACCAATGACACAAAATGACACAAAATCACATATTGGATGCACAAGATTGCTTAAAAACCCTAATTGGATTAGAATAAGCCTAGGGAGGACGAAAATGACCTAAATGTTCAACCAATGAGACAAAATGACACAAAATCACATTTTGGATGCACAAGATTGGTTAAAAACCCTAATTGGATTAGAATAAGCCTAGGGAGGACGAAAATGACTTAAATGTTCAACCAATGACACAAAATGACACAAAATCACATATTGGATGCACAAGATTGGTTAAAAACCCTAATTGGATTAGAATAAGCCTAGGGAGAACAAAAATGACCTAAATGTTCAACCAATGACACAAAATCACATATTGGATGCACAAGATTGGTTAAAAATCTTAATTGGATTAGAATAAGCCTAGGGAGGACGAAAATGACCTAAATGTTCAACCAATGACACAAAATGACACAAAATCACATATTGGATGCACAAGATTGGTTAAAAACCCTAATTGGATTAGAATAAGCATAGCGAGGACGAAAATGACCTAAATGTTCAACCAATGATACAAAATCACATATTGGATGCACAAGATTGGTTAAAAACCCTAATTGGATTAAAAAGAGCCTAGGGAGGACCAAAATGACCTAAATGTTCAACCAATGACACAAAATCACATATTGGATGCACAAGATTGGTTAAAAACCCTAATTGCTTTAGAATAAGCCTAGGGAGGACGAAAATGACCTAAATGTTCAACCAATGACACCAAATCACATATTGGATGCACAAGATTGGTTAAAAACCCCTAATTGGATTAAAAAGAGCCTAGGGAGGACGAAAATGACCTAAATGTTAAACCAATGACACAAAATCACACATTGGATGCACAAGATTGGTTAAGAACCTTAATTGGATTAGAATAAGCCAAGGGAGGACGAAATTGACCTAAATGTTCAACCAATGACACAAAATGACATAAAATCACATATTTGATGCACAAGATTGGCTAAAAACCCTAATTGGATTAGCATAAGCATAGCGAGGACGAAAATGACCTAAATGTTCAACCAATGATACAAAATCACATATTGGATGCACAAGATTGGTTAAAAACCCTAATTGGATTAGAATAAGCCTAGGGAGGACGAAAATGACCTAAATGTTCAACCAATGACACAAAATGACACAAAATCACATATTGGATGCACAAGATTGGTTAAAAACCCTAATTGGATTAGAATAAGCCTAGGGAGGACGAAAATGACCTAAATGTTCAACAAATGACACAAAATGACACAAAATCACATATTGGATGGACAAGATTGGTTAAAAACCCTAATTGGATTAGAATAAGCCTAGGGAGGACGAAAATGACCTAAATGTTCAACCAATGACACAAAATGACACAAAATCACATATTGGATGCACAAGATTGGTTAAAAACCCTAAATGGATTCGAATAAGCCTAGGGAGGACGAAAATGACCTGAATGTTCAACCAATGACACAAAATCACATATTGGATGCACAAGATTGGATAAAAACCCTAATTGGATTACAATAAGTATAGGGAGGACGAAAATGACCTAAATGTTCAACCAATGACACAAAATGTCACAAAATGACACAAAATCACATATTGGATGCACAAGATTGGTTTAAAACCCTAATTGGATTAGAATAAGCCTAGGGAGAACGAAAATGACTTAAATGTTCAACCAATGACACAAAATCGCATTTTGGGTGAACCAGATTGGTTAAAAACCCTAATTGGATTAGAATAAGCCTAGGGAGGACGAATATGACCTAAATGTTCAACCAATGACTCAAAATGACACGAAATCACATATTGGATGCACAAGATTGGTTAAAAACCCTAATTGGACTAGAATAAGCCTAGGGAGGACGAAAATGACCTAAAAGACACAAAATGACACAAAATGACACAAAATCAGATATTGGATGCACAAGATTGGTTAAAAACCCTAATTGGATTAGAATAAGGCTAGGGAGAACGAAAATGACCTAAATGTTCAACCAATGACACAAAATGACACAAAATCACATATTGGATGCACAAGATTGCTTAAAAACCCTAATTGGATTAGAATAAGCCTAGGGAGGACGAAAATGACCTAAATGTTCAACCAATGAGACAAAATGACACAAAATCACATTTTGGATGCACAAGATTGGTTAAAAACCCTAATTGGATTAGAATAAGCCTAGGGAGGACGAAAATGACTTAAATGTTCAACCAATGACACAAAATGACACAAAATCACATATTGGATGCACAAGATTGGTTAAAAACCCTAATTGGATTAGAATAAGCCTAGGGAGGACGAAAATGACTTAAATGTTCAACCAATGACACAAAATGACACAAAATCACATATTGGATGCACAAGATTGGTTAAAAACCCTAATTGGATTAGAATAAGCCTAGGGAGAACGAAAATGACCTAAATGTTCAACCAATGACACAAAATCACATATTGGATGCACAAGATTGGTTAAAAACCCTACTTGGTTTAGAATAAGCCTAGGGAGGACGAAAATGACCTAAATGTTCAATCAATGACACAAAATGACACAAAATCACATTTTGGATGCACAAGATTGGTTAAAAACCCTAATTGGATTAGAATAAACCTAGGGAGGACGAAAATGACCAAAATGTTCAACCAATGACACAAAATCACATATTGGATGCACAAGATTGGTTAAGAACCCTAATTCGATTAGAATAAGCCTAGGGAGGACGAAAATGACCTAAATGTTCAACCAATGACACAAAATCACATATTGGATGCACAAGATTGGTTAAAAACCCTAATTGGATTAGAATAAGCCTAGGGAGGACGAAAATGACCTAAATGTTCAACCAATGACACAAAATGACAGAAAATCACAGATTGGATGCACAAGATTGGTTAAAAACCCTAATTGGATTAGAATAAGCCTACGGAGGACGAAAATGACCTAAATGTTCAACAAATGACACAAAATGACACAAAATAACATATTGGATGCACAAGATTGGTTAAAAACCCTAATTGGATTAGAATAAGCCTAGGGAGGACGAAAATGACCTAAATGTTCAACCAATGACAAAAAATCACATATTGGATGCACAAGATTGGTTAAAAACCCTAATTGGATTAGAATAAGCATAGGGAGGACGAAAATGACCTAAATGTTCAACCAATGACACAAAATGACACAAAATCACATATTGGATGCACAAGATTGGTTAAAAACCGTAATTGGATTAGAATAAGCCTAGGGAGGACGAAAATGACCTAAATGTTCAATCAATGACACAAAATGACACAAAATCACATATTGGATGCACAAGATTGGTTAAAAACCCTAATTGGATTAGAATAAGCCTAGGGAGAACGAAAATGACCTAAATGTTCAACCAATGACACAAAATCACATATTGGATGCACAAGATTGGTTAAAAATCCTAATTGGATTAGAATAAGCCTAGGGAGGACGAAAATGAACTAAATGACACAAAATGACACAAAATGACACAAATTCAGATATTGGATGCACAAGATTGGTTAAAAACCCTAATTGGATTAGAATAAGCCTAGGGAGAACGAAAATGACCTAAATGTTCAACCAATGACACAAAATGACACAAAATCACATATTGGATGCACAAGATTGGATAAAAACCTTAATTGGATTAGAATAAGCATAGGGAGGACGAAAATGACCTAAATGTTCAACCAATGACACAAAATGTCACAAAATGACACAAAATCACATATTGGATGCACAAGATTGGTTAAAAACCCTAATTGGATTAGAATAAGCCAAGGGAGGACGAATATGACCTAAATGTTCAACCAATGACACAAAATCGCATATTGGATGCACAAGATTGGTTAAAAACCCTAATAGGATTAGAATAAGCTTAGGGAGGACGAAAATCACCTAAATGTTCAACCAATGACTCAAAATGACACGAAATCACATATTGGATGCACAAGATTGGTTAAAAACCCTAATTGGATTAGAATAAGCCTAGGGAGGACGAAAATGACCTAAATGACACAAAATGACACAAAATGACACAAAATCTGATATTGGATGCACAAGATTGGTTAAAAACCCTAATTGGATTAGAATAAGCCTACGGAGGACGAAAATGACCTAAATGTTCAACCAATGACAGAAAATGACACAAAATCACATATTGGATGCACAAGATTGGTTAAAAACCCTAATTGGATTAGAATAAGCCTAGGGAGGACGAAGATGACCTAAATGTTCAACCAATGACAGAAAATGACACAAAATCACATATTGGATGCACAAGATTGGTTAAAAACCCTAATTGGATTAGAATAAGCCTACGGAGGACGAAAATGACCTAAATGTTCAACCAATGACACAAAATGACACAAAATCACATATTGGATGCACAAGATTGGTTAAAAACCCTAATTGGATTAGAATAAGCCTAGGGAGGACGAAAATGACCTAAATGTTGAACCAATGACACAAAATCACATATTGAATACACAAGATTGGTAAAAACCCTAATTGGATTAGAATAAGCCTAGGGAGGACGAAAATGACCTAAATGTTCAACCAATGACACAAAATGACACAAAATCACATATTGGATGCACAAGATTGGTTAAAAACCCTAATTGGATTAGAATAACCCTATGGAGGACGAAAATGACCTAAATGTTCAACCAACGACACAAAATGACACAAAATCACATATTGGATGCACAAGATTGGTTAAAAACCCTAATTGGATTAGAATAAGCCTAGGGAGGACGAAAATGACCTAAATGTTCAACCAACGACACAAAATGACACAAAATCACATATTGGATGCACAAGATTGGTTAAAAACCCTAATTGGATTAGAATAAGCCTAGGGAGGACGAAAATGACCTAAATGTTCAACGAATGACACAAATTCACATATTGGATGCACAAGATTGGTTAAAAACAGTAATTGTATTAGAATAAGCCTAGTGATATGATCCTATTTCTCATGAATCACTATAAGGATCGTTCTAGGTTGGAAACTTACAAATTGGATCCAAAACCGCGTATTGCTGGATAACGCAATAAACGGAGCTGCGAAACTCAGAATCGGCCGATTCCAAAACGAGGTGAAAGATGACGTTCTGAAACGCAAGTTAGGATGTTGAATCGCCGAAAACAAGTTTGTAGAACTCGAGATATGATTGCAGGTTATTGAACACGAAAATTGGCACAATTTGTGAATTAGGGTTTGATGTAAAGGAAACCGAAAATTATAAAGAAACAAAATATGGATTAGGTTGAGAAGATGAAGAAGGCGCCACAATCAAGGATGATTGATAAGCCAATGAAGAATCGCCACAATGGTAAGGAAGCCATTGATAAGACTCAAACAAGTTCTAATCCAAGAACTCAAAGAGGAGACCTAACTCACTCACAAATCTCATTAGAGAAATTATTAATTCATTCCAAAAAAAATCCCTTCAATAAGGTTACAAAATCATAGTTATAGTAAAATTATCTCTAAACCTAAATGGGTCATAAGTGACACCATTCTCTAGGCCCAAATTGGGCTTACATCATTTTTTTTTTTTATAAAAATAAACTAAATGTAAGGAAGCAAAGTATCTTCACTTACATATAACATCAACTAAGTCTATATTAAAACTATTAGAATTCCAAATTAAAGCAAACTAAGAATTATTACAAACCAAATGAAAATAAATAAAGTTCATCCTAATTTATTAAAAATATGGATCATCTTCATGCTCTTGAGATCCTTATCACAAAATGACACAAAATCACATATTGGATGCACAAGATTGGTTAAAAACCCTAATTGGATTAGAATAAGCCTAGGGAGGACGAAAATGACCTAAATGTTCAACCAATGACACAAAATCACATATTGGATGCACAAGATTGGTTAAAAACCCTAATTGGATTAGAATAAGCCTAGGGAGGACGAAAATGACCTAAATGTTCAACCAATGACACAAAATCATATATTGGATGCACAAGATTGTTTAAAAACCCTAATTGGATTAGAATAAGCCTAGGGAGGACGAAAATGACCTAAATGTTCAACCAATGACACAAAATGACACAAAATCACATATTGGATGCACAAGATTGGTTAAAAACTCTAATTGGATTAGAATAAGCCTAGGGAGAACGAAAATGACCTAAATGTTCAACCAATGACACAAAATCACATATTGGATGCACAAGATTGGTTAAAAACCCTAATTGGATTAGAATAAGCCTAGGGAGGACGAAAATGACCTAAATGACACAAAATGACACAAAATGACACAAATTCAGATATTGGATGCACAAGATTGGTTAAAAACCCTAATTGGATTTGAATAAGCCTAGGGAGAACGAAAATGACCTAAATGTTCAACCAATGACACAAAATGACACAAAATCACATATTGGATGCACAAGATTGGTTAAAAACCCTAAATGGATTCGAATAAGCCTAGGGAGGACGAAAATGACCCGAATGTTCAACCAATGACACAAATTCACATATTGGATGCACAAGATTGGATAAAAACCCTAATTGGATTAGAATAAGCATAGGGAGGACGAAAATGACCTAAATGTTCAACCAATGACACAAAATGTCACAAAATGACACAAAATCACATATTGGATGCACAAGATTGGTTAAAAACCCTAATTGGATTAGAATAAGCCAAGGGAGGACGAATATGACCTAAATGTTCAACCAATGACACAAAATCGCATATTGGATGCACAAGATTGGTTAAAAACCCTAATAGGATTAGAATAAGCTTAGTGAGGACGAAAATCACCTAAATGTTCAACCAATGACACAAAATGACACAAAATCACATATTGGATGCACAAGATTGGTTAAAAACCATAATGGATTCGAATAAGCCTAGGGAGGACGAAAATGACCCGAATGTTCAACCAATGACACAAAATCACATATTGGATGCACAAGATTGGATAAAAACCCTAATTGGATTAGAATAAGCATAGGGAGGACGAAAATGACCTAAATGTTCAACCAATGACA
>JBBPBQ010000008.1:9064518-9095647 GCA_037974755.1 Cicer yamashitae | reverse complement strand
GTTGAACATTTAGGTCATTTTCGTCCTCCCTAGGCTTATTCTAATCCAATTAGGGTTTTTAATCAATCTTGTGCATCCAATATGTGATTTTGTGTAATTTTGTTTCATTGGTTGAACATTTAGGTCATTTCCGTCGTCCCTAGGCTTATTCTAATCCAATTAGGGTTTTTAACCAATCTTGTGCATCCAATATGTGATTTTTTGTCATTTTGTGTCATTGGTTGAACATTTAATTCATTTTCGTCCTCCCTAGGCTTATTCTAATCCAATTAGGGTTTTTAACCAATCTTGTGCGTCCAATATGTGAGTTTGTGTCATTGGTTGAACAATTAAGTCATTTTCGTCCTCCCTAGTCTTATTCTAATCCAATTAGGGTTTTTAACCAATCTTGTGCATCCAATATGTGATTTTGTGTCATTTTGTGTCATTGGTTGAACATTTAATTCATTTTCGTCCTCCCTAGGCTTATTCTAATCCAAATAGGGTTTTTAACCAATCTTGTGCATCCAATATGTGATTTTGTGTCATTGGTTGAACATTTAGGTCATTTTCGTCCTCCCTAGGCTTATTCTAACCCAATTAGGGTTTTTAACCAATCTTGTGCATCCAATATGTGATTTTGTATCATTTTGTGTCATTGGTTGAACATTTAGGTCATTTTCGTCCTCCCTAGGCTTATTCTAATCCAATTAGGGTTTTTAACCAATCTTGTGCATCCAATATGTGATTCTGTGTCATTTTGTGTCATTGGTTGAACATTTAGGTCACTTTCGTCCTCCCTAGGCTTATTCTAATCCAATTAGGGTTTTTAACCAATCTTGTGCATCCAATATGTGATTTTGTGTCATATTGTGTCATTGGTTGAACATTTAGGTCATTTTCGTCCTCCCTTAGCTTATTCTATAGCAATTAGGGTTTTTAACCAATCTTGTGCATCCAATATGTGATTTTGTGTCATTTTGTGTCATTGGTTGAACATTTAGGTCATTTTCGTCCTCCCTAGGCTTATTCTAATCCAATTAGGGTTTTTAACCAATCTTGTGCATCCAATATGTGATTTTGTGTCATTGGTTGAACATTTAGGTCATTTTCGTCCTCCCTAGGCTTATTCTAATCCAATTAGGGTTTTTAACCAATCTTGTGCATCCAATATGTGATTTGGTGTCATTGGTTGAACATTTAGGTCATTTTCGTCCTCCCTAGGCTAATTCTAATCCAATTAGGGTTTTTAACCAATCTTGTGCATCCAATATGTGATTTTGTGTCATTGGTTGAACATTTAGGTCATTTTCGTCCTCCCTAGGCTTATTCTAATCCAATTAGGGTTTTTAACCAATCTTGTGCAACCAATATGTGATTTTGTGTAATTTTATGTCATTGGTTGAACATTTAGGTCATTTTCGTCCTCCCTAGGGTTATTCTAATCCAATTAGGGTTTTTAACCAATCTTGTGCATCCAATATGTGATTTTCTGTCATTTTGTGTCATTGGTTGAACATTTAGGTCATTTTCGTCCTCCCTAGGCTTATTCTAATCCAATTAGGGTTTTTAACCAATCTTGTGCATCCAATATGTGATTTTGTGTCATTGGTTGAACATTTAGGTCATTTTCGTCCTCCCTAGGCTTATTCTAATCCAATTAGGGTTTTTAACCAATCTTGTGCATCCAGTATGTGATTTTGTGTCATTTTGTGTCGTTGGTTGAACATATAGATCATTTTCGTCCTCCATAGCCTTATTCTAATCCAATTAGGGTTTTTAACCAATCTTGTGCATCCAATATGTGATTTTGTGTCATTGGTTGAACATTTAGGTCATTTTCGTCCTCCCTAGGCTTATTCTAATCCAATTAGGGTTTTTAACCAATCTTGTGCAACCAATATGTGATTTTGTGTAATTTTGTGTCATTGGTTGAACATTTAGGTCATTTTCGTCCTCCCTAGGGTTATTCTAATCCAATTAGGGTTTTTAACCAATCTTGTGCATCCAATATGTGATTTTGTGTCATTGGTTGAACATTTAGGTCATTTTCGTCCTCCCTAGGCTTATTCTAATCCAATTAGGGTTTTTAACCAATCTTGTGCATCCAATATGTGATTTTGTGTCATTTTGTGTCATTGGTTGAACATTTAGGTCATTTTCGTCCTCCCTAGGCTTATTTTAATCCAATTAGGGTTTTTAACCAATCTTGTGCATCCAATATGTGATTTTGTATCATTTTGTGTCATTGGTTGAACATTTAGGTCATTTTCGTCCTCCCTAGGCTTATTCTAATCCAATTAGGGTTTTTAACCAATCTTGTGCATCCAATATGTGATTTTGTGTAATTTTGTGTCATTGGTTGAACATTTAGGTCATTTTCGTCCTCCATAGGCTTATTCTAATCCAATTAGGGTTTTTAACCAATCTTGTGCATCCAATATGTGATTTTGTGTCATTGGTTGAACATTTAGGTCATTTTCGTCCTCCCTAGGCTTATTCTAATCCAATTAGGGTTTTTAACCAATCTTGTGCATCCAATATGTGATTTTATGTTATTTGATTGAACATTTAGTTCATTTTCGTCCTCCTTAGGCTTATTCTAATCCAATTAGGGTTTTTAACCAATCTTGTGCATCCAATATGTGATTTTGTGTCATTGGTTGAACATTTAGGTCATTTTCGTCCTCCCTAGGCTTATTCTAATCCAATTAGGGTTTTTAACCAATCTTGTCCATCCAATATGTGATTTTGTGTCATTTTGTGTTATTGGTTGAACATTTAGGTCATTTTCGTCCTCCCTAGGCTTATTCTAATCCAAGTAGGGTTTTTAACCAATCTTGTGCATCCAATATGTGATTTTGTGTCATTGGTTGAACATTTAGGTCATTTTCGTCCTCCCTAGGCTTATTCTAATCCAATTAGGGTTTTTAACCAATCTTGTGCATCCAATATGTGATTTTGTGTCATTTTGTGTCATTGCTTGAACATTTAGGTCATTTTCGCCCTCCCTAAGCTTATTCTAATCCAATTAGGGTTTTTAACCAATCTTGTGCATCCAATATGTGATTTTGTGTCATTGGTTGAACATTTAGGTCATTTTCGTCCTCCCTAGGCTTATTCTAATCCAATTAGGGTTTTTAACCAATCTTGTGCATCCAATATGTGATTTTGTGTCATTTTGTGTCATTGGTTGAACATTTAGGTCATTTTCGTCCTCCCTAGACTTATTCTAATCCAATTATGGTTTTTAACCAATCATGTGCATCCAATATGTGATTTTGTGTCATTTTGTGTTATTGGTTGATCATTTAGGTCATTTTCGTCCTCCCTAGGCTTATTCTAATCCAATTAGGGTTTTTAACCAATCTTGTGCATCCAATATGTGATTTTGTGTCATTGGTTGAACTTTTAGGTCAATTTCGTCCTCCCTAGGCTTATTCTAATCCAATTAGGGTTTTTAACCAATCTTGTGCATCCAATATGTGATTTTGTGTCATTGGTTGAACATTTAGGTCATTTTCGTCCTCCCTAGGCTTATTCTAATCCAATTAGGGTTTTTAACCAATCTTGTGCATCCAATATGTGATTTTGTGTCATTGGTTGAACATTTAGGTCATTTTCGTCCTCCCTAGGCTTATTCTAATCCAATTAGGGTTTTTAACCAATCTTGTGCATCCAATATGTGATTTTGTGCATTTTGTGTCATTGGTTGAACAGTTAGGTCATTTTGGTCCTCCCTAGGCTTATTCTAATCCAATTAGGGTTTTTAACCAATCTTGTGCATCCAATATGTGATTTTGTGTCATTGGTTGAACATTTAGGTCATTTTCGTCCTCCCTAGGCTTATTCTAATCCAATTAGGGTTTTTAAAAAATCTTGTGCATCAAATATGTGATTTTGTGTCATTGGTTGAACGTTTAGGTCATTTTGGTCCTCCTTAGGCTTATTCTAATCCAATTAGGGTTTTTAACCAATCTTGTGCATCCAATATGTGATTTTGTGTCATTTTGTGTCATTGGTTGAACATTTAGGTCATTTTCGTCCTCCCTAGGCTTATTCTAATCCAATTAGGGTTTTTAACCAATCTTGTGCATCAAATATGTGATTTTGTGTCATTGGTTGAAAATTTAGGTCATTTTCGTCCTCCCTAGGCTTATTCTAATCCAATTAGGGTTTTTAACCAATCTTGTGCATCCAATATGTGATTTTGTGTCATTATGTGTCATTGGTTGAACATTTAGGTCATTTTCGTCCTCCCTAGGCTTATTCTAATCCAATTAGGGTTTTTAACCAATCTTGTGCATCCAATATGTGATTTTGTGTCATTGGTTGAAAATTTAGGTCATTTTCGTCCTCCCTAGGCTTATTCTAATCCAATTAGGGTTTTTAACCAATCTTGTGCATCCAATATGTGATTTTGTGTCATTTTGTGTCATTGGTTGAACATTTAGGTCATTTTCGTCCTCCCTAGGCTTATTCTAATCCAATTAGGGTTTTTAACCAATCTTGTGGATCCAATATGTGATTTTGTGTCATTTTGTGTCATTGGTTGAACATTTAGGTCATTTTCGTCCTCCGAAGGCTTATTCTAATCCAATTAGGGTTTTTAACCAATCTTGTGCATCCAATATGTGATTTTGTGTCATTTTGTGTCATTTGTAATCCAATTAGGTCATTTTCGTCCTCCCTAGGCTTATTCTAATCCAATTAGGGTTTTTAACCAATCTTGTGCATCCAATATGTGATTTTGTGTCATTGGTTGAACATTTAGGTCATTTTCGTCCTCCCTAGGCTTATTCTAATCCAATTAGGGTTTTTAACCAATCTTGAGCATCCAATATGTGAATTTGTGTCATTTTGTGTCATTGGTTGAACATTTAGGTCATTTTCGTCCTCCCTAGGCTTATTCTAATCCAATTAGGGTTTTTAACCAATCTTGTGCAACCAATATGTGATTTTGTGTCATTTTGTGTCATTGGTTGAACATTTAGGTCATTTTCGTCCTCCCTAGGGTTATTCTAATCCAATTAGGGTTTTTAACCAATCTTGTGCATCCAATATGTGATTTTGTGTCATTTTGTGTCATTGGTTGAACATTTAGGTCATTTTCGTCCTCCCTAGGCTTATTCTAATCCAATTAGCGTTTTTAACCAATCTTGTGCATCCAATATGTGATTGTGTCATTGGTTGAACATTTAGGTCATTTTCGTCCCCCCTAGGCTTATTCTAATCCAATTAGGGTTTTCAACCAATCTTTGCATCCAATATGTGATTTTGTGTCTTTTTGGGTCATTGGTTGAACATTTAGGTCATTTTCGTCCTCCCTAGGCTGATTCTAATCCAATTAGGGTTTTTAACCAATCTTGTGCATTCAATATGTGATTTTGTGTCATTTTGTGTTATTGGTTGAACATTTAGGTCATTTTCGTCCTCCCTAGGCTTATTCTAATCCAATTAGTGTTTTTAACCAATCTTGTGCATCCAATATGTGATTTTGTGTCATTTTGTGTCATTGGTTGAACATTTAGGTCATTTTCGTCCTCCCTAGGCTTATTCTAATCCAATTAGGGTTTTTAACCAATCTTGTGCATCCAACATGTGATTTTGTGTCATTGGTTGAACATTTAGGTAATTTTCGTCCTCCCTAGGCTTATTCTAATCCAATTAGGGTTTTTAACCAATCTTGTGCATTCAATATGTAATTTTGTGTCATTTTGTGTCAATGGTTCAACATTTAGGTCATTTTCGTCCTCCCTAGGCTTATTCTAATCCAATTAGGGTTTTTAACCAATCTTGTGCATCCAATATGTGATTTTGTGTCATTGGTTGAACATTTAGGTCATTTTCGTCCTCCCTAGGCTTATTCTAATCCAATTAGGGTTTTTAACCAATCTTGTGCATCCAATATGTGATTTTGTGTCATTTTGTGTCATTGGTTGAACATTTAATTCATTTTCGTCCTCTCTAGGCTTATTCTAATCCAAATAGGGTTTTTAACCAATCTTGTGCATCCAATATGTGATTTTGTGTCATTGGTGGAGCATTTAGGTCATTTTCGTCGTCCCTAAGCTTATTCTAATCCAATTAGGGTTTTTAACCAATCTTGTGCATCCAATATGTGATTTTGTGTCATTGGTTGAACATTTAGGTCATTTTCGTCCTCCCAAGGCTTATTCTAATCCAATTAGGGTTTTTAACCAATCTTGTGCATCCAATATGTGATTTTGTGTCATTGGCTGACCATTTAGGTCATTTTCGTCCTCCCTAGGCTTATTCTAATCCAATTAGGGTTTTTAACCAATCTTGTGAATCCAATATGTAATTTTGTTTAATTTTGTGTCATTGGTTGAACATTTAGGTCATTTTCGTCCTCCCTAGGCTTATTCTAATCCAATTAGGGTTTTTAACCAATCTTGTGCAACCAATATGTGATTTTGTGTCATTTTGTGTCATTGGTTGAACATTTAGGTCATTTTCGTCCTCCCCAGGCTTATTCTAATCCAATTAGGGTTTTTAACCAATCTTGTGCATCCAATATGTGATTTTGTGTCATTGGTTGAACATTTAGGTCATTTTCGTCCTCCCTAGGCTTATTCTAATCCAATTAGGGTTTTTAACCAATCTTGTGCAACCAATATGTGATTTTGTGTCATTGGTTGAACATTTAGGTCATTTTCGTCCTCCTTAGGCTTATTCTAATCCAATTTGGGTTTTTAACCAATCTTGTGCATCCAATATGTGATTTTGTGTCATTGGTTGAACATTTAGGTCATTTTCGTCCACCCTAGGCTTATTCTAATCCAATTAGGGTTTTTAACCAATCTTGTGCATCCATTATGTGATTTTGTGTCATTTTGTGTCATTGGTTGAACATTTATTTCATTTTCGTCCTCCCTAGGCTTATTCTAATCCAATTAGGGCTTTTAACCAATCTTGTGCATCCAATATGTGATTTTGTGTCATTGGTTGAACATTTAGGTCATTTTCGTCCTCCCTAGGCTTATTCTAATCCAATTAGGGTTTTTAACCAATCTTGTGCAACCAATATGTGATTTTGTGTCATTTTGTGTCATTGGTTGAACATTTAGGTCATTTTTGTCCTCCCTAGGCTTATTCTAATCCAATTAGGGTTTTTAACCAATCTTGTGCACCCAATATGTGATTTTGTGTTATTGGTTGAACATTTAGGTCATTTTTGTCTTCCCTAGGCTTATTCTAATCCAATTAGGGTTTTTAAACAATCTTGTGCATCCAATATGTGATTTTGTGTCATTGGTTGAACATTTAGGTCATTTTCGTCCTCCCTAGGCTTATTCTAATCCAATTAGGGTTTTTAATCAATCTTGTGCATGCAATATGTGATTTTGTGTCATTGGTTAAACATTTAGGTCATTTTCGTCCTCCCTAGGCTTATTCTAATCCAATTAGGGTTTTTAACCAATCTTGTGCAACCAATATGTGATGTTGTGTCATTTTGTGCCATTGGTTGATAATTTAGGTCATTTTCGTCCTCCCCAGGCTTATTCTAATCCAATTTGGGTTTTTAACCAATCTTCTGCATCCAATATGTGATTTTGTGTCATTGGTTGAACATTTAGGTCATTTTCGTCCTCCCTAGGCTTATTCTAATCCAATTAGGGTTTTTAACCAATCTTGTGCAACCAATATGTGATTTTGTGTCATTTTGTGTCATTGGTTGAACATTTAGGTCTATTTCGTCCTCCCTAGGCTTATGCTAATCCAATTAGGGTTTTTAACCAATCTTGTGCATCCAACATGTGATTTTGTGTCATTGGGTGAACATTTAGGTCATTTCCGTCGTCCCTAGGCTTATTCTAATCCAATTAGGGTTTTTAACCAATCTTGTGCATCCAATATGTGATTTTTTGTCATTTTGTGTCATTGGTTGAACATTTAATTCATTTTCGTCCTCCCTAGGCTTATTCTAATCCAAATAGGGTTTTTAACCAATCTTGTGCATCCAATATGTGATTTTGTGTCATTGGTTGAACATTTAGGTCATTTTCGTCCTCCCTAGGCTTATTCTAATCCAATTAGGGTTTTTAATCAATCTTGTGCATCCAATATGTGATTTTGTGTAATTTTGTTTCATTGGTTGAACATTTAGGTCATTTCCGTCGTCCCTAGGCTTATTCTAATCCAATTAGGGTTTTTAACCAATCTTGTGCATCCAATATGTGATTTTGTGTCATTGATTGAACATTTAGTTCATTTTCGTCCTCCCTAGGCTTATTCTAATCCAATTAGGGTTTTTAACCAATCTTGTGCATCCAATATGTGATTTTTTGTCATTTTGTGTCATTGGTTGAACATTTAATTCATTTTCGTCCTCCCTAAGCTTATTCTAATCCAAATAGGGTTTTTAACCAATCTTATGCATCCAATATGTGATTTTGTGTCATTGGTTGAACATTTAGGTCATTTTCATCCTCCCTAGGCTTATTCTAATCCAATTAGGGTTTTTAACCAATCTTGTGCATCCAATATGTGATTTTGTGTCATTTTGTGTCATTGGTTGAACATTTAGGTCATTTTCGTCCTCCCTAGGCTTATTCTAATCCAATTAGGGTTTTTAACCAATCTTGTGCATCCAATATGTTATTTTGTGTAATTTTGTGTCATTGGTTGAACATTTAGGTCATTTCCGTCGTCCCTAGGCTAATTCTAATCCAATTAGGGTTTTTAACCAATCTTGTGCATCCAATATGTGATTTTGTGTAATTTTGTGTCATTGATTGAACATATAGGTCATTTTCGTCCTCCCTAGGCTTATTTTAATCCAATTAGGGTTTTTAACCAATCTTGTGCATCCAATACGTGATTTTGTGTCATTTTGTGTCATTGGTTGACCATTTAGATCATTTTCGTCCTCCCTAGGCTTATTCTAATCCAAATAGGGTTTTTAACCAATCTTGTGCATCCAATATGTGATTTTGTGTCATTTTGTGTCATTGGTTGAACATTTAGGTCATTTTCGTCCTCCCTAGGCTTATTTTAATCCAATTAGGGTTTTTAACCAATCTTGTGCATCCAATATGTGATTTTGGGTCATTTTGTGTCATTGGTTGAACATTTAGGTCTATTTCGTCCTCCCTAGGCTTATGCTAATCCAATTAGGGTTTTTAACCAATCTTGTGCATCCAACATGTGATTTTGTGTCATTGGGTGAACATTTAGGTCATTTTCGTCCTCCCTAGGCTTATTCTAATCCAATTAGGGTTTTTAACCAATCTTGTGCATCCAATATGTGATTTGTGTCATTGGTTGAACATTTAGGTCATTTCCGTCGTCCCTAGGCTAATTCTAATCCAATTAGGGTTTTTAACCAATCTTGTGCATCCAATATGTGATTTTGTGTCATTTTGTGTCATTGGTTGAACATTTAATTCATTTTCGTCCTCCCTAGGCTTATTCTAATCCAAATAGGGTTTTTAACCAATCTTGTGCATCCAATATGTGATTTTGTGTCATTGGTTGAACATTTAGGTCATTTTCATCCTCCCTAGGCTTATTCTAATCCAATTAGGGTTTTTGATATGATCCTATTTCTCATGAATCACTATAAGATCGTTCTAGGTTGGAAACTTACAGATTGAATCAGAAATCGCGTATTGCTGGAGAACGCAATAAACGGAGCTAGGAAACTCCGAATCGGCCGATTCCAAAACGAGATGAAAGATGACGTTCCGAAACGCAAGTTAGGATGTTGAAACGCCGAAAACAAGTTTGTAGAACTCGAGATATGATTGCAGGTTATTGAACACGAAAATTGGCACAATTTGTGAATTAGGGTTTGATGTAAAGGAAACCGAAAATTATAAAGAAACAAAATATGGATTAGGTTGAGAAGATGAAGAAGGCGCCACAATCAAGGATGATTGATAAGCCAATGAAAAATCGCCACAATGGTAAGGAAGCCATTGATAAGACTCAAACAAGTTCTAATCCAAGAACTTAAAGAGGAGACCTAACTCACTCACAATTCTCATTAGAGAAATTTTAATTCATCCAAAAAAAATCCCTTCAATAAGGTTACAAAATCATAGTTATAGTAAAATTATCTCTAAACCTAAATGGGTCATAAGTGACACCATTCTCTAGGCCCAAATTGGGCTTACATCATTTTTTTTTTTATAAAATTAAACTAAATGTAAGGAAGTAAAGTATCTTCACTTACATATAACATCAACTAAGTCTATATTAAAACTATTAGAATTCCAAATTAAAGCAAACTAATAATTATTACAAACCAAATGAAAATAAATAAAGTTCATCCTAATTTATTAAAAATATGGATCATCTTCATGCTCTTGAGATCCTTATCATTTTTTAACCAATCTTGTGCATCCAATATGTGATTTTGTGTCATTTTGTGTCATTGGTTGAACATTTAGGTCATTTTCGTCCTCCCTAGGCTTATTCTAATCCAATTAGGGTTTTTAACCAATCTTGTGCATCCAATATGTTATTTTGTGTAATTTTGTGTCATTGGTTGAACATTTAGGTCATTTTCGTCGTCCCTAGGCTAATTCTAATCCAATTAGGGTTTTTAACCAATCTTGTGCATCCAATATGTGATTTTGTGTAATTTTGTGTCATTGATAGAACATATAGGTCATTTTCGTCCTCCCTAGGCTTATTTTAATCCAATTAGGGTTTTTAACCAATCTTGTGCATCCAATATGTGATTTTGTGTCATTTTGTGTCATTGGTTGACCATTTAGATCATTTTCGTCCTCCCTAGGCTTATTCTAATCCAAATAGGGTTTTTAACCAATCTTGTGCATCCAATATGTGATTTTGTGTCATTTTGTGTCATTGGTTGAACATTTAGGTCATTTTCGTCCTCCCTAGGCTTATTTTAATCCAATTAGGGTTTTTAACCAATCTTGTGCATCCAATATGTGATTTTCTGTCATTTTGTGTCATTGGTTGAACATTTAGGTCATTTTCGTCCTCCCTAGGCTTATTCTAATCCAATTAGGGTTTTTAACCAATCTTGTGCATCCAATATGTGATTTTGTGTCATTGGTTGAACATTTAGGTCATTTTCGTCCTCCCTAGGCTTATTCTAATCCAATTAGGGTTTTTAACCAATCTTGTGCATCCAGTATGTGATTTTGTGTCATTTTGTGTCGTTGGTTGAACATATAGATCATTTTCGTCCTCCATAGCCTTATTCTAATCCAATTAGGGTTTTTAACCAATCTTGTGCATCCAATATGTGATTTTGTGTCATTGGTTGAACATTTAGGTCATTTTCGTCCTCCCTAGGCTTATTCTAATCCAATTAGGGTTTTTAACCAATCTTGTGCAACCAATATGTGATTTTGTGTAATTTTGTGTCATTGGTTGAACATTTAGGTCATTTTCGTCCTCCCTAGGGTTATTCTAATCCAATTAGGGTTTTTAACCAATCTTGTGCATCCAATATGTGATTTTGTGTCATTGGTTGAACATTTAGGTCATTTTCGTCCTCCCTAGGCTTATTCTAATCCAATTAGGGTTTTTAACCAATCTTGTGCATCCAATATGTGATTTTGTGTCATTTTGTGTCATTGGTTGAACATTTAGGTCATTTTCGTCCTCCCTAGGCTTATTTTAATCCAATTAGGGTTTTTAACCAATCTTGTGCATCCAATATGTGATTTTGTATCATTTTGTGTCATTGGTTGAACATTTAGGTCATTTTCGTCCTCCCTAGGCTTATTCTAATCCAATTAGGGTTTTTAACCAATCTTGTGCATCCAATATGTGATTTTGTGTTATTTTGTGTCATTGGTTGAACATTTAGGTCATTTTCGTCCTCCCTAGGCTTATTCTAATCCAATTAGGGTTTTTAACCAATCTTGTGCATCCAATATGTGATTTTGTGTGATCTTGTGTCATTGGTTGAACATTATGTCATTTTCGTCCTCCATAGGCTTATTCTAATCCAATTAGGGTTTTCAACCAATCTTGTGCATCCAATATGTGATTTTCTGTCATTGGTTGAACATTTAGGTCATTTTCGTCCTCCCTAGGCTTATTCTAATCCAATTAGGGTTTTTAACCAATCTTGTGCATCCAATATGTGATTTTGTGTCATTGGTTGAACATTTAGGTCATTTTCGTCCTCCCTAGGCTTATCCTAATCCAATTAGGGTTTTTAACCAATCTTGTGCAACCAATATGTGATTTTGTGTCATTTTGTGTCATTGGTTGAACATTAAGGTCTATTTCGTCCTCCCTAGGCTTATGCTAATCCAATTAGGGTTTTTAACCAATCTTGTGCATCCAACATGTGATTTTGTGTCATTGGGTGAACATTTAGGTCATTTTCGTCCTCCCTAGGCTTATTCTAATCCAATTAGGGTTTTTAACCAATCTTGTGCATCCAATATGTGATTTGTGTCATTGGTTGAACATTTAGGTCATTTCCGTCGTCCCTAGGCTAATTCTAATCCAATTAGGGTTTTTAACCAATCTTGTGCATCCAATATGTGATTTTGTGTCATTTTGTGTCATTGGTTGAACATTTAGGTCATTTTCGTCCTCCCTAGGCTTATTCTAATCCAATTAGGGTTTTTAACCAATCTTGTGCATCCAATATGTTATTTTGTGTAATTTTGTGTCATTGGTTGAACATTTAGGTCATTTCCGTCGTCCCTAGGCTTATTCTAATCCAATTAGGGTTTTTAACCAATCTTGTGCATCCAATATGATATTTTGTGTCATTTTGTGTCATTGGTTGAACATTTAGGTCATTTTCGTCCTCCCTTGGCTTATTCGAATCCAATTAGGGTTTTTAAATAATCTTGTGCATCCAATATGTGATTTTATGTCATTTTGTGTCATTGGTTGAACATTTAGGTCATTTTCGTCCTCCCTAGGCTTATTCTAATCCAATTAGGGTTTTTAACCAATCTTGTGCATCCAATATGTTATTTTGTGTAATTTTGTGTCATTGGTTGAACATTTAGGTCATTTTCGTCCTCCCTAGGCTTATTCTAATCCAATTAGGGTTTTTAACCAATCTTGTGCATCCAATATGTGATTTTGTGTCATTTTGTGTCATTGGTTGAACATTTAGGTCATTTTCGTCTTCCCTAGGCTTATTCTAATCCAATAAGGGTTTTTAACCAATCTTGTGCATCCAATATGTGATTTTGTGTCAGTGGTTGAATATTTAGGTCATTTTCGTCCACCCTAGGCTTATTCTAATCCAATTAGGGTTTTTAACCAATCTTGTGCATCCAATATGTGATTTTGTGTCATTGGTTGAACATTTATGTCATTTTCGTCCTCCCTAGGCTTATTCTAATCCAATTAGGGTTTTTAACCAATCTTGTGCATCCAATATGTGATTTTGTGTCATTTTGTGTCATTGGTTGAACATTTAGGTCATTTTCGTCCTCCCTAGGCTTATTCTAATCCAACTAGGGTTTTTAACCAATCTTGTGAATCCAATATGTCATTTTGTGTCATTGGTTGAACATTTGGGTCATTTTCGTCCTCCCTAGGCTTATTCTAATTTATTTAGGGTTTTTAACCAATCTTGTGCATCCAATATGTGATTTTGTGTCATTTTGTGTCATTGGTTGAACATTTAGGTCATTTTCGTCCTCCCTAGGCTTATTCTAATCCAATTAGGGTTTTAACCAATCTTGTGCATCCAATATGTGATTTTGTGTCATTTTGTGTCATTGGTTGAACATTTAGGTCATTTTCGTCCTCCCTAGGGTTATTCTAATCCAATTAGGGTTTTTAACCAATCTTGTGCATCCAATATGTGATTTTGTGTCATTTTGTGTCATTGGTTGAACATTTAGGTCATTTTCGTCCTCCCTAGGCTTATTTTAATCCAATTAGGGTTTTTAACCAATCTTGTGCATCCAATATGTGATTTTGTGTCATTTTGTGTCATTGGTTGAACATTTAGGTCATATTCGTCCTCCCTAGGCTTATTCTAATCCAATTAGGGTTTTTAACCAATCTTGTGCATATAATAAGTGATTTTGTGTCATTGGTAATCCAATTAGGTCATTTTCGTCCTCGCTAGGCTTATTCTAATCCAATTAGGATTTTTAACTAATCTTGTGCATCCAATATGTGATTTTGTGTCATTTTGTGTCATTGGTTGAACATTTAGGTCATTTTCGTCCTCCCTAGGCTTATTCTAATCCAATTAGGGTTGTTAACCAATCTTGTGCATCCAATATGTGATTTTGTGTCATTTTGTGTCATTGGTTGAACATTTAGGTCATTTTCGTCCTCCCTAGGCTTATTCTAATCCAATTAGGGTTTTTAACCAATCTTGTGCATCCAATATGTGATTTTGTGTCATTGGTTGAACATTTAGGTCATTTTGGTCCTCCCTAGGCTTATTCTAATCCAATTAGGGTATTTAACTAATCTTGTGCATCCAATATGTGATTTTGTGTCATTGGTTGACATTTAGGTCATTTTCGTCGTCCCTAGGCTTATTCTAATCTAATTAGGGTTTTTAACAAATCTTGTGCATCCAATATGTGAATTTGTGTCATTTTGTGTCGTTGGTTGAACATTTAGGTCATTTTCATCCTCCCTAGGCTTATTCTAATCCAATTAGGGTTTTTAACCAATCTTGTGCATCCAATATGTGATTTTGTGTCATTTTGTGTCATTGGTTGAACATTTAGGTCATTTTCGTCCTCCCTAGGCTTATTCTAATCCAATTAGGGTTTTTAACCAATCTTGTGCATCCAGTATGTGATTTTGTGTCATTTTCTATCATTGGTTGAACATTTAGGTCATTTTCGTCCTCCCTAGGCTTATTATAATCCAATTAGGGTTTTTAACCAATGTTGTGCATCCAATATGTGTTTTTGTGTCATTTTTGTCCTCCCTAGGCTTATTCTAATCCAACTAGGGTTTTTAACCAATCTTGTGCATCCAATATGTGATTTTGTGTCATTTTGTGTCATTGGTTGAACATTTAGGTCATTTTCGTCCTCCCTAGGATTATTCTAATCCAATTAGGGTTTTTAACCAATCTTGTGCATCCAATATGTGATTTTGTGTCATTTTGTGTCATTGGTTGAACATTTAGGTCATTTTCGTCCTCCCTAGGCTTATTTTAATCCAATTAGGGTTTTTAACCAATCTTGTGCATCCAATATGTGATTTTGTGTCATTTTGTGTCATTGGTTGAACATTTAGGTCTATTTCGTCCTCCCTAGGCTTATGCTAATCCAATTAGGGTTTTTAACCAATCTTGTGCATCCAACATGTGATTTTGTGTCATTGGGTGAACATTTAGGTCATTTTCGTCCTCCCTAGGCTTATTCTAATCCAATTAGGGTTTTTAACCAATCTTGTGCATCCAATATGTGATTTGTGTCATTGGTTGAACATTTAGGTCATTTCCGTCGTCCCTAGGCTAATTCTAATCCAATTAGGGTTTTTAACCAATCTTGTGCATCCAATATGTGATTTTGTGTCATTTTGTGTCATTGGTTGAACATTTAGGTCATTTTCGTCCTCCCTAGGCTTATTCTAATCCAATTAGGGTTTTTAACCAATCTTGTGCATCCAATATGTTATTTTGTGTAATTTTGTGTCATTGGTTGAACATTTAGGTCATTTCCGTCGTCCCTAGGCTTATTCTAATCCAATTAGGGTTTTTAACCAATCTTGTGCATCCAATATGATATTTTGTGTCATTTTGTGTCATTGGTTGAACATTTAGGTCATTTTCGTCCTCCCTTGGCTTATTCGAATCCAATTAGGGTTTTTAAATAATCTTGTGCATCCAATATGTGATTTTATGTCATTTTGTGTCATTGGTTGAACATTTAGGTCATTTTCGTCCTCCCTAGGCTTATTCTAATCCAATTAGGGTTTTTAACCAATCTTGTGCATCCAATATGTGATTTTGTGTCATTGGTTGAACATTTAGGTCATTTTCGTCCTCCCTAGGCTTATTCTAATCCAATTAGGGTTTTTAACCAATCTTGTGCATCCAATATGTTATTTTGTGTAATTTTGTGTCATTGGTTGAACATTTAGGTCATTTCCGTCGTCCCTAGGCTTATTCTAATCCAATTAGGGTTTTTAACCAATCTTGTGCATCCAATATGTGATTTTGTGTCATTGGTTGAACATTTAGGTCATTTTCGTCCTCCCTAGGCTTATTCTAATCCAATTAGGGTTTTTAACCAATCTTGTGCATCCAATATGTGATTTTGTGTCGTTGGTTGAACATTAAGGTCATTTTCGTCCTCCCTAGGCTTATTCTAATCCAATTAGGGTTTTTAACCAATCTTGTGCATCCAACATGTGATTTTGTGTCATTGGTTGCACATTTAGGTCATTTTCGTCCTCCCTAGGCGTATTCTAATCCAATTAGGGTTTTTAACCAATCTTGTGCACCCAAAATGTCATTTTGTGTTATTGGTTGAACATTTAGGTCATTTTTGTCCTCCCTAGGCTTATTCTAATCCAATTAGTGTTTTTAACCAATCTTGTGCATCCAAAATGTCATTTTGTGTTATTGGTTGAACATTTAGGTCATTTTCGTCCTCCCTAGGCTTATTCTAATCCAATTAGGGTTTTTAACCAATCTTGTGCATCCAATATGTGATTTTGTGTCATTGGTTGAACATTTAGGTCATTTTCGTCCTCCCTAGGCTTATTCTAATCCAATTAGGGTTTTTAACCAATCTTGTGCATCCAATATGTGATTTTGTGTCACTTGTAATCCGATTAGGTCATTTTCGTCCTCGCTTAACTTATTCTAATCCAATTAGGGTTTTTAACCAATCTTGTGCATCCAATATGTGATTTTGTGTCATTGGTTGCACATTTAGGTCATTTTCGTCCTCCCTAGGCTTATTCTAATCCAATTAGGGTTTTTAACCAATCTTGTGCATCCAATATGTGATTTTGTGTCATTGGTTGAACATTTAGGCAAATTTCGTCCTCGCTAGGCTTATTCTAATCCAATTAAGATTTTTAACCAATCTTATGCATCCAATATGTGATTTTGTGTCATTGGTTGCACATTTAGGTCATTCTCGTCCTCCCTAGGCTTATTCTAATCCAATTAGGGTTTTTAACCAATCTTGTGCATCCAATATGTGATTTTGTGTCATTGGTTGCACATTTAGGTCATTTTCGTCCTCCCTAGGCTTATTCTAATCCAATTAGGGTTTTTAATTAATCTTGTGCATCCAATATGTGATTTTGTGTCATTGGTTGAACATTTAGGTCATTTTCGTCCTCCCTAGGCTTATTCTAATCCAATTAGGGTTTTTAACCAATCTTGTGCATCCAATATGTGATTTTGTGTCATTGGTTGAACATTTAGGTCATTTTCGTCCTCCCTAGGCTTATTCTAATCCAATTAGGGTTTTTAACCAATCTTGTGCATCCAATATGTGATTTTGTGTCATTGGTTGAATATTTAGGTCATTTTCGTCCTCCCTAGGCTTATTCTAATCCAATTAGGGTTTTTAACCAATCTTGTGCACCCAATATGTGATTTTGTGTCATTTTGTGTCATTGGTTGAACATTTAGTTCATTTTTGTCCTCCCTAGGCTTATTCTAATCCAATTAGGGTTTTTAACCAATCTTGTGCATATAATAAGTGATTTTGTGTCATTGGTAATCCAATTAGGTCATTTTCGTCCTCGCTAGGCTTATTCTAATCCAATTAGGGTTTTTAACAAATCTTGTGCATCCAATATGTGATTTTGTGTCATTTTGTGTCATTGGTTGAACATTTAGGTCATTTTCGTCCTCCCTAGGCTTATTCTAATCCAATTAGGGATTTTAACCAATCTTGTGCATCCAATATGTGATTTTGTGTCATTGGTTGAACATTTTGGTCATTTTCGTCCTCCCTAGGCTTATTCTAATCCAATTAGGGTTTTTAACCAATCTTGTGCATCCAATATGTGATTTTGTGTCATTTTGTATCATTGGTTGAACATTTAGGTCATTTTCGTCCTCCCTAGGCTTATTCTAATCCAATTAGGGTTTTTAATCAATCTTGTGCATCCAATATGTGATTTTGTGTAATTTTGTTTCATTGGTTGAACATTTAGGTCATTTCCGTCGTCCCTAGGCTTATTCTAATCCAATTAGGGTTTTTAACCAATCTTGTGCATCCAATATGTGATTTTTTGTCATTTTGTGTCATTGGTTGAACATTTAATTCATTTTCGTCCTCCCTAGGCTTATTCTAATCCAATTAGGGTTTTTAACCAATCTTGTGCATCCAATATGTGATTTTGTGTCATTGGTTGAACATTTAGGTCATTTTCGTCCTCCCTAGGCTTATTCTAATCCAATTAGGGTTTTTAACCAATCTTGTGCATCCAATATGTGATTTTTTGTCATTTTGTGTCATTGGATGAACATTTAGGTCATTTTCGTCCTCCCTAGGCTTATTCTAATCCAATTAGGGTTTTTAACCAATCTTGTGCATCCAATATGTGATTTTGTGTCATTTTGTGTCATTGGTTGAACATTTACGTCATTTTCGTCCTCCCTTAGCTTATTCTAAACCAATTAGGGTTTTTAACCAATCTTGTGCATCCAATATGTGAATTTGTGTCATTTTGTGTCATTGGTTGAACATTTAGGTCATTTTCGTCCTCCCTAGGCTTATTCTAATCCAATTAGGGTTTTTAACCAATCTTGTGCATTCAATATGTAATTTTGTGTCATTTTGTGTCAATGGTTCAACATTTAGGTCATTTTCGTCCTCCCTAGGCTTATTCTAATCCAATTAGGGTTTTTAACCAATCTTGTGCATCCAATATGTGATTTTGTGTCATTGGTTGAACATTTAGGTCATTTTCGTCCTCCCTAGGCTTATTCTAATCCAATTAGGGTTTTTAACCAATCTTGTGCATCCAATATGTGATTTTGTGTCATTTTGTGTCATTGGTTGAACATTTAGGTCATTTTCGTCCTCCCTAGGCTTATTCTAATCCAATTAGGGTTTTTAACCAATCTTGTGCATCCAATATGTGATTTTGTGTCATCAGTTGAACATTTTGGTCATTTTCGTCCTCCCTAGGCTTATTCTAATCCAATTAGGGTTTTTAACCAATCTTGTGCATCCAATATGTGATTTTGTGTCATTTTGTGTCATCGGTTGAACATTTAGGTCATTTTTCGTCCTCCCTAGGCTTATTCTAATCCAATTAGGGTTTTTAACCAATCTTGTGCATCTAATATGTGATTTTGTGTCATTTTGTGTCATCGGTTGAACATGTTGGTCATTTTCGTCCTCCCTAGGCTTATTCTAATCCAATTAGGGTTTTTAACCAATCTTGTGCATCCAATATGTGATTTTGTGTCATTGGTTGAACATTTAGGTCATTTTCGTCCTCCCTAGGCTTATTCTAATCCAATTAGGGTTTTTAACCAATCTTGTGCATCCAATATGTGATTTTGTGTCATTTTGTGTCATTGGTTGAACATTTAGGTCATTTTCGTCCTCCAAAGGCTTATTCTCATCCAATTAGGGTTTTTAAACAATTTTGAGCATCCAATATGTGATTTTGTGTCATTGGTTGCACATTTAGGTCATTTTCGTCCTCCCTAGGCTTATTCTAATCCAATTAGGGTTTTTAACCAATCTTGTGCATCCAATATGTGATTTGGTGTCATTTTGTGTCATTGGTTGAACATTTAGGTCATTTTCGTCCTCCCTAGGCTTATTCTAATCCAATTAGGGTTTTTAACCAATCTTGTGCATCCAATATGTGATTTTGTGTCATTTTGTGTCATTGGTTGAACATTTAGGTCATTTTCGTCCTCCCAAGGCTTATTCTAATCCAATTAGGGTTTTTAAACAATCTTGTGCATCCAATACACGATTTTGTGTCATTGGTTGCACATTTAGATCATTTTCCTCCTCTCTAGGCTTATTCTAATCCAATTAGGGTTTTTAACCAATCTTGTGCATCCCATATGTAATTTTGTGTCATTTTGTGTCATTGGTTGAACATTTAGGTCATTTTCGTCCTCCCTAGGCTTATTCTAATCCAATTAGGGTTTTTAACCAATCTTGTGCATCCAATATGTGATTTTTTGTCATTTTGTGTCATTGGTTGAACATTTAATTCATTTTCGTCCTCCCTAGGCTTATTCTAATCCAAATAGGGTTTTTAACCAATCTTATGCATCCAATATGGGATTTTGTGTCATTGGTTGAACATTTAGGTCATTTTCATCCTCCCTAGGCTTATTCTAATCCAATTAGGGTTTTTAACCAATCTTGTGCATCCAATATGTGATTTTGTGTCATTTTGTGTCATTGGTTGAACATTTAGGTCATTTTAGTCCTCCCTAGGCTTATTCTAATCCAATTAGGGTTTTTAACCAATCTTGTGCATCCAATATGTGATTTTGTGTCATTTTGTGTCATTGGTTGAACATTTAAGACATTTTCGTCCTCCCTAGGGTTATTCAAATCCAATTAGGGTTTTTAACCAATCTTGTGCATCCAATATGTGATTTTGTGTCATTGGTTGAACATTTAGGTCATTTTCGTCCTCCCTAGGCTTATTCTAATCCAATTAGGGTTTTTAACCAATCTTGTGCATCCAATATGTGATTTTGTGTAATTTTGTGTCATTGGTTGAACATTTAGGTCATTTTCGTCCTCCCTAGGCTTATTCTAATCCAATTAGGGTTTTTAACCAATCTTGTGCAACCAATATGTGATTTTGTGTCATTTTGTGTCATTGGTTGAATATTTAGGTCATTTTCGTCCTGCCTAGGCTTATTCTAATCCAATTAGGGTTTTTAACCAATCTTGTGCATCCAATATGTGATTTTGTGTCATTTTGTGTCATTGGGTGAACATTTATGTCAATTTCGTCCTCCCTAGGCTTATTCTAATCCAATTAGGGTTTTTAACCAATCTTGTGCATCCAATATGTGATTTTGTGTCATTGATTGAACATTTAGTTCATTTTCGTCCTCCCTAGGCTTATTCTAATCCAATTAGGGTTTTTAACCAATCTTGTGCATCCAATATGTGATTTTTTGTCATTTTGTGTCATTGGTTGAACATTTAATTCATTTTCGTCCTCCCTAAGCTTATTCTAATCCAAATAGGGTTTTTAACCAATCTTATGCATCCAATATGTGATTTTGTGTCATTGGTTGAACATTTAGGTCATTTTCATCCTCCCTAGGCTTATTCTAATCCAATTAGGGTTTTTAACCAATCTTGTGCATCCAATATGTGATTTTGTGTCATTTTGTGTCATTGGTTGAACATTTAGGTCATTTTCGTCCTCCCTAGGCTTATTCTAATCCAATTAGGGTTTTTAACCAATCTTGTGCATCCAATATGTTATTTTGTGTAATTTTGTGTCATTGGTTGAACATTTAGGTCATTTCCGTCGTCCCTAGGCTAATTCTAATCCAATTAGGGTTTTTAACCAATCTTGTGCATCCAATATGTGATTTTGTGTAATTTTGTGTCATTGATTGAACATATAGGTCATTTTCGTCCTCCCTAGGCTTATTTTAATCCAATTAGGGTTTTTAACCAATCTTGTGCATCCAATATGTGATTTTGTGTCATTTTGTGTCATTGGTTGACCATTTAGATCATTTTCGTCCTCCCTAGGCTTATTCTAATCCAATTAGGGTTTTTAACCAATCTTGTGCATCCAATATGTGATTTTGTGTCATTTTGTGTCATTGGTTGAACATTTAGGTCATTTTCGTCCTCCCTAGGCCTATTCTAATCTAATTAAGGTCTTTAACCAATCTTGTGCATCCAATATGTGATTTTGTGTCATTGGTTGAACATTTAGGTCATTTTCGTCCTCCCTAGGCTTATTCTAATCCAATTAGGGTTTTTAACCAATCTTGTGCATCCAATATGTGATTTTGTGTCATTTTGTGTCATTGGTTGAACATTTAGGTCATTTTCGTCCTCCCTAGACTTATTCTAATCCAATTATGGTTTTTAACCAATCATGTGCATCCAATATGTGATTTTGTGTCATTTTGTGTTATTGGTTGATCATTTAGGTCATTTTCGTCCTCCCTAGGCTTATTCTAATCCAATTAGGGTTTTTAACCAATCTTGTGCATCCAATATGTGATTTTGTGTCATTGGTTGAACTTTTAGGTCAATTTCGTCCTCCCTAGGCTTATTCTAATCCAATTAGGGTTTTTAACCAATCTTGTGCATCCAATATGTGATTTTGTGTCATTGGTTGAACATTTAGGTCATTTTCGTCCTCCCTAGGCTTATTCTAATCCAATTAGGGTTTTTAACCAATCTTGTGCATCCAATATGTGATTTTGTGTCATTGGTTGAACATTTAGGTCATTTTCGTCCTCCCTAGGCTTATTCTAATCCAATTAGGGTTTTTAACCAATCTTGTGCATCCAATATGTGATTTTGTGCATTTTGTGTCATTGGTTGAACAGTTAGGTCATTTTGGTCCTCCCTAGGCTTATTCTAATCCAATTAGGGTTTTTAACCAATCTTGTGCATCCAATATGTGATTTTGTGTCATTGGTTGAACATTTAGGTCATTTTCGTCCTCCCTAGGCTTATTCTAATCCAATTAGGGTTTTTAAAAAATCTTGTGCATCAAATATGTGATTTTGTGTCATTGGTTGAACGTTTAGGTCATTTTGGTCCTCCTTAGGCTTATTCTAATCCAATTAGGGTTTTTAACCAATCTTGTGCATCCAATATGTGATTTTGTGTCATTTTGTGTCATTGGTTGAACATTTAGGTCATTTTCGTCCTCCCTAGGCTTATTCTAATCCAATTAGGGTTTTTAACCAATCTTGTGCATCAAATATGTGATTTTGTGTCATTTTGTGTCATTGGTTGAACGTTTAGGTAATTTTGGTCCTCCCTAGGCTTATTCTAATCCAATTAGGGTTTTTAACCAATCTTGTGCATCCAATATGTGATTTTGTGTCATTTTGTGTCATTGGTTGAACATTTAGGTCATTTTCGTCCTCCCTAGGCTTATTCTAATCCAATTAGGGTTTTTAACCAATCTTGTGCATCCAATATGTGATTTTGTGTCATTGGTTGAACATTTAGGTCATTTTCGTCCTCCCTAGGCTTATTCTAATCCAATTAGGGTTTTTAACCAATCTTGTGCATCCAGTGTGTGATTTTTTGTCATTTTGTGTCATTGGTTGAACATTTAGGTCATTTTCGTCCTGCCTAGGTTTATTCTAATCCAATTAGGGTTTTTAACCAATCTTGTGCATCCAATATGTGATTTTGTGTCATTGGTTGAACATTTAGATCATTTTTTTCTGCCTAGGCTTATTCTAATCCAATTAGGGTTTTTAACCAATCTTGTGCATCCAATATGTGATTTTGTGTCATTGGTTGAACATTTTGGTCATTTTTGTCCTCCCTAGTCTTATTCTAATCCAATTAGGGTTTTTAACCAATCTTGTGCATCCAATATGTGATTTTGTGTCATTGGTTGAACATTTAGGTCATTTTCGTCCTCCCTAGGCTTATTCTAATCCAATTAGGGTTTTTAACCAATCTTGTGCATCCAATATGTGATTTTTTGTCATTGGTTGAATATTTAGGTCATTTTTGTCCTCCTTAGGCTTATTCTAATCCAATTAGGGTTTTTAACCAATCTTGTGCATCCATTATGTGCTTTTGTGTCTTTTTTGTGTCATTTGTTGAACATTTAGGTCATTTTCGTCTCCGTAGGCTTATTCTAATCCAATTAGGGTTTTTAACCAATCTTGTGCATCCAATATGTGATTTTCTGACATTTTGTGTCATTGGTTGAACATTTAGGTCATTTTCGTCCTCCCTAGGATTATTATAATCCAATTAGGGTTTTTAACCAATCTTGTGCATCCAATATGTGATTTTGTGTCATTGGTTGAATATTTAGGTCATTTTTGTCCTCCCTGGGCTTATTCTAATCCAATTAGGGTTTTTAACCAATCTTGTGCATCCAATATGTGATTTTGTATCATTTTGTGTCATTAGTTGAACATTTAGGTCATTTTCGTCCTCCCTAGGCTTATTCTAATCCAATTAGGGTTTTTAACCAATCTTGTGCATCCAGTATGTGATTTTGTGTCATTTTGTGTCGTTAGTTGAACATATAGATCATTTTCGTCCTCCATAGGCTTATTCTAATCCAATTAGGGTTTTTAACCAATCTTGTGCATCCAATATGTGATTTTGTGTCATTTTGTGTCGTTGGTTGAACATATAGATCATTTTCGTCCTCCATAGGCTTATTCTAATCCAATTAGGGTTTTTAACCAATCTTGTGCATCCAATATGTGATTTTGTGTCATTGGTTGAACATTTAGGTCATTTTCGTCCTCCCTAGGCTTATTCTAATCCAATTAGGGTTTTTAACCAATCTTGTGCATCCAATATGTGATTTTGTGTCATTGGTTGAACATTTAGGTCATTTTCGTCCTCCCTAGGCTTATTCTAATCCAATTATGGTTTTTAACCAATCTTGTGCATCCAATATGTGATTTTTTGTCATTGGTTGAATATTTAGGTCATTTTTGTTCTCCTTAGGCTTATTCTAATCCAATTAGGGTTTTTAACCAATCTTGTGCATCCAATATGTGATTTTGTGTCTTTTTTGTGTCATTTGTTGAACATTTAGGTCATTTTCGTCCTCTGTAGGCTTATTCTAATCCAATTAGGGTTTTTAACCAATCTTGTGCATCCAATATGTGATTTTCTGTCATTTTGTGTCATTGGTTGAACATTTAGGTCAATTTCGTCCTCCCTAGGATTATTATAATCCAATTAGGGTTTTTAACCAATCTTGTGCATCCAATATGTGATTTTGTGTCATTGGTTGAATATTTAGGTCATTTTTGTCCTCCCTGGGCTTATTCTAATCCAATTAGGGTTTTTAACCAATCTTGTGCATCCAATATGTGATTTTGTGTCATTGGTTGAACATTTAGGTCATTTTCGTCCTCCCTAGGCTTATTCTAATCCAATTAGGGTTTTTAACCAATCTTGTGCATCCAATTTGTGATTTTGTGTCATTGGTTGAACATTTAGGTCATTTTCGTCCTCCCTAGGCTGATTATAATCCAATTAGGGTTTTTAACCAATCTTGTGCATCCAATATGTAATTTTGTGTCATTTTGTGTCAATTGTTGAACATTTAGGTCATTTTCGTTCTCCCTAGGCTTATTCTAATCCAATTAGGGTTTTTAACCAATCTTGTGCATCCAATATGTGATTTTGTGTCATTTTGTGTGATTGGTTGAACATTTAGGTCATTTTAGTCCTTCCTAGGCTTATTCTAATCCAATTAGGGTTTTTAACCAATCTTGTGCATCCAATATGTGATTTTGTGTCATTGGTTGAACATTTAGGTCATTTTCGTCCTCCCTAGGCTTATTCTAATCCAATTAGGGTTTTTAACCAATCTTGTGCAACCAATATGTGATTTTGTGTAATTTTGTGTCATTGGTTGAACATTTAGGTCATTTTCGTCCTCCCTAGGGTTATTCTAATCCAATTAGGGTTTTTAACCAATCTTGTGCATCCAATATGTGATTTTGTGTCATTGGTTGAACATTTAGGTCATTTTCGTCCTCCCTAGGCTTATTCTAATCCAATTAGGGTTTTTAACCAATCTTGTGCAACCAATATGTGGTTTTGTGTCATTGGTTAAACATTTAGGTCATTTTCGTCCTCCCTAGGCTTATTCTAATCCAATTAGGGTTTTTAACCAATCTTGTGCATCCAATATGTGATTTTGTGTCATTGGTTGAACATTTAGGTCATTTTCGTCCTCCCTAGGCTTATTCTAATCCAATTAGGGTTTTTAAGCAATCTTGTGCATCCAATATGGGATTTTGTGTCATTTTGTGTCATTGGTTGAACTTTTAGGTCATTTTCGTCCTCCCTAGGCTTATTCTAATCCAATTAGGGTTTTTAACCAATCTTGTGCATCCAATATGTGATTTTGTGTCATTTTGTGTCATTGGTTGAACATTTAGGTCATTTTCGTCCTCCCTAAGCTTATTCTAATTCAATTAGGGTTTTTAACCAATCTTGTGCATCCAATATGTGATTTTGTGTCATTGGTTGAACATTTAGGTCATTTTCGTCCTCCCTAGGCTTATTCTAATCTAATTAGGGTTTTTAACCAATCTTGTGCATCCAATATGTGATTTTGTGTCATTGGTTTATCATTTAGGTCATTTTCGTCCTCCCTAGGCTTATTCTAATCCAATTAGGGTTTTTAACCAATCTTTTGCATCCAATATGTGATTTTGTGTCATTTTGTGTCATTGGTTGAACTTTTAGGTCAATTTCGTCCTCCCTAGGCTTATTCTAATCCAATTAGGGTTTTTAACCAATCTTGTGCATCCAATATGTGATTTTGTGTCATTTTGTGTCATTGGTTGAACTTTTAGGTCAATTTCGTCCTCGCTAGGCTTATTCTAATCCAATTAGGGTTTTTAACCAATCTTGTGCATCCAATATGTGATTTTGTGTCATTGGTTGAACATTTAGGTCATTTTCGTCCTCCCTAGGCTTATTCTAATCCAATTAGGGTTTTTAACCAATCTTGTGCATCCAATATGTGATTTTGTGTCATTGGTTGATCATTTAGGTCATTTTCGTCTTCCCTAGGCTTATTCTAATCCAATTAGGGTTTTTAACCAATCTTGTGCATCCAATATGTGATTCTGTGTCATTTGGTGTCATTGGTGAACATTTAGGTCATTTTCGTCCTCCCTAGGCTTATTCTAATCCAATTAGGGTTTTTAACCAATCTTGTGCATCCAACATGTGATTTTGTGTCATTGGTTGAACATTTAGGTAATTTTCGTCCTCCCTAGGCTTATTCTAATCCAATTAGGGTTTTTAACCAATCTTGTGCATTCAATATGTAATTTTGTGTCATTTTGTGTCAATGGTTCAACATTTAGGTCATTTTCGTCCTCCCTAGGCTTATTCTAATCCAATTAGGGTTTTTAACCAATCTTGTGCATCCAATATGTGATTTTGTGTCATTGGTTGAACATTTAGGTCATTTTCGTCCTCCCTAGGCTTATTCTAATCCAATTAGGGTTTTTAACCAATCTTGTGCATCCAATATGTGATTTTGTGTCATTTTGTGTCATTGGTTGAACATTTACGTCATTTTCGTCCTCCTTGGGCTTATTCTAATCCAATTAGGGTTTTTAACAATTCTTGTGCATCCAATATGTGATTTTGTGGCATTTTGTGACATTGGTTGAACATTTAGGTCATTTTCGTCCTCCTTAGGCTTATTCAAATCCAATTAGTGTTTTTACCCAATCTTGTGCATCCAATATGTAATTTTGTGTCATTTTGTGTCATTGGTTGAACATTTAGGTCATTTTCGTCCTCCCTAGGCTTATTCTAATCCAATTAGGGTTTTTAACCAATCTTGTGCATCCAATATGTGATTTTGTGTCATTGGTTGAACATTTAGGTCATTTTCGTCCTCCCTAGGCTTATTCTAATCCAATTAGGTATTTTAACCAATCTTGTGCATATAATAAGTTATTTTGTGTCATTGGTAATCCAATTAGGTCATTTTCGTCCTCGCTAGGCTTATTCTAATCCAATTAGGGTTTTTAACCAATCTTGTGCATCCAATATGTGATTTTGTGTCATTGGTTGCACATTTAGGTCATTTTCGTCCTCCCTATGCTTATTCTAATCCAATTAGGGTTTTTAACCAATCTTGTGCATCCAATATGTGATTTTGTGTCATTGGTTGCACATTTAGGTCAACTTCGTCCTCCCTAGGCTTATTCTAATCCAATTAGGGTTTTTAACCAATCTTGTGCATCCAATATGTGATTTTGTGTCATTGGTTGAACATTTAGGTCATTTTCGTCCTCCGTAGGCTTATTCTAATCTAATTAGCGTTTTTAACCAATCTTGTGCATATAATAAGTGATTTTGTGTCATTGGTAATCCAATTAGGTCATTTTCGTCCTCCATAGGTTTATTCTAATCCAATTAGGGTTTTTAACCAATCTTTTGCATCCAATATGTGATTTTGTGTCATTGGTTGAACATTTAGGTCATTTTCGTCCTCCCTAGGCTTATTCTAATCCAATTAAGGTTTTTAACCAATCTTGTGCATCCAATATGGGATTTTGTGTCATTGGTTGCACATTTAGGTCATTTTCGTGCTCCCTAGGCTTATTCTAATCAAATTAGGGTTTTTAACCAATCTTGTGCATATAATAAGTGATTTTGTGTCATTGGTATTCCAATTAGGTCATTTTCGTCCTCGCTAGGCTTATACTAATCCTATTAGGGTTTTTAACCAATCTTGTGCATCCAATATGTGATTTTGTGTCATTGGTTGAACATTTAGGTCATTTTCGTCCTCCCTAGGCTTATTCTAATCCAATTAGGGTTTTTAACCAATCTTGTGCATCCAATATGTGATTTTGTGTCATTGGTTGAACATTTAGGTCATTTTCCTCCTCCCTAGGCTTATTCTAATCCAATTAGGGTTTTTAACCAATCTTGTGCATCCAATATGTGATTTAGTGTCCTTTTGTGTCATTGGTTGAACATTTAGGTCATTTTCGTCCTCCCTAGGCTTATTCTAATCCAATTAGGGTTTTTAACCAATCTTGTGCATCCAATATGTGATTTTGTGTCATTGGTTGAACATTTAGGTCATTTTCCTCTTCCCTAGGCATATTCTAATCCAATTAGGGTTTTTAACCAATCTTGTGCATCCAATATGTGATTTTGTGTCGTTTTGTGTAATTGGTTGAACATTTAGGTCATTTTCGTCCTCCCTAGGCTTATTCTAATCCAATTAGGGTTTTTAACCAATCTTGTGCATCCAATATGTGATTTTGTGTCATTGGTTGAACATTTAGGTCATTTTCGTCCTCCCTAGGCTTATTCTAATCCAATTAGGGTTTTTAACCAATCTTGTGCATCCAATATGTGATTTTGTGTCATCTTGTGTCATTGGTTGAACATTTAGGTCATTTTCGTCCTTCCTAGGCTTATTCTAATCCAATTAGGGTTTTTAACCAATCTTGTGCATCCAATATGTGATTTTGTGTCATTGGTTGAACATTTAGGTCATTTTCGTCCTCCCTAGGCTTATTCTAATCCAATTAGGGTTTTTAACCAATCTTGTGCATCCAATATGTGATTTTGTGTCATTGGTTGAACATTTAGGTCATTTTCGTCCCCCCTAGGCTTATTCTAATCCAATTAGGGTTTTTAACCAATCTTGTGCATCCAATATGTGATTTTGTGTCATTGGTTGAACATTTAGGTCATTTTCGTCCTCCCTAGGCTTATTCTAATCCAATTAGGGTTTTTAACCAATCTTGTGCATCCAATATGTGATTTTGTGTCATTGGTTGAACATTTAGGTCATTTTCGTCCTCCCTAGGCTTATTCTAATCCAATTAGGGTTTTTAACCAATCTTGTGCATCCAATACGTGATTTTGTGTCATTGGTTGAACATTTAGGTCATTTTTGTCCTCCCTAGGCTTATTCTAATCCAATTAGGGTTTTTAACCAATCTTGTACATCCAATATGTGATTTTGTATCATTGGTTGATTATTTATGTCATTTTCGTCGTCCCTAGGCTTATTCTAATCCAACTACGGTTTTTAACCAATCTTGTGCATCCAATATGTGATTTTGTGTCATTTTGTGTCATTGGTTGAACATTTAGGTCATTTTCGTCCTCCCTAGGCTTATTCTAATCCAATTAGGGTTTTTAACCAATCTTGTGCATCCAATATGTGATTTTGTGTCATTGGTTGAACATTTAGGTCATTTTCGTCCTCCCTAGGCTTATTATAATCCAACTAGGGTTTTTAACCAATCTTGTGCATCCAATATGTGATTTTGTGTCATTTTGTGTCATTGGTTGAACATTTAGGTCATTTTCGTCCTCCCTAGGCTTATTCTAATCCAATTAGGGTTTTTAACCAATCTTGTGCATCCAATATGTGATTTTGTGTCATTGGTTGAACATTTAGGTCATTTTGGTCCTCCCTAGGCTTATTCTAATCCAATTAGGGTATTTAACTAATCTTGTGCATCCAATATGTGATTTTGTGTCATTGGTTGACATTTAGGTCATTTTCGTCGTCCCTAGGCTTATTCTAATCTAATTAGGGTTTTTAACAAATCTTGTGCATCCAATATGTGAATTTGTGTCATTTTGTGTCGTTGGTTGAACATTTAGGTCATTTTCATCCTCCCTAGGCTTATTCTAATCCAATTAGGGTTTTTAACCAATCTTGTGCATCCAATATGTGATTTTGTGTCATTTTGTGTCATTGGTTGAACATTTAGGTCATTTTCGTCCTCCCTAGGCTTATTCTAATCCAATTAGGGTTTTTAACCAATCTTGGGTATCCAATATGTGATTTTGTTACATTGGTTGAACATTTAGGTCATTTTCGTCCTCCCTAGGCTTATTCTAATCCAATTACGGTTTTTAACCAATCTTGTGCATCCAATATGTGATTTTGTGTCATTTTGTGTCATTGGTTGAACATTTAGGTCATTTTCGTCCTCCCTAGGCTTATTCTAATCCAATTAGGGTTTTAACCAATCTTGTGCATCCAATATGTGATTTTGTGTCATTTTGTGTCATTGGTTGAACATTTAGGTCATTTTCGTCCTCCCTAGGCTTATTCTAATCCAATTAGGGTTTTAACCAATCTTGTGCATCCAATATGTGATTTTGTGTCATTGGTTGAACATTTAGGTCATTTTCGTCCTGCCTAGGCTTATTCTAATCCAATTAGGGTTTGTAACCAATCTTGTGCATCCAATATGTGATTTTGTGTCATTTTGTGTCATTGTTTGAACATTTAGGTCATTTTCGTCCTCCCTAGGGTTATTCTAATCCAATTAGGGTTTTTAACCAATCTTGTGCATCCAATATGTTATTTTGTGTAATTTTGTGTCATTGGTTGAGCATTTAGGTCATTTCCGTCGTCCCTAGGCTTATTCTAATCCAATTAGGGTTTTTAACCAATCTTGTGCATCCAATATGTGATTTTGTGTCATTGGCTGACCATTTAGGTCATTTTCGTCCTCCCTAGGCTTATTCTAATCCAATTAGGGTTTTTAACC
>JBBPBQ010000008.1:9030099-9064018 GCA_037974755.1 Cicer yamashitae | reverse complement strand
GTTGAACATTTAGGTCATTTTCGTCCTCCCTAGGCTTATTCTAATCCAATTAGGGTTTTTAACCAATCTTGTGCATCCAATATGTGATGTTGTGTCATTGGTTGAACATTTAGGTCATTTTAATCCTCCCTAGGCTTATTCTAATCCAATTAGGGTTTTTAACCAATCTTGGGCATCCAATTTGTGATTTTGTGTCATTGGTTGAATATTTAGGTTATTTTCGTCCTCCTTAGGCTGATTATAATCCAATTAGGGTTTTTAACCAATCTTGTGCATCCAATATGTAATTTTGTGTCATTTTGTGTCATTGGTTGAACATTTAGGTCATTTTCGTTCTCCCTAGGCTTATTCTAATCCAATTAGGGTTTTTAACCAATCTTGTGCATCCAATATGTGATTTTGTGTCATTTTGTGTCAATTGTTGAACATTTAGGTCATTTTCGTCCTCCCTAGGCTTATTCTAATCCAATTAGGGTTTTTAACCAATCTTGTGCATCCAATATGTGATTTTGTGTCATTTTTTGTCATTGGTTGAACATTTAGGTCATTTTCGTCATCCCTAGGCTTATTCTAATCCAATTAGGGTTTTTAACCAATCTTGTGCATCCAATATGTGATTTTGTGTCATTGGTTGCACATTTAGGTCATTTTCGTCCTCCCTAGGCTTATTCTAATCCAATTAGGCTTTTTAACCAATCTTGTGCATCCAATATGTGATTTTGTGTCATTGGTTGCACATTTAGGTCATTTTCGTCCTCCCTAGGCTTATTCTAATCCAATTAGGGTTTTTAACCAATCTTGTGCATCCAATATGTGATTTTGTGTCATTGGTTGAACATTTAGGTCATTTTCGTCCTCCCTAGGCTTATTCTAACCAATTAGGGTTTTTAACCAATATTATGCATCCAATATGTGATTTTTTGTCATTTTGTGTCATTGGTTGAACATTTAGGTCATTTTCGTCCTCCCAAGGCTTATTCTAATCCAATTAGGGTTTTTAACCAATCTTGTGCATCCAATATGTGATTTTGTGTCATTGGTTGAACATTTATGTCATTTTCGTCCTCCCTAGGCTTATTCTAATCCAATTAGGGTATTTAACCAATCTTGTGCATCCAATATGTGATTTTGTGTCATTTTGTGTCATTGGTTGAACATTTAGGTCATTTTCGTCCTCCCTAGGCTTATTCTAATCCAATTAGGGTTTTTAACCAATCTTGTGCATCCAATATGTGATTTTGTGTCATTGGTTGAACATTTAGGTCATTTTCGTCCTCCCTAGGCTTATTATAATCCAACTAGGGTTTTTAACCAATCTTGTGCATCCAATATGTGATTTTGTGTCATTTTGTGTCATTGGTTGAACATTTAGGTCATTTTCGTCCTCCCTAGGCTTATTCTAATCCAATTAGGGTTTTTAACCAATCTTGTGCATCCAATATGTGATTTTGTGTCATTTTGTGTCATTGGTTGAACATTTAGGTCAGTTTAGTCCTCCCTAGGCTTATTCTAATCCAATTAGGTTTTTAACCAATCTTGTGCATCCAATATGTGATTTTGTGTCATTGGTTGAACATTTAGGTCATTTTCGTCCTCCCTAGGCTTATTCTAATCCAATTAGAGTTTTTAACCAATCTTGTGCGTCCAATATGTGATTTTGCGTCATTTTGTGTCATTAGTTGAACATTTAGGTCATTTTCGTCCTCCCTAGGCTTATTCTAATCCAATTAGGGTTTTTAACCAATCTTGTGCATCCAATATGTGATTTTGTGTCATTTTGTGTCATTGGTTGAACATTTAGGTCATTTTCGTCCTTCCTAGGGTTATTCTAATCCAATTAGGGTTTTTAACCAATCTTGTGCATCCAATATGTGATGTTGTGTCATTGGTTGAACATTTAGGTCATTTTAATCCTCCCTAGGCTTATTCTAATCCAATTAGGGTTTTTAACCAATCTTGTGCATCCAATTTGTGATTTTGTGTCATTGGTTGAATATTTAGGTTATTTTCGTCCTCCTTAGGCTGATTATAATCCAATTAGGGTTTTTAACCAATCTTGTGCATCCAATATGTAATTTTGTGTCATTTTGTGTCTTTGGTTGAACATTTAGGTCATTTTCGTTCTCCCTAGGCTTATTCTAATCCAATTAGGGTTTTTAACCAATCTTGTGCATCCAATATGTGATTTTGTGTCATTTTGTGTCATTGGTTGAACATTTAGGTCATTTTCGTCCTTCCTAGGGTTATTCTAATCCAATTAGGGTTTTTAACCAATCTTGTGCATCCAATATGTGATTTTGTGTCATTTTGTGTGATTGGTTGAACATTTAGGTCATTTCGTCCTCCCTAGGCTTATTCTAATCCAATTAGGGTTTATAACCAATCTTGTGCATCCAATATGTGATTTTGTGTCATTTTGTGTCATTGGTTGAACATTTAGGTTATTTTCGTCCTCCCTAGGCTGATTATAATCCAATTAGGGTTTTTAACCAATCTTGTGCATCCAATATGTAATTTTGTGTCATTTTGTGTCATTGGTTGTACATTTATGTCATTTTCGTTCTCCCTAGGCTTATTCTAATCCAATTAGGGTTTTTAACCAATCTTGTGCATCCAATATGTGATTTTGTGTCATTTTGTGTGATTGGTTGAACATTTAGGTCATTTTAGTCCTTTCTAGGCTTATTCTAATCCAATTAGGGTTTTTAACCAATCTTGTGCATCCAATATGTGATTTTGTGTCATTGGTTGAACATTTAGGTCATTTTCGTCCTCCCTACGCTTATTCTAATCCAATTAGGGTTTTTAACCAATCTTGTGCATCCAATTTGTGATTTTGTGTCATTGGTTGAACATTTAGGTCATTTTCGTCCTCCCTAGGCTGATTATAATCCAATTAGGGTTTTTAACCAATCTTGTGCATCCAATATGTAATTTTGTGTCATTTTGTGTCAATTGTTGAACATTTAGGTCATTTTCGTTCTCCCTAGGCTTATTCTAATCCAATTAGGGTTTTTAACCAATCTTGTGCATCCAATATGTGATTTTGTGTCATTTTGTGTGATTGGTTGAACATTTAGGTCATTTTAGTCCTTCCTAGGCTTATTCTAATCCAATTAGGGTTTTTAACCAATCTTGTGCATCCAATATGTGATTTTGTGTCATTGGTTGAACATTTAGGTCATTTTCGTCCTCCCTAGGCTTATTCTAATCCAATTAGGGTTTTTAACCAATCTTGTGCATCCAATATGTGATTTTGTGTCATTTTGTGTCATTGGTTGAACATTTAGGTCATTTTCGTCCTTCCTACGCTTATTCTAATCCAATTAAGGTTTTTAACCAATCTTGTGCATCCAATGTGTGATTTTGTGTCATTTTGTGTCATTGGTTGAACAATTAGGTCATTTTCGTCCTCCCTAGGCTTATTTTAATCCAATTAAGGTTTTTAACCAATCTTGTGCATCCAATATGTGATTTTGTGTCATTGGTTGAACATTTAGGTCATTTTCGTCCTTCCTCGGCTTATTCTAATCCAATTAGGGTTTTTAACCAATCATGTGCATCCAATATGTGATTTTGTGTGATTGGTTGAACATTTAGGTCATTTTCGTCCTCGCTATGCTTATTCTAATCCAATTAGGGTTTTTAACCAATCTTGTGCATCCAATATGTGATTTTGTGTCATTGGTTGAACATTTAGGTCATTTTCGTCCTCCTTAGGCTTATTCTAATCCAATTAGGGTTTTTAACCAATGTTGTGCATCCAATTTGTGATTTTGTGTCATTTTGTGTCATTGGTTGAACATTTAGGTCATTTTCGTCCTCCCTAGGCTTATTATAATCCAATTAGGGTTTTTAACCAATCTTGTGCATCCAATATGTGATTTTGTGTCATTTTGTGTCATTGGTTGAACATTTAGGTCATTCTCGTCCTCCCTAGGCTTATTCTAATCCAATTAGGGTTTTTAACCAATCTTGTGCATCCAATATGTGATTTTGTGTCATTTTGTGTCATTGGTTGAACATTTAGGTCATTTTCGTCCTTCCTAGGCTTATTCTAATCCAATTAGGGTTTTTAACCAATCTTGTGCATCCAATATGTGATTTTGTGTGATTGGTTGAACATTTAGGTCATTTTCGTCCTCCCTAGGCTTATTCTAATCCAATTAGGGTTTTTAACCAATCTTGTGCATCCAATATGTGATTTTGTGTCATTTTGTGTCATTGGTTGAACATTTAGGTCATTTTCGTCCTCCCTAGGCTTATTCTAATCCAATTAAGGTTTTTAACCAATCTTGTGCATCCAATGTGTGATTTTGTGTCATTTTGTATCATTGGTTGAACAATTAGGTCATTTTCGTCCTTCCTAGGCTTATTCTAATCTAATTAGGGTTTTTAACCAATCTTGTGCATCCAATATGTGATTTTGTGTCATTGGTTGAACATTTAGGTCATTTTCGTCCTCCCTAGGCTTATTCTAATCCAATTAGGGTTTTTAACCAATCTTGTGCATCCAATATGTGATTTTGTGTCATTTTGTGTCATTGGTTGAACATTTTGGTCATTTTCGTCCTCCCTAGGCTTATTCTAATCCAATTAGGGTTTTTAACCAATCTTGTGCATCCAATATGTTATTTTGTGTCATTTTGTGTCATTGGTTGAACATTTAGGTCATTTTCGTCCTCCCTAGGCTTATTCTAATCCAATTAGGGTTTTTAACCAATCTTGTGCATCCAATATGTGATTTTGTGTCATTGGTTGAACATTTATGTCATTTTCGTCCTTCCTAGGCTTATTCGAATCCATTTAGGGTTTTTAACCAATCTTGTGCATCCAATATGTGATTTTGTGTCATTTTGTGTCATTGGTTGAACATTTAGGTCATTTTCGTCCTCCCTAGGCTTATTCTAATCCAATTAGGGTTTTTAACCAATCTTGTGCATCCAATATGTGATTTTGTGTCATTTTGTGTCATTGGTTGAACATTTAGGTCATTTTCGTCCTCCCTAGGCTTATTCTAATCCAATTAGCGTTTTTAACCAATCTTGTGTATCCAATATGTGATTTTGTGTCACTAGTTGAACATTGAGGTCATTTTCATCCTCCCTAGGCTTATTCTAATCCAATTAGGGTTTTTAACCAATCTTGTGCATCCAATATGTGATTTTGTGTCATTTTGTGTCATTGGTTGAACATTTAGGTCATTTTCGTCCTCCCTAGACTTATTCTAATCCGATTAGGGTTTTTAACCAATCTTGTGCATCCAATATGTGATTTTGTTTCATTTTGTGTCATTGGTTGAACATTTAGGTCATTTTCGTCCTCCCTAGGCTTATTCTAATCCAATTAGGGTTTTTAACCAATCTTGTGCATCCAATATGTGATTTTGTGTCATTTTGTGTCATTGGTTGAACATTTAGGTCATTTTCGTCCTTCCTAGGCTTATTCTAATCCAATTAGGGTTTTTATCCAATCTTGTGCATACAATATGTGATTTTGTGTCATTTTGTGTCATTGGTTGAACATTTAGGTCATTTTCGTCCTCCCTAGGCTTATTCTAATCCAATTGGGGTTTTTAACCAATCTTGTGCATCCAATATGTGATTTTGTGTCATTTTGTGTCATTGGTTGAACATTTAGGTTATTTTCGTCCTCCCTAGGCTTATTCTAATCCAATTAGGGTTTTTAACCAATCTTGTGCATCCAATATGTGATTTTGTGTCATTTTGTTTCATTGGTTGAAAATTTAGGTCATTTTCGTCCTCCCTAGGCTTATTCTAATCCAATTAGGGTTTTTAACCAATCTTGTGCATCCAATATGTGATTTTGGGTCATTTTGTGTCATTGGTTGAACATTTAGGTCATTTTCGTGCTCCCTAGGCTTATTCTAATCCAATTAGGGTTTTAAACCAATCTTCTGCATCCAATATGAGATTTTGTGTCAGTTTGTGTCATTGGTTGAACATTTAGGTCATTTTCGTCCTCCCTAGGCTTATTCTAATCCAATTAGGGTTTTTAACCAATCTTGTGCATCCAATATGTGATGTTGTGTCATTGGTTGAACATTTAGGTCATTTTAATCCTCCCTAGGCTTATTCTAATCCAATTAGGGTTTTTAACCAATCTTGTGCATCCAATTTGTGATTTTGTGTCATTGGTTGAATATTTAGGTTATTTTCGTCCTCCTTAGGCTGATTATAATCCAATTAGGGTTTTTAACCAATCTTGTGCATCCAATATGTAATTTTGTGTCATTTTGTGTCTTTGGTTGAACATTTAGGTCATTTTCGTTCTCCCTAGGCTTATTCTAATCCAATTAGGGTTTTTAACCAATCTTGTGCATCCAATATGTGATTTTGTGTCATTTTGTGTCATTGGTTGAACATTTAGGTCATTTTCGTCCTTCCTAGGGTTATTCTAATCCAATTAGGGTTTTTAACCAATCTTGTGCATCCAATATGTGATTTTGTGTCATTTTGTGTGATTGGTTGAACATTTAGGTCATTTCGTCCTCCCTAGGCTTATTCTAATCCAATTAGGGTTTATAACCAATCTTGTGCATCCAATATGTGATTTTGTGTCATTTTGTGTCATTGGTTGAACATTTAGGTTATTTTCGTCCTCCCTAGGCTGATTATAATCCAATTAGGGTTTTTAACCAATCTTGTGCATCCAATATGTAATTTTGTGTCATTTTGTGTCAATTGTTGAACATTTAGGTCATTTTCGTTCTCCCTAGGCTTATTCTAATCCAATTAGGGTTTTTAACCAATCTTGTGCATCCAATATGTAATTTTGTGTCATTTTGTGTCATTGGTTGAACATTTATGTCATTTTCATTCTCCCTAGGCTTATTCTAATCCAATTAGGGTTTTTAACCAATCTTGTGCATCCAATATGTGATTTTGTGTCATTTTGTGTGATTGGTTGAACATTTAGGTCATTTTAGTCCTTCCTAGGCTTATTCTAATCCAATTAGGGTTTTTAACCAATCTTGTGCATCCAATATGTGATTTTGTGTCATTGGTTGAACATTTAGGTCATTTTCGTCCTCCCAAGGCTTATTCTAATCCAATTAGGGTTTTTAACCAATCTTGTGCATCCAATATGTGATTTTGTGTCATTGGTTGCACATTTAGGTCATTTTCGTCCTCCCTAGGCTTATTCTAATCCAATTAGGGTTTTTAACCAATCTTGTGCATATAATAAGTGATTTTATGTCATTGGTAATCCAATTAGGTCATTTTCGTCCTCGCTAGGCTTATTCTAATCCAATTAGGGTTTTAAACCAATCTTATGCATCCAATATGTGATTTTGTGTCATTTTGTGTCATTGGTTGAACATTTAGGTCATTTTTGTCCTACCTAGGCTTTCTTTAAACCAATTTGGGTTTTTAACCAATCTTGTGCATCCAATATGTGATTTTGTGTCATTGGTTGCACATTTAGGTCATTTTCGTCCTCCCTAGCCTTATTCTAATCCAATTAGGGTTTTTAACCAATCTTGTGCATCCAATATGTGATTTTGTGTCATTGGTTGCACATTTAGGTCATTTTCGTCCTCCCTAGGCTTATTCTAATCCAATTAGGGTTTTTAACAAATCTTGTGCATCCAATATGTGATTTTGTGTCATTTTGTGTCATTGGTTGAACATTTAGGTCATTTTCGTCCTCCCTAGGCTTATCCTAATCCAATTAGGGTTTTTAACCAATCTTGTGCATCCAATATGTGATTTTATGTCATTGGTTGAACATTTAGTTCATTTTCGTCCTCCCTAGGCTTATTCTAATCCAATTAGGGTTTTTAACCAATCTTGTGCATCCAATATGTGATTTTTTGTCATTTTGTGTCATTGTTTGAACATTTAGGTCATTTTCGTCCTCCCTAGGCTTATTCTAATCCAATTAGGGTTTTTAACCAATCTTGTCCATCCAATATGTGATTTTATGTCATTGGTTGAACATTTAGTTCATTTTCGTCCTCCTGATGAGGAACTAGAATGCATAACAAAGGAAGGAAGCATAGAAGATATTCAAGGTCTTGGAACTCCAATGACAAGAGCAAGGTCAAAGAAGACAAAGGAGGTTCTAAATAACTTGATAACCACTTTATTTGAAACAAGTACAACTCATGAAGACTTGAAGCCCAAGATAGTCAATTGCTTAATCCAAATTGAAGAAGCTAAGGAATGAAGGCTGATTTTATGTGTTATCAAATTTTAATATTAGTTTTAATTAAAGTAGTAGACTGAATTAGTAAGAAATTTGGGTCTAATTGAAAAAACTTCAGTTGGGCCAAATTTAAATAACTTGTAAGGAGGTGCCACTATAAAAGGCAAACTCTTATCTTGTTTTAGGGGATTTTTTTTAAAACATTATTTTTTTTTGTGAGGCTTTTTGCTCTCTAGAGTTCTTGAAAGAATTCAATTTGAACTTATCAAGGTTCTTAATCCTTGTGGCGTTCTTTTTGGCTTATCAATCCCTAGATTGTGGCGCCATTCTGTTCTTGGTTCTTTTACTGAATAATAATAAGTTTGAGTTTCCTTTACATCAAACCCTAATACACAAATTGTGCCAATTTTCGTGTTCAGTAACCTGTTACCATATCTTGAGTTCTACACACTTGTTTTCGGCGATTCAACATCCTAACTTGCGTTTCAGAACGTCATCTTTCACCTCGTTTTGGAATCGGACGATTCTGAGTTTCGCAGCTCCGTTTATTGCGTTATCCAGCAATACGCGATTTCTGATTCAATCTGTAAGTCTCCAACCTAGAACGATCTTAAAGTGACTCATTACAAATAGGATCATATCATTAACCAATCTTGTGCATCCAATATGTGATTTTGTGTCATTGGTTGAACATTTAGATCATTTTCGTCCTTCCTAGGCTTATTCTAATCCAATTAGGGTTTTTAACCAATCTTGTGCATCCAATATGTGATTTTGTGTCATTTTGTGTCATTGGTTGAACATTTAGGTCATTTTCGTCCTTCCTAGGCTTATTCTAATCCAATTAGGGTTTTTAACCAATCTTGTGCATCCAATTTGTGATTTTGTGTCATTGGTTGAACATTTCGATCATTTTCGTCCTTCCTAGGCTTATTCTAATCCAATTAGGGTTTTTAACCAATCTTGTGCATCCAATATGTGATTTTGTGTCATTTTGTGTCATTGGTTGAACATTTAGGTCATTTTCGTCCTTCCTAGGCTTATTCTAATCCAATTAGGGTTTTTACCCAATCTTGTGCATCCAATTTGTGATTTTGTGTCATTGGTTGAACATTTAGGTCATTTTCGTCCTCCCTAGGCTTATTCTAATCCAATTAGGGTTTTTAACCAATCTTGTGCATCCAATATGTGATTTTGTGTCATTTTGTGTCATTGGTTGAACATTTTGTTCATTTTCGTTCTCCCTAGGCTTATTCTAATCCAATTAGGGTTTTTAACCAATCTTGTGCATCCAATATGTGATTTTGTGTCATTTTGTGTCATTGGTTGATCATTTAGTTCATTTTCGTCCTCCCTAGGCTTATTCTAATCCAATTAGGGTTTTTAACCAATCTTGTGCATCCAATATGTGATTTTGTGTCATTGGTTGAACATTTAGGTCATTTTCGTCCTCCCTAGGCTTATTCTAATCCAATTAGGGTTTTTAACCAATCTTGTCCATCCAATATGTGATTTTGTGTCAGTTTGTGTTATTGGTTGAACATTTAGGTCATTTTCGTCCTCCCTAGGCTTATTCTAATCCAATTAGGGTTTTTAACCAATCTTGTGCATCCAATATGTGATTTTGTGTCATTTTGTGTCATTGGTTGAACATTTAGGTCATTTTCGTCCTTCCTAGGCTTATTCTAATCCAACTAGGGTTTTTAACCAATCTTGTGCATCCAATATGTGATTTTATGTCATTTGATTGAACATTTAGTTCATTTTCGTCCTCCCTAGGCTTATTCTAATCCAATTAGGGTTTTTAACCAATCTTGTGCATCCAATATGTGATTTTGTGTCATTGGTTGAACATTTAGGTCATTTTTGTCCTCCCTAGGCTTATTCTAATCCAATTAGGGTTTTTAACCAATCTTGTGCATCCAATTTGTGATTTTGTGTCATTGGTTGAACATTTAGGTCATTTTCGTCCTCCCTAGGCTTATTCTAATCCAATTAGGGTTTTTAACCAATCTTGTGCATCCAATATGTGATTTTGTTTCATTTTGTGTCATTGGTTGAACATTTAGGTCATTTTCATCCTCCCTAGGCTTATTCTAATCCAATTAGGGTTTTTAACCAATCTTGTGCATCCAGTATCTGATTTTGTGTCATTGGTTGAACATTTAGGTCATTTTCGTTCTCCCTAGGCTTATTCTAATCCAATTAGGGTTTTAAACCAATCTTGTGCTTCCGATATGTGATTTTGTGTTAGTTTGTGTCATTGGTTGAACATTTAGGTCATTTTCGTCCTCACCAGGCTTATTCTAATCCAATTAGGGTTTTTCACCAATCCTGTGCATCCAATATGTGATTTTGTGTCATTGGTTGAACATTTAGGTCATTTTCGTCCTCCCTAGGGTTATTTTAATCCAATTATGATTTGTAACCAATCTTGTGCATCCAATATGTGATTTTGTGTCATTGGTTGAACATTTAGGTCATTTTTGTCCTCCCTAGGCTTATTCTACGCCAATTAGGGTTTTTAACCAATCTTGTGCATCCAATATGTGATTTTGTGTCATTTTGTGTCATTGGTTGAACATTTAGGTCATTTTCGTCCTCCCTAGGCTTATTCTAATCCAATTAGGGTTTTTAACCAATCTTGTGCATCCAATATGTGATTTTGTGTCATTTTGTGTCATTGGTTGAACATTTAGGTCATTTTCGTCCTCCCTAGGCTTTCTAAACCAATTAGGGTTTTTAACCAATCTTGTGCATCCAATATGTGACTTTGTGTCATTTTGTGTCATTGGTTGAACATTTAAGTCATTTTCGTCCTCCCTAAGCTTATTCTAATACAATTACGGTTTTTAACCAATCTTGTTCATCCAATATGTGATTTTGTGTCATTGGTTGAACATTTAGGTCATTTTCGTCCTCCCTAGGCTTATTCTAATCCAATTAGGGTTTTTAACCAATCTCGTGCATCCAATATGTGATTTTGTGTCATCTTGTGTCATTGGTTGAACATTTAGGTCATTTTCGTCCTCCCTAGGCTTATTCTAATCCAATTAGGGTTTTTAACCAATCTTGTGCATCCAATATGTGATTTTGTGTCATTTTGTGTCATTGGTTGAACATTTAGGTCATTTTCGTCCTCCCTAGGCTTATTCTATTCCAATTAGGGTTTTTAACTAATCTTGTGCATCCAATATGTGATTTTGTGTCATTGATTGAACATTTAGGTCATTTTCGTCCTCCCTAGGCATATTTTAATCCAATTAGGGTTTTTAACCAATCTTGTGCATTCAATATGTGCTTTTGTTTCATTGGTTGAACATTTAGGTCATTTTCGTCCTCCCTAGGCTTATTCTAATCCAATTAGGGTTTTTAACCAATCTTGTGCATCCAATATGTGATTTTGTGTCATTGGTTGAACATTTAGGTCATTTTCGTCCTCCCTAGGCTTATTCTAATCCAATTAGGGTTTTTAACCAATCTTGTGCATCTAATAAATGATTTTGTGTCATTGGTTGAACATTTAGGTCATTTTCGTCCTCCCTAGGCTTATTCTAATCCAATTACGGTTTTTAACCAATCTTGTGCATCCAATATGTGATTTTGTGTCATTTTGTGTCATTGGTTGAACATTTTTGTCATTTTCGTCCTCCCTAGGCTTATTCTAATCCAATTAGGGTTTTTAACCAATCTTCTGCATCCAATATGTGATTTTATGTCATTGGTTGAACATTTAGGTCATTTTCGTCCTCCCTAGGCTTATTCTAATCCAATTAGGGTTTTTAACCAATCTTGTGCATCCAATATGTGATTTTGTGTCATTTTGTGTCATTGGTTGAACATTTAGGTCATTTTCATCTTCCCTAGGCTTATTCTAATCCAATTAGGGTTTTTAACCAATCTTGTGCATCCAATATGTGATTTTGTGTCATTTTGTGTCATTAGTTGAACATTTAGGTCATTTTCGTCCTCCCTAGGCTTATTCTAATCCAATTAGGGTTTTTAACCAATCTTGTGCATCCAATATGTGATTTTGTGTCATTTTGTGTCATTGGTTGAACATTTAGGTCATTTTCGCCCTCCCTAGGCTTATTCTAATCCAATTAGGGTTTTTAACCAATGTTGTGCATCCAATATGTGATTTTGTGTCATTGGTTGAACATTTAGGTCATTTTCGTCCTCCCTAGGCTTATTCTAATCCAATTAGGGTTTTTAACCAATCTTGTGCATCCAATATGTGATTTTGTGTCATTTTGTGTCATTGGTTGAACATTTAGGTCATTTTCGTCCTTCCTAGGCTTATTCTAATCCAATTAGGGTTTTTAACCAATCTTGTGCATCAATTATGTGATTTTGTGTCATTTTGTGTCATTGGTTGAACATTTAGGTCATTTTCGTGCTCCCTAGGCTTATTCTAATCCAATTAGGGTTTTAAACCAATCTTCTGCATCCAATATGAGATTTTGTGTCAGTTTGTGTCATTGGTTGAACATTTAGGTCATTTTCGTCCTCCCTAGGCTTATTCTAATCCAATTAGGGTTTTTAACCAATCTTGTGCATCCAATATGCGATTTTGTGTCATTTTGTGTCATTGGTTGAACATTTAGGTCATTTTCGTCCTCCCTAGGCTTATTCTAATCCTATTAGGGTTTTAAACCAATCTTGTGCATCCAATATGTGATGTTGTGTCATTGGTTGAACATTTAGGTCATTTTCATCCTCCCTAGGCTTATTCTAATCCAATTAGGGTTTTTAACCAATCTTGTGCATCAAATTTGTGATTTTGTTTCATTTTGTGTCATTGGTTGAACATTTAGATCATTTTCGTCCTCCCTAGGCTTATTCTAATCCAATTAGGGGTTTTAACCAATGTTGTGCATCCAATATGTGATTTTGTGTCATTTTGTGTCCTTTGTTGAACATTTAGGTCATTTTCGTCCTCCCTAGGCTTATTCTAATCCAATTAGGGTTTTGACCAATCTTGTGCATCCAATATGTGATTTTGTGTCATTGGTTGAACATTTAGGTCATTTTCGTCCTCCCTAGGCTTATTCTAATCCAATTAGGGTTTTTAACCAATCTTGTGCATCCAATATGTGATTTTGTGTCATTTTGTGTCATTGGTTGAACATTTAGGTCATTTTCGTCCTCCCTAGGCTTATTCTAATCCAATTAGGGTTTTTAACCAATCTTTTGCATCTAATATGTGATTTTGTGTGATTTTGTGTCATTGGTTGAACATTTAGGTCATTTTCGTCCTCCCTAGGCTTATTCTAATCCAATTAGGGTTTTTAACCAATCTTTTGCATCTAATATGCGATTTTGTGTCATTTTGTGTCATTGGTTGAACATTTATGTCATTTTCGTCCTCCCTAGTCTTATTCTAATCCAATTAGGGTTTTTAACCAATCTTGTGCATCCAATATGTGATTTTGTGTCATTGGTTAAACATTTTGGTCATTTTCGTCCTCCCTAGGCTTATTCTAATCCAATTAAGGTTTTTAACCAATCTTGTGCATCCAATATGTGATTTTGTGTCATTGGTTGGACATTTAGGTCATTTTCGTCCTCCCTAGGCTTATTCTAATCCAATTAGGGTTTTTAACCAATCTTGTGCATCCAATATGTGATTTTGTGTCATTGGTTGAACATTTAGGTCATTTTCGTCCTCCCTAGGCTTATTCTAATCCAATTAGGGTTTTTAACCAATCTTGTGCATCCAATTTGTGATTTTGTGTCATTTTGTGTTATTGGTTGAACATTTAGGTCATTTTCGTCCTCCCTAGGCTTATTCTAATCCAATTAGGGTCTTTAACCAATCTTGTGCATCCAATATGTGATTTTGTGTCTTTAGTTGAACATTTAGGTCATTTTCGTCCTCCCTAGGCTTATTCTAATCCAATTAGGGTTTTTAACCAATCTTGTGCATCCAATATGTGATTTTGTGTCATTTTGTGTCATTGGTTGAACATTTAGGTCATTTTCGTCCTCCCTAGGCTTATTCTAATCCAATTAGGGTTTTTAACCAATCTTGTGCATCCAATATGTGATTTTGTGTCATTGGTTGAACATTTAGGTCATTTTCGTCCTCCCTAGGCTTATTCTAATCCATTTAGGATTTTTAACCAATCTTGGGCATCCAATATGTGATTTTGTGTCATTTTGTGTCATTGGTTGAACATTTAGGTCATTTTCGTCCTCCCTATGCTTATTCTAATCCAATTAGGGTTTTTAACCAATCTTGTGCATCCAATATGTGATTTTGTGTCATTTTGTGTCATTGGTTGAACGTTTAGGTCATTTTCGTCCTCTTAGGCTTATTCTAATCCAATTACGTTTTTAACCAATCTTGTGCATCCAATATGTGATTTTGTGCTATTTTGTGTCAGTGGTTGAACATTATTTCATTTTCGTCCTCCCTAAGCTTATTCTAATCCAATTAGGATTTTTAACCAATCTTGTGCATCAAATATGTGATTTTGTGTCATTGGTTGAACATTTAGGTCATTTTCGTCCACCCTAGGCTTATTCTAATCCAATTAGGGTTTTTAACCAATCTTGTGCATCCAATATGTGATTTTGTGTCATTTTGTGTCATTGGTTGAACATTTAGGTCATTTTCGTCCTTCCTAGGCTTATTCTAATCCAATTAGGGTTTTTAACCAATCTTGTGCATCCAATATGTGATTTTGTGTGATTGGTTGAACATTTAGGTCATTTTCGTCCTCCCTAGGCTTATTCTAATCCAATTAGGGTTTTTAACCAATCTTGTGCATCCAATATGTGATTTTGTGTCATTTTGTGTCATTGGTTGAACATTTAGGATATTTTCGTCCACTTTAGGCTTATTCTAATCCAATTAGGGTTTTTAACCAATCTTGTGCATCCAATATGTGATTTTGTGTCATTGGTTGAACATTTAGGTCATTTTCGTCCTCCCTAGGCTTATTCTAATCCAATTAGGGTTTTTAACCAATCTTGTGCATCCAATTTGTGATTTTGTGTCATTGGTTGAACATTTAGGTCATTTTCGTCCTCCCTAGGCTGATTATAATCCAATTAGGGTTTTTAACCAATCTTGTGCATCCAATATGTAATTTTGTGTCATTTTGTGTCAATTGTTGAACATTTAGGTCATTTTCGTTCTCCCTAGGCTTATTCTAATCCAATTAGGGTTTTTAACCAATCTTGTGCATCCAATATGTGATTTTGTGTCATTTTGTGTGATTGGTTGAACATTTAGGTCATTTTAGTCCTTCCTAGGCTTATTCTAATCCAATTAGGGTTTTTAACCAATCTTGTGCATCCAATATGTGATTTTGTGTCATTGGTTGAACATTTAGGTCATTTTCGTCCTCCCAAGGCTTATTCTAATCCAATTAGGGTTTTTAACCAATCTTGTGCATCCAATATGTGATTTTATGTCATTGGTTGAACATTTAGTTCATTTTCGTCCTCCCTAAGCTTATTCTAATCCAATTAGGGTTTTTAACCAATCTTGTGCATCCAATATGTGATTTTGTGTCATTTTGTGTCATTGGTTGAACATTTAGGTCATTTTCGTCCTCCCTAGGCTTATTCTAATCCAATTAGGGTTTTTACCAATCTTGTGCATCCAATGTGTGATTTTATGTCATTGGTTGAACATTTAGGTCATTTTCGTCCTCCCTTGGGTTATTCTTATCCAATTAGGGTTTTTAACAAATCTTGTACATCCAATATGTGATTTTGTGTCATTTTGTATCATTGGTTGAACATTTACGTCATTTTCGTAGTCCCTAGGCTTATTCTAATCCAATTAGGGTTTTTAACCAATCTTGTGCATCCAATATGTGATTTTGTGTCATTTTGTGTCATTGGATGAACATTTAGGTCATTTTCGTCCTCCCTAGGCTTATTCTAATCCAATTAGGGTTTTTAACCAATCTTGTGCATCCAATATGTGATTTTGTGTCATTTTGTGTCATTGGTTGAACATTTAGGTCATTTTCGTCCTCCCTAGGCTTATTCTAATCCAATTAGGGTTTTTAACCAATCTTGTGCATCCAAAATGTGATTTTGTGTCATTGGTTGAACATTTAGGTCATTTTCGTCCTCCCTAGGCTTATTCGAATCCATTTAGGGTTTTTAACCAATCTTGTGCATCCAATATGTGATTTTGTGTCATTGGTTGAACATTTGGGTCATTTTCGTCATCGCTAGGCTTATTCTAATCCAATTAGGGATTTTAACCATTATTGTACATCCAATATGTGATTTTGTGTCATTGGTTGCACATTTAGGTCATTTTCGTCCTCCCTAGGCTTATTCTAATCCAATTAGGGTTTTTAACCAATCTTGTGCATCCAATATGTGATTTTGTGTCATTTTGTGTCATTGGTTGAACATTTAGGTCATTTTCGTCCTCCCTAGGCTTATTCTAATCCAATTAGGGTTTTTAACCAATCTTGTGCATCCAATATGTGATTTTGTGTCATTTTGGGTCATTGGTTGAACATTTAGGTCATTTTCGTCTTCCCTAGGCTTATTCTAATCCAATTAGGGTTTTTAACCAATCTTGTGCATCCAATATGTGATTTTGTGTCATTTTGTGTCATTGGTTGAACATTTAGGTCATTTTCGTCCTCCCTAGGCTTATTCTAATCCAATTATGGTTTTTTACCAATCTTGTGCATCCAATATGTGATTTGGTGTCATTTTGTGTCATTGGTTGAACATTTGGGTCATTTTTGTCCTTCCTAGGCTTATTCTAATCCAATTAGGGTTTTTAACCAATCTTGTGCATCCAAATTGTGATTTTGTGTCATTGGTTGAACATTTAGGTCATTTTCGTCCTCCCTAGGCTTATTCTAATCCAATTAAGGTTTTTAACCAATCTTGGGCATCCAATATGTGATTTTGTGTCATTTTGGGTCATTGGTTGAACATTTAGGTCATTTTCGTCTTCCCTAGGCTTATTCTAATCCAATTAGGGTTTTTAACCAATCTTGTGCATCCAATATGTGATTTTGTGTCATTTTGTGTCATTGGTTGAACATTTAGGTCATTTTCGTCCTCCCTAGGCTTATTCTAATCCAATTATGGTTTTTTACCAATCTTGTGCATCCAATATGTGATTTGCTGTCATTTTGTGTCATTGGTTGAACATTTGGGTCATTTTTGTCCTTCCTAGGCTTATTCTAATCCAATTAGGGTTTTTAACCAATCTTGTGCATCCAATATGTGATTTTGTGTCATAGGTTGAACATTTAGGTCATTTTCGTCCTCCCAAGGCTTATTCTAATCCAATTAGGGTTTTTAACCAATCTTGTGCATCCAATATGTGATTTTGTGTCATTTTGGGTCATTGGTTGAACATTTAGGTGATTTTCGTCTTCCCTAGGCTTATTCTAATCCAATTAGGGTTTTTAACCAATCTTGTGCATCCAATATGTGATTTTGTGTCATTTTGTGTCATTGGTTGAACATTTAGGTCATTTTCGTCCTCCCTAGGCTTATTCTAATCCAATTACAGTTTTTAACAAATCTTGTGCATCCAATATGTGATTTTGTGTAATTGGTTGAACATTTAGGTCATTTTCGTCGTCCCTAAGCTTATCCTAATCCAATTAGGGTTTATAACCAATCTTGTGCATCCAATATGTGATTTTGTGTCATTGGTTGAACATTTAGGTCATTTTCGTCCTCCCTAGGGTTATTCTAATCCAATTAGTGTTTTTAACCAATCTTGTGCATCCAATATTTGATTTTGTGTCATTGGTTGAACATTTAGGTCATTTTCGTCCTCCCTAGGCTTATTCTAATCTAATTAGGGTTTTTAACTAATCTTGTGCATCCAATATGTGATTTTGTGTCATTTTGTGTCATTGGTTGAACATTTAGGTCATTTTCGTCCTCCTTAGGCATATTCTAATCCAATTATGGTTTTTAACCAATCTTGTGCATCCAATATGTGATTTTGTGTCATTTTGTGTCATTGGTTGAACATTTAGGTCATTTTCGTCCTCCCTAGGCTTATTCTAATCCAATTAGGGTTTTTAACCAATCTTGTGCATCCAATATGTGATTTTGTGTCATTTTGTGTCATTGGTTGAACATTTAGGTCATTTTCGTCCTCCCTAGGCTTATTCTAATCATATTAGGGTTTTTAACCAATCTTGTGCATCCAATATGTGATTTTGTGTCATTTTTTGTCATTTGTTGAACATTTAGGTCATTTTCGTCCTCCCTAGGCTAATTCTAATCCAATTAGGGTTTTTAACCAATCTTGTGCATCCAATATGTGATTTTGTGTCATTTTGTGTCATTGGTTGAACATTTAGGTCATTTTCGTCCTCCCTAGGCTTATTCTAATCCAATTAGGGTTTTTAACCAATCTTGTGCATCCAATATGTGATTTTGTGTCATTGGTTGAACATTTAGGTCATTTTCGTCCTCCCTAGGCTTATTCTTTTCCAATTAGGGTTTTTAACCAATCTTGTGCATCCAATATGTGATTTTGTGTCATTTTGTGTCATTGGTTTAACATTTAGGTCATTTTCGTCCTCCCTAAGCTTATTCTAATCCAATTAGGGTTTTTAACCAATCTTGTGCATCCAATATGTGATTTTGTGTCATTTTGTGTCATTGGTTGAACATTTAGGTCATTTTCGTCCTCCCTAGGCTTATTCTAATCCAATTAGGGTTTTTAACCAATCTTGTGCATCCAATTTGTGATTTTGTGTCATTGGTTTAACATTTAGGTTATTTTCGTTCTACCTAGGCTTATTCTAATCCAATTAGGGTTTTTAACCAATCTTGTGCATCCAATATGTGATTTTGTGTCATTTTGTGTCATTGGTTGAACATTTAGGTTATTTTCGTCCTCCCTAGGCTTATTATAATCCAATTAGGGTTTTTAACCAATCTTGTGCATCCAATATGTGATTTTGTGTCATTTTGTGTCATTGGTTGAACATTTAGGTCATTTTCGTCCTCCCTAGGCTTATTCTAATCATATTAGGGTTTTTAACCAATCTTGTGCATTCAATATGTGATTTTGTGTCATTTTGTGTCATTGGTTGAACATTTAGGTCATTTTCGTCCTCCCTAGGCTTATTCTAATCCAATTAGGGTTTTTAACCAATCTTGTGCATCCAATATGTGATTTTGTGTCATTTTGTGTCATTGGTTGAACATTTAGGTCATTTTCGTCCTCCCTAGGCTTATTCTAATCCAATTAGGGTTTTTAACCAATCTTGTGCATCCAATATGTAATTTTGGGTCATTTTGTGTCATTGGTTGAACATTTAGGTCATTTTCGTCCTCCCTTGGCTTATTCCAATCCAATTAGGGTTTTTAACCTATCTTGTGCATCCAATATGTGATTTTGTGTCATTGGTTGAACATTTAGGTCATTTTCGTCCTCCCTAGGCTTATTCTAATCCAATTAGGGTTTTTAACCAATCTTGTGCATCCAATATGTGATTTTGTGTCATTGGTTGAACATTTAGGTCATTTTCGTCCTCGCTATGCTTATTCTAATCCAATTCGGGTTTTTAACCAATCTTGTGCATCCAATATGTGATTTTGTGTCATTGGTCGAACATTTAGGTCATTTTCGTCCCCCCTAGGCTTATTCTAATCCAATTAGGGTTTTTAACCAATCTTGTGCATCCAATATGTGAATTTGTGTCATTTTGTGTCATTGGTTGAACATTTAGGTCATTTTCGTCCTCCCTAGGCTTATTCTAATCCAATTAGGGTTTTTAACCAATCTTGTGCATCCAATATGTGATTTTGTGTCATTGGTTGAACATTTAGGTCATTTTCGTCCTCCCTTGGCTAATTCTAATCCAATTAGGGTTTTTAACCAATCTTGTGCATCCAATATGAGATTTTGTGTCATTTTGTGTCATTGGTTGAACATTTAGGTCATTTTCGTTCTCCCTAGGCTTATTCTAATCCAATTAGGGTTTTTAACCAATCTTGTGCATCCAATATGTGATTTTGTGTCATTTTGTGTCATTGGTTGAACATTTAGGTCATTTTCGTCCTCCCTAGGCTTATTCTAATCCAATTAGGGTTTTTAACCAATCTTGTGCATCCAATATGTGATTTTGTGTCATTATGTGTCATTGGTTGAACATTTAGGTCATTTTGGTCCTCCCTAGGCATATTCTAATCCAATTAGGGTTTTTAACCAATCTTGTGCATCCAATATGTGATTTTGTGTCATTTTGTGTCATTGGTTGAACATTTAGGTCATTTTCGTCCTCCCTAGGCTTATTCTAATCCAATTAGGGTTTTTAACCAATCTTGTGCATCCAATATGTGATTTTGTGTCATTGGTTGAACATTTAGTTCATTTTCGTCCTCCCTAGGCTTATTCTATTCCATTTAGGGTTTTTAACCAATCTTCTGCATCCAATATGTGATTTTGTGTCATTTTGTGTCATTGGTTCAACATTTAGGTCATTTTCGTCCTCCCTAGGGTTATTTTAATCCAATTAGGATTTTTAACCAATCTTGTGCATCCAATATGTGATTTTGTGTCATTTTGTGTCATTGGTTGAACATTTAGGTCATTTTCGTCCTCCCTAGGCTTATTCTAATCCAATTAGGGTTTTTAACCAATCTTGTGCATCCAATATGTGATTTTGTGTCATTTTGTGTCATTGGTTGAACATTTAGGTCATTTTCGTCCTCCCTAGGCTTATTCTAATCCAATTAGGGTTTTTAACCAATCTTGTGCATCCAATATGTGATTTTGTGTCATCAGTTGAACATTTTGGTCATTTTCGTCCTCCCTAGGCTTATTCTAATCCAATTAGGGTTTTTAACCAATCTTGTGCATCCAATATGTGATTTTGTGTCATTTTGTGTCATCGGTTGAACATTTAGGTCATTTTTCGTCCTCCCTAGGCTTATTCTAATCCAATTAGGGTTTTTAACCAATCTTGTGCATCTAATATGTGATTTTGTGTCATTTTGTGTCATCGGTTGAACATGTTGGTCATTTTCGTCCTCCCTAGGCTTATTCTAATCCAATTAGGGTTTTTAACCAATCTTGTGCATCCAATATGTGATTTTGTGTCATTGGTTGAACATTTAGGTCATTTTCGTCCTCCCTAGGCTTATTCTAATCCAATTAGGGTTTTTAACCAATCTTGTGCATCCAATATGTGATTTTGTGTCATTTTGTGTCATTGGTTGAACATTTAGGTCATTTTCGTCCTCCCTAAGCTTGTTCTAATCCAATTAGGGTTTTTAACCAATCTTGTGCATCCAATATGTGATTTTGTGTCATTTTGTGTCATTGGTTGAACATTAAGGTCATTTTCGTCCTCCCTAGGCTTATTCTAATCCAATTAGGGTTTTTAACCAATCTTGTGCATCCAATATGTGATTTTGTGTCATTGGTTGAACATTTAGGCCATTTTCGTCCTCCTTGGGCTTATTCTAATCCAATTAGGGTTTTTAACCAATCTTGTGCATCCAATATGTGATTTTGTGTCATTGGTTGAACATTTAGGTCATTTTCCCCTAGGCTTATTCTAATCCAATTAGGGTTTTAAACCAATCTTGTGCATCCAATATGTGATTTTGTGTCATTTTGTGTCATTGGTTGCACATTAAGGTCATTTTCGTCCTCCCTAGGCTTATTCTAATCCAATTAGGGTTTTTAACCAATCTTGAGCATCCAATATGTGATTTTGTGTCATTTTGTGTCATTGGTTGAACATTTAGGTCATTTTCGTCCTCCCTAGGCTTATTCTAATCAAATTAGGGTTTTTAAGCAATCTTGTGCATCCAATATGTTATTTTGTGTCATTGGTTGAACATTTTGTTCATTTTCGCCCACCCTAGGCTTATTCTAATCCAATTAGGGTTTTCAACAAATCTTGTGCATCCAATATGTGATTTTGTGTCATTGGTTGAAAATTTAGGTCATTTTCGTCCTCCCTACGCTTATTCTAATCCAATTAGGGTTTTTAACCAATCTTGTGCATCCAATATGTGATTTTGTGTCATTTTGTGTCATTGGTTGAACATTTAGGTCATTTTCGTCCTCCCTAGGCTTATTCTAATCCAATTAGGGTTTTTAACCAATCTTGTGCATCCAATATGTGATTTTGTGTCATTATGTGTCATTGGTTGAACATTTAGGTCATTTTGGTCCTCCCTAGGCATATTCTAATCCAATTAGGGTTTTTAACCAATCTTGTGCATCCAATATGTGATTTTGTGTCATTTTGTGTCATTGGTTGAACATTTAGGTCATTTTCGTCCTCCCTAGGCTTATTCTAATCCAATTAGGGTTTTTAACCAATCTTGTGCATCCAATATGTGATTTTGTGTCATTGGTTGAACATTTAGTTCATTTTCGTCCTCCCTAGGCTTATTCTATTCCATTTAGGGTTTTTAACCAATCTTCTGCATCCAATATGTGATTTTGTGTCATTTTGTGTCATTGGTTCAACATTTAGGTCATTTTCGTCCTCCCTAGGGTTATTTTAATCCAATTAGGATTTTTAACCAATCTTGTGCATCCAATATGTGATTTTGTGTCATTTTGTGTCATTGGTTGAACATTTAGGTCATTTTCGTCCTCCCTAGGCTTATTCTAATCCAATTAGGGTTTTTAACCAATCTTGTGCATCCAATATGTGATTTTGTGTCATTTTGTGTCATTGGTTGAACATTTAGGTCATTTTCGTCCTCCCTAGGCTTATTCTAATCCAATTAGGGTTTTTAACCAATCTTGTGCATCCAATATGTGATTTTGTGTCATTGGTTGAACATTTGGGTCATTTTCGTCCTCGCTAGACTTATTCTAATCCAATTAGGGTTTTTAACCAATCTTGTGCATCCAATATGTGATTTTGTGTCATTTTGTGTCATTGGTTGAACATTTAGGTCATTTTCGTCCTCCCTAGGCTTATTCTAATCCAATTAGGGTTTTTAACCCATCTAGTGCATCCAATATGTGATTTTGTGTCATTTTGTGTCATTGGTTGAATATTTCGGTCATTTTTGTCCTCCCTATGCTTATTCCAATCCAATTAGGGTTTTTAACCAATCTTGTGCATCCAATATGTGATTTTGTGTCATTGGTTGAACATTTAGGTCATTTTCGTCCTCCCTTTGCTTATTCTAATCCAATTCGGGTTTTTAACCAATCTTGTGCATCCAATATGTGATTTTGTGTCATTGGTTTAACATTTAGGTCATTTTCGTCCTCCCTAGGCTTATTCTAATCCAATTAGGGTTTTTAACCAATCTTGTGAATCCAATATGTGATTTTGTGTCATTTTGTGTCATTGGTTGAACATTTAGGTTATTTTCGTCCTCCCTAGGCTTATTCTAATCCAATTAGGGTTTTTAACCAATCTTGTGCATCCAATATGTGATTTTGTGTCATTGGTTGAACATTTAGGTCATTTTCGTCCACCCTAGGCTTATTCTAATCCAATTAGGGTTTTTAACCAATCTTGTGCATCCACTATGTGATTTTCTGTCATTGGTTGAACATTTAGGTCATTTTCGTCCTCCCTAGGCTTATTCTAATCCAATTAGGGTTTTTAACCAATCTTGTGCATCCAATATGTGATTTTGTGTCATTTTGTGTCATTGGTTGAACATTTAGGTCATTTTCGTCCTCCCTAGGCTTATTCTAATCCAATTAGAGTTTTTAACCAATCTTGTGCATCCAATACGTGATTTTGTGTCATTTGTTGAACATTTAGGTCATTTTCGTCATCGCTATGCTTATTCTAATCCAATTAGGGTTTTTAACCAATCTTGTGCATCCAATATGTGATTTTGTGTCATTTTGTGTCATTGGTTGAACATTTAGGTCATTTTCGTCCTCCCTAGGCTTATTCTAATCCAATTAGGGTTTTTAACCAATCTTGTGCATCCAATATGTGATTTTGTGTCATTTTGTGTCATTGGTTGAACATTTAGGTCATTATCGTCTTCCCTAGGCTTATTCTAATCCAATTAGGGTTTTTAACCAATCTTGTGCATCCAATATGTGATTTTGTGTCATTTTGTGTCATTGGTTGAACATTTAGGTCATTTTCGTCCTCCCTAGGCTTATTCTAATCCAATTAAGATTTTTAACCAATCTTGTGCATCCAATATGTGATTTTGTGTCATTTTGTGTCATTGGTTGAACATTTAGGTCATTTTCGTCCTCCCTAGGCTTATTCTAATCCAATTAGGGTTTTTAACCAATCTTGTGCATCCAATATGTGATTTTGTGTCATTGGTTGAACATTTAGGTCATTTTCGTCCTCCCTATTCTTATTCTAATCCAACTAGAGTTTTTAACCAATCTTTTGCATCCAATATGTGATTTTGTGTCATTGGTTGAACATTTAGGTCATTTTCGTCCTCCCTAGGCTTATTCTAATCCAATTAGGGTTTTTAACCAATCTTGTGCATGCAATATGTGATTTTGTGTCATTGGTTGAACATTTAGGTCATTTTCGTCCTCCCTAGGCTTATTCCAATCCAATTAGGGTTTTTAACCAATCTTGTGCAACCAATACGTGATTTTCTGTCATTTTGTGTCATTGGTTGAACATTTAGGTCATTTTCGTCCTCCCTAGGCTTATTCTAATCCAATTAGGGTTTTTAACCAATCTTGTGCATCCAATATGTGATTTTGTGTCATTGGTTGAACATTTAGGTCATTTTCGTCCTCCCTAGGCTTATTCAAATCCAATTAGGGTTTTTAACCAATCTTGTGCATCCAATATGTCATTTTGTGTCATTTTGTGTCATTGGTTGTACATTAAGGTCATTTTCGTCCTCCCTAGGCTTATTCTAATCCAATTAGGAATTTTAACCAATCTTGTGCATCCAATATGTGATTTTGTGTCATTGGTTGAACATTTAGGTCATTTTCGTCCTCCCTAGACTTATTCTAATCCAATTAGGGTTTTTAACCAATCTTGTGCATCCAATGTGGGATTTTGTGTCATTTTGTGTCATTGGATGAACATTGAGGTCATTTTCGTCCTCCCTAGGGTTATTCTAATCCAATTAGGGTTTTTAACCAATCTTGTGCATCCAATATGTGATTTTGTGTCATTTTGTGTCATTGGTTGAACATTTAGGTCATTTTCGTCCTCCCTAGGCTTATTCTAATCCAATTAGGGTTTTTAACCAATCTTGTGCATCCAATATGTGATTTTGTGTCATTTTGTGTCATTGGTTGAACATTTAGGTCATTTTCGTCCTCCATAGGCTTATTCTAATCCATTTAGGGTTTTTAACCAATCTTGTGCATCCAATATGTGATTTTGTGTCATTGGTTGCACATTTAGGTCATTTTCGTCCTCCCTAGGCTTATTCTAATCCAATTAGGGTTTTTAATCAATCTTGTGCATCCAATATGTGATTTTGTGTCATTTTGTGTCATTGGTTGAACATTTAGGTCATTTTCGTCCTCCCTAGGCTTATTCTAATCCAATTAGGGTTTTTAACCAATCTTGTGCATCCAATATATGATTTTCTGTCATTTTGTGTCATTGGTTGAACATTTAGGTCATTTTTGTCCTCCCTAGGCTTATTCTAATCCAATTAGGGTTTTTAACCAATCTTGTGCATCCAATATGTGATTTTGTGTCATTGGTTGAACATATAGGTCATTTTCGTCCTCCCTAGGCTTATTCTAATCCAATTAGGGTTTTTAACCAATCTTGTGCATCCAATATGTGATTTTGTGTCATTGGTTGAACAATTAGGTCATTTTCGTCCTCTCTAGGCTGATTCTAATCCAATTAGGGTTTTTAACCAATCTTGTGCATCCAATATGTGATTTTGTTTCATTGGTTGAACATTTAGGTCATTTTCGTCCTCCCTAGGCTTATTCTAATCCAATTAGGGTTTTTAACCAATCTTGTGCATCCAATATGTGATTTTGTGTCATTTTGTGTCATTGGTTGAACATTTAGGTCATTTTCGTCCTTCCTAGGCTTATTCGAATCCAATTAGGGTTTTTATCCAATCTTGTGCATACAATATGTGATTTTGTGTCATTTTGTGTCATTGGTTGAACATTTAGGTCATTTTCGTCCTCCCTAGGCTTATTCTAATCCAATTGGGGTTTTTAACCAATCTTGTGCATCCAATATGTGATTTTGTGTCATTGGTTGAACATTTAGGTCATTTTCGTCCTCCCTAGGCTTATTCTAATCCAATTAGGGTTTGTAACCGATCTTGTGCATCCAATATGTGATTTTGTGTCATTGGTTGAACATTTAGGTCATTTTCGTCCTCCCTAGGCTTATTCTAATCCAATTAGGGTTTTTAACCAATCTTGTGCATCCAATATGTGATTTTGTGTCATTTTGTGTCATTGGTTGAACATTTAGGTCATTTTCGTCCTTCCTAGGCTTATTCTAATCCAATTAGGGTTTTTAACCAATCTTGTGCATCAATTATGTGATTTTGTGTCATTTTGTGTCATTGGTTGAACATTTAGGTCATTTTCGTGCTCCCTAGGCTTATTCTAATCCAATTAGGGTTTTAAACCAATCTTCTGCATCCAATATGAGATTTTGTGTCAGTTTGTGTCATTGGTTGAACATTTAGGTCATTTTCGTCCTCCCTAGGCTTATTCTAATCCAATTAGGGTTTTTAACCAATCTTGTGCATCCAATATGCGATTTTGTGTCATTTTGTGTCATTGGTTGAACATTTAGGTTATTTTCGTCCTCCCTAGGCTTCTTCTAATCCTATTAGGGTTTTTAACCAATCTTGTGCATCCAATATGTGATGTTGTGTCATTGGTTGAACATTTAGGTCATTTTCGTCCTCCCTAGGCTTATTCTAATCCAATTAGGGTTTTTAACCAATCTTGTGCATCAAATTTGTGATTTTGTTTCATTTTGTGTCATTGGTTGAACATTTAGATCATTTTCGTCCTCCCTAGGCTTATTCTAATCCAATTAGGGGTTTTAACCAATGTTGTGCATCCAATATGTGATTTTGTGTCATTTTGTGTCCTTTGTTGAACATTTAGGTCATTTTCGTCCTCCCTAGGCTTATTCTAATCCAATTAGGGTTTTGACCAATCTTGTGCATCCAATATGTGATTTTGTGTCATTGGTTGAACATTTAGGTCATTTTCGTCCTCCCTAGGCTTATTCTAATCCAATTAGGGTTTTTAACCAATCTTGTGCATCCAATATGTGATTTTGTGTCATTTTGTGTCATTGGTTGAACATTTAGGTCATTTTCGTCCTCCCTAGGCTTATTCTAATCCAATTAGGGTTTTTAACCAATCTTTTGCATCTAATATGTGATTTTGTGTGATTTTGTGTCATTGGTTGAACATTTAGGTCATTTTCGTCCTCCCTAGGCTTATTCTAATCCAATTAGGGTTTTTAACCAATCTTTTGCATCTAATATGCGATTTTGTGTCATTTTGTGTCATTGGTTGAACATTTATGTCATTTTCGTCCTCCCTAGTCTTATTCTAATCCAATTAGGGTTTTTAACCAATCTTGTGCATCCAATATGTGATTTTGTGTCATTGGTTAAACATTTTGGTCATTTTCGTCCTCCCTAGGCTTATTCTAATCCAATTAAGGTTTTTAACCAATCTTGTGCATCCAATATGTGATTTTGTGTCATTGGTTGGACATTTAGGTCATTTTCGTCCTCCCTAGGCTTATTCTAATCCAATTAGGGTTTTTAACCAATCTTGTGCATCCAATATGTGATTTTGTGTCATTGGTTGAACATTTAGGTCATTTTCGTCCTCCCTAGAGTTATTCTAATCCAATTAGGGTTTTTAACCAATCTTGTGCATCCAATATGTGATTTTGTGTCATTTTGTGTCATTGGTTGAACATTTAGGTCATTTTCGTCCTCCCTAGGCTTATTCTAATCCAATTAGGGTTTTTAACCAATCTTGTGCATCCAATATGTGATTTTGTGTCATTGGTTGAACATTTAGTTCATTTTCGTCCTCCCTAGGCTTATTCTATTCCATTTAGGGTTTTTAACCAATCTTCTGCATCCAATATGTGATTTTGTGTCATTTTGTGTCATTGGTTCAACATTTAGGTCATTTTCGTCCTCCCTAGGGTTATTTTAATCCAATTAGGATTTTTAACCAATCTTGTGCATCCAATATGTGATTTTGTGTCATTTTGTGTCATTGGTTGAACATTTAGGTCATTTTCGTCCTCCCTAGGCTTATTCTAATCCAATTAGGGTTTTTAACCAATCTTGTGCATCCAATATGTGATTTTGTGTCATTTTGTGTCATTGGTTGAACATTTAGGTCATTTTCGTCCTCCCTAGGCTTATTCTAATCCAATTAGGGTTTTTAACCAATCTTGTGCATCCAATATGTGATTTTGTGTCATTGGTTGAACATTTGGGTCATTTTCGTCCTCGCTAGACTTATTCTAATCCAATTAGGGTTTTTAACCAATCTTGTGCATCCAATATGTGATTTTGTGTCATTTTGTGTCATTGGTTGAACATTTAGGTCATTTTCGTCCTCCCTAGGCTTATTCTAATCCAATTAGGGTTTTTAACCCATCTAGTGCATCCAATATGTGATTTTGTGTCATTTTGTGTCATTGGTTGAATATTTCGGTCATTTTTGTCCTCCCTATGCTTATTCCAATCCAATTAGGGTTTTTAACCAATCTTGTGCATCCAATATGTGATTTTGTGTCATTGGTTGAACATTTAGGTCATTTTCGTCCTCCCTTTGCTTATTCTAATCCAATTCGGGTTTTTAACCAATCTTGTGCATCCAATATGTGATTTTGTGTCATTGGTTTAACATTTAGGTCATTTTCGTCCTCCCTAGGCTTATTCTAATCCAATTAGGGTTTTTAACCAATCTTGTGAATCCAATATGTGATTTTGTGTCATTTTGTGTCATTGGTTGAACATTTAGGTCATTTTCGTCCTCCCTAGGCTTATTTTAATCCAATTAGGGTTTTTAACCAATCTTGTGCATCCAATATGTGATTTTGTGTCATTGGTTGAACATTTAGTTCATTTTCGTCCTCCCTAGGCTTATTCTAAACCAATTAGGGTTTTTAACCAATCTTGTGCATCCAATATGTGACTTTGTGTCTTTTTGTGTAATTGGTTGAACATTTAGGTCATTTTCGTCCTCCCTAGGCTTATTCTAATCCAATTAGGGTTTTTAACCACTAGTGAATCCAATATGTGATTTTGTGTCATTTTGTGTCATTGGTTGAACATTTAGGTCATTTTCGTCCTCCCTAGGCTTATTCTAATCCAATTAGGGTTTTTAACCAATCTTGTGCATCCAATATGTGATTTTGTGTCATTGGTTGAACATTTAGATCATTTTCGTCCTCCCTAGGCTTATTCTAATCCAATTAGGGTTTTTTAACCAATCTTGTGCATCCAATATGTGATTTTGTGTCATTGATTAAACATTTAGGTCATTTTCGTCCCCCTTAGGCTTATTCTAACCCAATTAGGGTTTTTAACCAATCTTGTGCATCCAATATGTGATTTTGTGTCATTTTGTGTCATTGGTTGAACATTTAGGTCATTTTCGTCCTCCCTAGGCTTATTCTAATCCAATTAGGGTTTTTAACCAATCTTGTGCATCCAATATGTGCTTTTGTGTCATTGGTTGAACATTTAGGTCATTTTCGTCCTCCCTAGGCTTATTCTAATCCAATTAGGGTTTTTAACCAATCTTGTGCATCCAATATGTGATTTTGTGTCATTTTGTGTCATTGGTTGAACATTTAGGTCATTTTCGTCCTCCCTAGGCTTATTCTAATCAGATTAGGGTTTTCAACCAATCTTTGCATCCAATATGTGATTTTGTGTCTTTTTGTGTCATTGGTTAAACATTTAGGTCATTTTCGTCCTCCCTAGGCTTATTCTAATCCAATTAGGGTTTTTAACCAATCTTGTGCATCCAATATGTGATTTTGTGTCATTTTGTGTCATTGGTTGAACATTTAGATCATTTTCGTCCTTCCTAGGCTTATTCTAATCCAATTAGGGTTTTTAACCAATCTTGTGCATCCAATATGTGATTTTGTGTCATTTTGTGTGATTGGTTGAACATTTAGGTCATTTTCGTCCTCCCTAGGCTTATTCTAATCCAATTAGGGTTTTTAACCAATCTTGTGCATCCAATATGTGATTTTGTGTCATTTTGGGTCATTGGTTGAACATTTAGGTCATTTTCGTCTTCCCTAGGCTTATTCTAATCCAATTAGGGTTTTTAACCAATCTTGTGCATCCAATATGTGATTTTGTGTCATTTTGTGTCATTGGTTGAACATTTAGGTCATTTTCGTCCTCCCTAGGCTTATTCTAATCCAATTATGGTTTTTTACCAATCTTGTGCATCCAATATGTGATTTGGTGTCATTTTGTGTCATTGGTTGAACATTTGGGTCATTTTTGTCCTTCCTAGGCTTATTCTAATCCAATTAGGGTTTTTAACCAATCTTGTGCATCCAAATTGTGATTTTGTGTCATTGGTTGAACATTTAGGTCATTTTCGTCCTCCCTAGGCTTATTCTAATCCAATTAAGGTTTTTAACCAATCTTGGGCATCCAATATGTGATTTTGTGTCATTTTGGGTCATTGGTTGAACATTTAGGTCATTTTCGTCTTCCCTAGGCTTATTCTAATCCAATTAGGGTTTTTAACCAATCTTGTGCATCCAATATGTGATTTTGTGTCATTTTGTGTCATTGGTTGAACATTTAGGTCATTTTCGTCCTCCCTAGGCTTATTCTAATCCAATTATGGTTTTTTACCAATCTTGTGCATCCAATATGTGATTTGCTGTCATTTTGTGTCATTGGTTGAACATTTGGGTCATTTTTGTCCTTCCTAGGCTTATTCTAATCCAATTAGGGTTTTTAACCAATCTTGTGCATCCAATATGTGATTTTGTGTCATAGGTTGAACATTTAGGTCATTTTCGTCCTCCCAAGGCTTATTCTAATCCAATTAGGGTTTTTAACCAATCTTGTGCATCCAATATGTGATTTTGTGTCATTTTGGGTCATTGGTTGAACATTTAGGTGATTTTCGTCTTCCCTAGGCTTATTCTAATCCAATTAGGGTTTTTAACCAATCTTGTGCATCCAATATGTGATTTTGTGTCATTTTGTGTCATTGGTTGAACATTTAGGTCATTTTCGTCCTCCCTAGGCTTATTCTAATCCAATTAGGGTTTTTAACCAATCTTGTGCATCCAATATGTGATTTTGTGTCATTTTGTGTCATTGGTTGAACATTTGGGTCATTTTCGTCCTCCCTCGGCTTATTCTAATCCAATTAGGGTTTTTAACCAATCTTGTGCATCCAATATGTGATTTTGTGTCATTTTGTGTCATTGGTTGAACATTTAGGTCATTTTCGTCCTCCCTAGGCTTATTCTAATCCAATTAGGGTTTTTAACCAATCTTGGGTATCCAATATGTGATTTTGTGTCATTGGTTGAACATTTAGGTCATTTTCGTCCTCCATAGGCTTATTCTAATCCAATTACGGTTTTTAACCAATCTTGTGCATCCAATATGTGATTTTGTGTCATTGGTTGAACATTTAGGTCATTTTCGTCCTCCCTAGGCTTATTCTAATCCAATTAGGGTTTTTAACCAATCTTGTGCATCCAATATGTGATTTTGTGTCATTTTGTGTCATTGGTTGAAGATTTTGTTCATTTTCGTTCTCCCTAGGCTTATTCTAATCCAATTAGGGTTTTTAACCAATCTTGTGCATCCAATATGTGATTTTGTGTCATTTTGTGTCATTGGTTGAACATTTAGGTCATTTTCGTCCTCCCTAGGCTTATTCTAATCCAATTAGGGTTTTTAACCAATCTTGTGCATCCAATATGTGATTTTGTGTCATTGGTTGAACATTTAGGTCATTTTAGTGCTCCCTAGGCTTATTCTAATCCAATTAGGGTTTTTAACCAAACTTGTGCATCCAATATGTGATTTTGTGTCATTGGTTGAACATTTAGGTCATTTTCGTCCTCCCTAGGCTTATTCTAATCCAATTAGGGTTTTTAACCAATCTTGTGCATCCAATTTGTGATTTTGTGTCATTGGTTGAACATTTAGGTTATTTTCGTCCTACCTAGGCTTATTCTAATCCAATTAGGGTTTTTAACCAATCTTGTGCATCCAATTTGTGATTTTGTGTCATTTTGTGTCATTGGTTGAACATTTAGGTCATTTTCGTCCTCCCTAAGCTTATTCTAATCCAATTAGGGTTTTTAACCAATATTGTGCATCGAATATGTGATTTTGTGTCATTTTGTGTCATTGGTTGAACATTTAGGTCATTTTCGTCCTCCCTAGGCTTATTCTAATCCAATTAGGGTTTTTAACCAATCTTATGCATCCAATATGTGATTTTGTGTCATTTTGTTTCATTGGTTGAACATTTAGGTCATTTTCGTCCTCCCTAGGCTTATTCTAATCCAATTAGGGTTTTTAACCAATTTTGTGCATCCAATATGTTATTTTGTGTCATTTTGTGTCATTGGTTGAACATTTAGGTCATTGTCGTCCTCCCGAGGCTTATTCTAATCCAATTAGGGTTTTTAACCAATCTTGTGCATCCAATTTGTGATTTTGTGTCATTGGTTGAACATTTAGGTTATTTTCGTCTTACCTAGGCTTATTCTAATCCAATTAGGGTTTTTAACCAATCTTGTGCATCCAATATGTGATTTTGTGTCATTTTGTGTCATTGGTTGAACATTTAGGTCAGTTTCGTCCTCCCTAGGCTTATTCTAATCCAATTAGGGTTTTTAACCAATCTTGTGCATCCAATTTGTGATTTTGTGTCATTGGTTGAACATTTAGGTTATTTTCGTCCTACCTAGGCTTATTCTAATCCAATTAGGGTTTTTAACCAATCTTGTGCATCCAATATGTGATTTTGTGTCATTTTGTGTCATTGGTTGAACATTTAGGTCAGTTTCGTCCTCCCTAAGCTTATTCTAATCCAATTAGGGTTTTTAACCAATATTGTGCATCCAATATGTGATTTTGTGTCATTTTGTGTCATTGGTTGAACATTTAGGTCATTTTCGTCCTCCCTAGGCTTATTCTAATCCAATTAGGGTTTTTAACCAATCTTTTGCATCCAATTTGTGATTTTGTGTCATTGGTTTAACATTTAGGTTATTTTCGTCCTACCTAGGCTTATTCTAATCAAATTAGGGTTTTTAACCAATCTTGTGCATCCAATATGTGATTTTGTGTCATTTTGTGTCATTGGTTGAACATTTAGGTCATTTTCGTCCTCCCTAGGCTTATTCTAATCCAATTAGGGTTTTAACCAATCTTGTGCATCCAATATGTGATTTTGTGTCATTTTGTGTCATTGGTTGAACATTTAGGTCATTTTCGTCCTCCCGAGGCTTATTCTAATCCAATTAGGGTTTTTAAACAATCTTGTGCATCCAATTTGTGATTTTGTGTCATTGGTTGAACATTTAGGTCAGTTTCGTCCTCCCTAGGCTTATTCTAATCCAATTAGGGTTTTTAACCAATCTTGTGCATCCAATTTGTGATTTTGTGTCATTGGTTGAACATTTAGGTTATTTTCGTCCTACCTAGGCTTATTCTAATCCAATTAGGGTTTTTAACCAATCTTGTGCATCCAATATGTGATTTTGTGTCATTTTGTGTCATTGGTTGAACATTTAGGTCAGTTTCGTCCTCCCTAAGCTTATTCTAATCCAATTAGGGT
>JBBPBQ010000008.1:8997099-9025116 GCA_037974755.1 Cicer yamashitae | reverse complement strand
TTATTCTAATCCAATTAGGGTTTTTAACTAATCTTGTGCATCCAATATGTGATTTTCTGTCCTTTTGTGTCATTGGTTGAACATTTATGTCATTTTCGTCCTCCCTAGGCTTATTCTAATCCAATTAGGGTTTTTAACCAATCTTGTGCATCCAATATGTGATTTTCTGTCATTTTGTGTCATTGGTTGAACATTTAGATCATTTTCGTCCTCCCTAGGCTTATTGTAATCCAATTAGGGTTTTTAACCAATCTTGTGCATCCAATATGTGATTTTGTGTCATTTTGGTTCATTGGTTGAACATTTAGATCATTTTCGTCCTCCCTAGCCTTATTCTAATACAATTAGGGTTTTTAACCAATATTGTGCATCCAATATTTGATTTTGTGTCATTGGTTGAACATTTAGGTCATTTTCGTCCTCCCTACGCTTATTCTATTCCAATTAGGGCTTTTTACCAATCTTGTGCATCCAATATGTGATTTTGTGTCATTGGTTGAACATTTAGATCATTTTCGTCCTCCCTAGGCTTATTGTAATCCAATTAGGGTTTTTAACCAATCTTGTGCATCCAATATGTGATTTTGTGTCATTTTGGTTCATTGGTTGAACATTTAGATCATTTTCGTCCTCCCTAGCCTTATTCTAATACAATTAGGGTTTTTAACCAATATTGTGCATCCAATATTTGATTTTGTGTCATTGGTTGAACATTTAGGTCATTTTCGTCCTCCCTAGGCTTATTCTATTCCAATTAGGGCTTTTTACCAATCTTGTGCATCCAATATGTGATTTTGTGTCATTGGTTGAACATTTAGGTCATTTTCGTCCTCCCTAGGCTTCTTCTAATCGAATTAGGGTTTTTAACCAATCTTGTGCATCCAATATGTGATTTTCTGTCCTTTTGTGTCATTGGTTGAACATTTAGGTCATTTTCGTCCTCCCTAGGCTTCTTCTAATCGAATTAGGGTTTTTAACCAATCTTGTGCATCCAATATGTGATTTTCTGTCCTTTTGTGTCATTGGTTGAACATTTAGGTCATTTTCGTCCTCCCTAGGCTTATTCTAATCCAATTAGGGTTTTTAACAAATCTTGTGCATCCAATATGTGATTTTGTGTCATTTTGTGTCATTGGTTGAACATTTAGTTCATTTTCGTCCTCCCTAGGCTTATTCTAATCCAATTAGGGTTTTTAACCAATCTTGTGCATCCAATATGTGATTTTATGTCATTTTGTGTCATTGGTTGAACATTTAGGTCATTTTCGTCCTCCCTAGGCTTATTCTAATCCAATTAGGGTTTTTAACCAATCTTGTGCACCCAATATGTGATTTTATGTCATTTTGTGTCATTGGTTGAACATTTAGGTCATTTTCGTCCTCCCTAGGCTTATTCTAATCCAATTAGGGTTTTTAACCAATCTTGTGCATCCAATATGTGATTTTGTGTCATTGGTTGAACATTTAGGTCATTTTCGCCTTGCTAGGCTAATTCTAATCCAATTAGGGTTTCTAACCAATCTTGTGCATCCAATATGTGATTTTGTGTCATTTTGTGTCATTGGTTGAACATTTAGGTCATTTTCGTCCTCCCTAGGCTTATTCTAATCCAATTAGGGTTTTTAACCAATCTTGTGCATCCAATATGTGATTTTGTGTCATTGGTTGAACATTTAGGTCATTTTCGCCTTGCTAGGCTAATTCTAATCCAATTAGGGTTTTTAACCAATCTTGTGCATCCAATATGTGATTTTGTACCATTTTGTGTCATTGGTTGAACATTTAGGTCATTTTCGTCCTCCCTAGGCTTATTCTAATCCAATTAGGGTTTTTAACCAATCTTGTGCATCCAATATGTGATTTTGTGTCATTTTGTGTCATTGGTTGAACATTTAGGTCATTTTCGTCCTCCCCAGGCTTATTCTAATCCAATTAGGGTTTTTCACGAATCCTGTGCATCCAATATGTGATTTTGTGTCATTTTGTGTCATTGGTTGAACATTTAGGTCATTTTCGTCCTCCCTAGGGTTATTTTAATCTAATTAGGATTTTTAACCAATCTTGTGCATCCAATATGTGATTTTGTGTCATTTTGTGTCATTGGTTGAACATTTAGGTCATTTTCGTCCTCCCTAGGCTTATTCTAATCCAATTAGGGTTTTTAACCAATCTTGTGCATCCAATATGTGATTTTGTGTCATTTTGTGTCATTGGTTGAACATTTAGGTCATATTCGTCCTCCCTAGGCTTATTCTAATCCAATTAAGGTTTTTAACCAATCTTGTGCATCCAATATGTGATTTTGTGTCATTTTGTGTCATTGGTTGAACATTTAGGTCATTTTCGTCCTCCCTAGGCTTATTCTAATCCAATTAGGGTTTTTAACCAATCTTGTGCATCCAATATGTGATTTTGTGTCATTTTGTGTCATTGGTTGAACATTTAGGTCATTTCGTCCTCCCTAGGCTTATTCTAAAACAATTAGGGTTTTTAACCAATCTTGTGCATCCAATATGTGATTTTGTGTCATTTTGTGTCATTGGTTGAACATTTAGGTCATTTTCGTCCTCCCTAGGCTTATTCTAATCCAATTAGGGTTTTTAACCAATCTTGTGCATCCAATATGTGATTTTGTGTCATTGGTTGAACATTTAGGAAATTTTTGTCCTCCCTAAGCTTTTTCTAATCCAATTAGGGTTTTTAACCAATCTTGTGCATCCAATATGTGATTTTGTGTCATTTTGTGTCATTGGTTGAACATTTAGGTCATTTTCGTCCTCCCTAGGCTTATTCTAATCCAATTAGGGTTTTTAACCAATCTTGTGCATCCAATATGTGATTTTGTGTCATTTTGTGTCATAGGTTGAACATTGAGGTCATTTTCGTCTTCCCTAGGCTTATTCTAATCCAATTAGGGTTTTTAACCAATCTTGTGCATCCAATATGTGATTTTGTGTCATTTTGTGTCATTGGTTGAACATTTAGGTCATTTTCGTCCTCCCTGGCTTATTCTAATCCAATTAGGTTTTTAACCAATCTTGTGTATCCAATATGTGATTTTGTGTCACTAGTTGAACATTGAGGTCATTTTCATCCTCCCTTGTCTTATTCTAATCCAATTAGGGTTTTTAACCAATCTTGTGCATCCAATATGTGATTTTGTGTCATTTTGTGTCATTGGTTGAACATTTAGGTCATTTTCGTCCTCCCTAGGCTTATTCTAATCCAATTAGGGTTTTTAACCAATCTTGTGCATCCTATATGTGATTTTGTGTCATTGGTTGACCATTTAGGTCATTTTCGTCCTCCTTAGGCTTATTCTAATCAAATTAGGGTTTTTAACCAATCTTGTGCATCCAATATGTGATTTTGTGTCATTTTGTGTCATTGGTTGAACATTTAGGTCATTTTCGTCCTCCCTAGGCTTATTCTAATCCAATTAGGGTTTTTAACCAATGTTGTGCATCCAATATGTGATTTTGTGTCATTGGTTGAACATTTAGATCATTTTCGTCCTCCCTAGGCTTATTGTAATCCAATTAGGGTTTTTAACCAATCTTGTGCATCCAATATGTGATTTTGTGTCATTTTGGTTCATTGGTTGAACATTTAGATCATTTTCGTCCTCCCTAGCATTATTCTAATCCAATTAGGGTTTTTAACTAATCTTGTGCATCCAATATGTGATTTTCTGTCCTTTTGTGTCATTGGTTGAACATTTATGTCATTTTCGTCCTCCCTAGGCTTATTCTAATCCAATTAGGGTTTTTAACCAATCTTGTGCATCCAATATGTGATTTTCTGTCATTTTGTGTCATTGGTTGAACATTTAGATCATTTTCGTCCTCCCTAGGCTTATTGTAATCCAATTAGGGTTTTTAACCAATCTTGTGCATCCAATATGTGATTTTGTGTCATTGGTTGAACATTTAAGTCATTTTCTTCCTCCCTAGGCTTATTCTAATCTAATTAGGGTTTTTAACCAATCTTGTGCATCCAATATGTGATTTTTTGTCATTTTGTGTCATTGGTTGAACATTTAGATCATTTTCGTCCTCCCTAGCCTTATTCTAATCCAATTAGGGTTTTTAACCAATCTTGTGCATCCAATATGTGATTTTGTGTCATTGGTTGAACATTTAAGTCATTTTCTTCCTCTCTAGGCTTATTCTAATCTAATTAGGGTTTTTAACCAATCTTGTGCATCCAATATGTGATTTTTTGTCATTTTGTGTCATTGGTTGAACATTTAGATCATTTTCGTCCTCCCTAGCCTTATTCTAATCCAATTAGGGTTTTTAACTAATCTTGTGCATCCAATATGTGATTTTCTGTCCTTTTGTGTCATTGGTTGAACATTTAGGTCATTTTCGTCCTCCCTAGGCTTATTTTAATCCAATTAGGGTTTTTAACCAATCTTGTGCATCCAATATGTGGTTTTGTGTCATTTTGTGTCATTGGTTGAACATTTAGATCATTTTCGTCCTCCCTAGGCTTATTCTATTCCATTTAGGGTTTTTAACCACTCTTGTGCATCCAATATTTGATTTTGTGTCATTGTGTGTCATTGGTTGAACATTTAGGTCATTTTCGTCCTACCTAGGCTTTTTCTAATCGAATTAGGGGTTTTAACCAATCTTGTGCATCCAATATGTGATTTTGTGTCATTGGTTGAACATTTAGGTCATTTTCGTCCTCCCTAGGCTTATTCTAATCTAATTAGGGTTTTTAACCAATCTTGTGCATCCAATATGTGATTTTTTGTCATTTTGTGTCATTGGTTGAACATTTAGATCATTTTCGTCCTCCCTAGCCTTATTCTAATCCAATTAGGGTTTTTAACTAATCTTGTGCATCCAATATGTGATTTTCTGTCCTTTTGTGTCATTGGTTGAACATTTAGGTCATTTTCATCCTCCCTAGGCTTATTCTAATCCAATTAGGGTTTTTAACCAATCTTGTGCATCCAATATGTGATTTTGTGTCATTTTGTGTCATTGGTTGAACATTTAGATCATTTTCGTCCTCCCTAGGCTTATTGTAATCCAATTAGGGTTTTTAACCAATCTTGTGCATCCAATATGTGATTTTGTGTCATTTTGTGTTATTGGTTGAACATTTAGATCATTTTCGTCCTCCCTAGCCTTATTCTAATCCAATTAGGGTTTTTAACCAATCTTGTGCATCCAATATGTGATTTTGTGTCATTTTGTGTCATTGGTTGAACATTTAGGTCATTTTCGTCCTCCCTAGCCTTATTCTAATCCAATTAGGGCTTTTAACCAATCTTGTGCATCCAATATGTGATTTTGTGTCATTGGTTGAACATTTAGGTCATTTTCGTCCTCCCTAGGCTTATTCTATTCCAATTAGGGTGTTTAACCAATCTTGTGCATCCAATATGTGATTTTGTGTCATTTTGTGTCATTGGTTGAACATTTAGGTCATTTTCGTCCTCCCTAGGCTTATTCTAATCCAATTAGGGTTTTTAACCAATCTTGTGCATCCAATATGTGATTTTGTGTCATTTTGTGTCATTGGTTGAACATTTAGGTCATTTTCGTCCTACCTAGGCTTCTTCTAATCGAATTAGGGGTTTTAACTAATCTTGTGCATCCAATATGTGATTTTGTGTCATTGGTTGAACATTTAGGTCATTTTCGTCCTCCCTAGGCTTATTCTAATCTAATTAGGGTTTTTAACCAATCTTGTGCATCCAATATGTGATTTTTTGTCATTTTGTGTCATTGGTTGAACATTTAGATCATTTTCGTCCTCCCTAGCCTTATTCTAATCCAATTAGGGTTTTTAACTAATCTTGTGCATCCAATATGTTATTTTCTGTCCTTTTGTGTCATTGGTTGAACATTTAGGTCATTTTTGTCCTCCCTAGGCTTATTGTAATCCAATTAGGGTTTTTAACCAATCTTGTACATCCAGTATGTGGTTTTGTGTCATTTTGTGTCATTGGTTGAACATTTAGATCATTTTCGTCCTCCGTAGCCTTATTCTAATCCAATTAGGGTTTTTAACCAATATTGTGCATCCAATATTTGATTTTGTGTCATTGGTTGAACATTTAGGTCATTTTCGTCCTCCCTAGGCTTATTCTAATCTAATTAGGGTTTTTAACCAATCTTGTGCATCCAATATGTGATTTTTTGTCATTTTGTGTCATTGGTTGAACATTTAGATCATTTTCGTCCTCCCTAGCCTTATTCTAATCCAATTAGGGTTTTTAACTAATCTTGTGAATCCAATATGTGATTTTCTGTCCTTTTGTGTCATTGGTTGAACATTTAGATCATTTTCGTCCTCCCTAGGCTTATTGTAATGCAATTAGGGTTTTTAACCAATCTTGTACATCCAATATGTGGTTTTGTGTCATTTTGTGTCATTGGTTGAACATTTAGATCATTTTCGTCCTCCGTAGCCTTATTCTAATCCAATTAGGGTTTTTAACCAATATTGTGCATCCAATATTTGATTTTGTGTCATTGGTTGAACATTTAGGTCATTTTCGTCCTTCCTAGGCTTATTCTAAACCAATTAGGGTTTTTAACCAATCTTGTGCATCCAATATGTGATTTTGTGTCATTGGTTGAACATTTAGGTCATTTTCGTCCTACCTAGGCTTCTTCTAATCGAATTAGGGGTTTTAACCAATCTTGTGCATCCAATATGTGATTTTGTGTCATTGGTTGAACATTTAGGTCATTTTCGTCCTCCCTAGGCTTATTCTAATCTAATTAGGCTTTTTAACCAATCTTGTGCATCCAATATGTGATTTTTTGTCATTTTGTAACATTGGTTGAACATTTAGATCATTTTCGTCCTCCCTAGCCTTATTCTAATCCAATTAGGGTTTTTAACTAATCTTGTGCATCCAATATGGGATTTTCTGTCCTTTTGTGTCATTGGTTGAACATTTAGGTCATTTTCGTCCTCCCTAGGCTTATTGTAATCCAATTAGGGTTTTTAACCAATCTTGTGCATCCAATATGTGGTTTTGTGTCATTTTGTGTCATTGGTTGAACATTTAGATCATTTTCGTCCTCCCTAGCGTTATTCTAATCCAATTAGGGTTTTTAACCAATATTGTGCATCCAATATTTGATTTTGTGTCATTGGTTGAACATTTAGGTCATTTTCGTCCTCCCTAGGCTTATTCTAAACCAATTAGGGTTTTTAACCAATCTTGTGCATCCAATATGTGATTTTTTGTCATTTTGTGTCATTGGTTGAACATTTAGATCATTTTCGTCCTCCCTAGCCTTATTCTAATCCAATTAGGGTTTTTAACTAATCTTGTGCATCCAATATGTGATTTTCTGTCCTTTTGTGTCATTGGTTGAACATTTAGGTCATTTTCGTCCTCCCTAGGCTTATTGTAATCCAATTAGGGTTTTTAACCAATCTTGTGCATCCAATTTGTGGTTTTGTGTCATTTTGTGTCATTGGTTGAACATTTAGATAATTTTCGTCCTCCCTAGCCTTATTCTAATCCAATTAGGGTTTTTAACCAATATTGTGCATCCAATATTTGATTTTGTGTCATTGGTTGAACATTTAGGTCATTTTCGTCCTCCCTAGGCTTATTCTAAACCAATTAGGGTTTTTAACCAATCTTGTGCATCCAATATGTGATTTTGTGTCATTGGTTGAACATTTAGGTCATTTTCGTCCTCCCTAGGCTTATTCTAATCTAATTAGGGTTTTTAACCAATCTTGTGCATCCAATATGTGATTTTTTGTCATTTTGTGTCATTGGTTGAACACTTAGATCATTTTCGTCCTCCCTAGCCTTATTCTAATCCAATTAGGGTTTTTAACTAATCTTGTGCATCCAATATTTGATTTTGTGTCATTGGTTGAACATTTAAGTCATTTTCGTCCTTCCTAGGCTTATTCTAAACCAATTAGGGTTTTTAACCAATCTTGTGCATCCAATATGTGATTTTGTGTCATTTTGGTTCATTGGTTGAACATTTAGATCATTTTCGTCCTCCCTAGCCTTATTCTAATCCAATTAGGGTTTTTAACCAATATTGTGCATCCAATATTTGATTTTGTGTCATTGGTTGAACATTTAGGTCATTTTCGTCCTCCCTAGGCTTATTCTATTCCAATTAGGGCTTTTTACCAATCTTGTGCATCCAATATGTGATTTTGTGTCATTTTGTGTCATTGGTTGAACATTTAGGTCATTTTCGTCCTCCCTAGGCTTCTTCTAATCGAATTAGGGTTTTTAACCAATCTTGTGCATCCAATATGTGATTTTCTGTCCTTTTGTGTAATTGGTTGAACATTTAGGTCATTTTCTTCCTCCCTAGGCTTATTCTAATCCAATTAGGGTTTTTAACCAATCTTGTGCATCCAATATGTGATTTTGTGTCATTTTGTGCCATTGGTTGAACATTTAGATCATTTTCGTCCTCCCTAGGCTTATTGTAATCCAATTAGGGTTTTTAACCAATCTTGTGCATCCAATATGTGATTTTGTGTCATTTTGGTTCATTGGTTGAACATTTAGATCATTTTCGTCCTCCCTAGCCTTATTCTAATCCAATTAGGGTTTTTAAACAATCTTGTGCATCCAATATGTGATTTTGTGTCATTGGTTGAACATTTAGGTCATTTTCGTCCTCCCTAGGCTTATTCTAATCCAATAAGGGTTTTTAACCGATCTTGTGCATCCAATATGTGATTTTGTGTCATTGGTTGAACATTTAGGTCATTTTCGTCCTCCCTAGGCTTATTCTATTCCAATTAGGGTTTTTAACCAATCTTGTGCATCCAATATGTGATTTTGTGTCATTTTGTGTCATTGGTTGAACATTTAGGTCATTTTCGTCCTACCTAGGCTTCTTCTAATCGAATTAGGGGTTTTAACCAATCTTGTGCACCCAATATGTGATTTTGTGTCATTGGTTGAACATTTAGGTCATTTTCGTCCTCCCTAGGCTTATTCTAATCTAATTAGGCTTTTTAACCAATCTTGTGCATCCAATATGTGATTTTTTGTCATTTTGTAACATTGGTTGAACATTTAGATCATTTTCGTCCTCCCTAGCCTTATTCTAATCCAATTAGGGTTTTTAACTAATCTTGTGCATCCAATATGGGATTTTCTGTCCTTTTGTGTCATTGGTTGAACATTTAGGTCATTTTCGTCCTCCCTAGGCTTATTGTAATCCAATTAGGGTTTTTAACCAATCTTGTGCATCCAATATGTGGTTTTGTGTCATTTTGTGTCATTGGTTGAACATTTAGATCATTTTCGTTCTCCGTAGCCTTATTCTAATCCAATTAGGGTTTTTAACCAATATTGTGCATCCAATATTTGATTTTGTGTCATTGGTTGAACATTTAGGTCATTTTCGTCCTTCCTAGGCTTATTCTAAACCAATTAGGGTTTTTAACCAATCTTGTGCATCCAATATGTCATTTTGTGTCATTGGTTGAACATTTAGATCAGTTTCGTCCTCCCTAGCCTTATTCTAATCCAATTAGGGTTTTTAACCAATCTTGTGCATCCAATATGTGATTTTGTGTCATTGGTTGAACATTTAGGTCATTTTCGTCCTCCATAGGCTTATTCTATTCCAATTAGGGTTTTTAACCAATCTTGTGCATCCAATATGTGATTTTGTGTTATTTTGTGTCATTGGTTGAACATTTAGGTCATTTTCGTCCTACCTAGGCTTCTTCTAATCGAATTAGGGGTTTTAACTAATCTTGTGCATCCAATATGTGATTTTGTGTCATTGGTTGAACATTTAGGTCATTTTCATCCTCCGTAGCCTTATTCTAATCCAATTAGGGTTTTTAACCAATATTGTGCATCCAATATTTGATTTTGTGTCATTGGTTGAACATTTAGGTCATTTTCGTCCTTCCTAGGCTTATTCTAAACCAATTAGGGTTTTTAACCAATCTTGTGCATCCAATATGTCATTTTGTGTCATTGGTTCAACATTTAGATCAGTTTCGTCCTCCCTAGCCTTATTCTAATCCAATTAGGGTTTTTAACCAATCTTGTGCATCCAATATGTGATTTTGTGTCATTGGTTGAACATTTAGGTCATTTTCGTCCTCCCTAGGCTTATTCTATTCCAATTAGGGTTTTTAACCAATCTTGTGCATCCAATATGTGGTTTTGTGTCATTTTGTGTCATTGGTTGAACATTTAGATCATTTTCGTCCTCCGTAGCCTTATTCTAATCTAATTAGGGTTTTTAACCAATATTGTGCATCCAATATTTGATTTTGTGTCATTGGTTGAACATTTACGTCATTTTCGTCCTTCCTAGGCTTATTCTAAACCAATTAGGGTTTTTAACCTATCTTGTGCATCCAATATGTCATTTTGTGTCATTGGTTCAACATTTAGATCAGTTTCGTCCTCCCTAGCCTTATTCTAATCCAATTAGGGTTTTTAACCAATCTTGTGCATCCAATATGTGATTTTGTGTCATTTTGTGTCATTGGTTGAACATTTAGGTCATTTTCGTCCTACCTAGGCTTCTTCTAATCGAATTAGGGGTTTTAACTAATCTTGTGCATCCAATATGTGATTTTGTGTCATTGGTTGAACATTTAGGTCATTTTCGTCCTCCCTAGGCTTATTCTAATCTAATTAGGGTTTTTAACCAATCTTGTGCATCCAATATGTGATTTTTTGTCATTTTGTGTCATTGGTTGAACATTTAGATCATTTTCGTCCTCCCTAGCCTTATTCTAATCCAATTAGGGTTTTTAACTAATCTTGTGCATCCAATATGTTATTTTCTGTCCTTTTGTGTCATTGGTTGAACATTTAGGTCATTTTTGTCCTCCCTAGGCTTATTGTAATCCAATTAGGGTTTTTAACCAATCTTGTACATCCAGTATGTGGTTTTGTGTCATTTTGTGTCATTGGTTGAACATTTAGATCATTTTCGTCCTCCGTAGCCTTATTCTAATCCAATTAGGGTTTTTAACCAATATTGTGCATCCAATATTTGATTTTGTGTCATTGGTTGAACATTTAGGTCATTTTCGTCCTTCCTAGGCTTATTCTAAACCAATTAGGGTTTTTAACCAATCTTGTGCATCCAATATGTGATTTTGTGTCATTGGTTGAACATTTAGGTCATTTTCGTCCTACCTAGGCTTCTTCTAATCGAATTAGGGGTTTTAACCAATCTTGTGCATCCAATATGAGATTTTGTGTCATTGGTTGAACATTTAGGTCATTTTCGTCTTCCCAAGGCTTATTCTAATCTAATTAGGGTTTTTAACCAATCTTGTGCATCCAATATGTGATTTTTTGTCATTTTGTGTCATTGGTTGAACATTTAGATCATTTTCGTCCTCCCTAACCTTATTCTAATCCAATTAGGGTTTTTAACTAATCTTGTGCATCCAATATGTGATTTTCTGTCCTTTTGTGTCATTGGTTGAACATTTAGGTCATTTTCGTCCTCCCTAGGCTTATTGTAATCCAATTAGGGTTTTTAACCAATCTTGTGCATCCAATATGTGGTTTTGTGTCATTGGTTGAACATTTAGATAATTTTCGTCCTCCCTAGGCTTATTGTAATCCAATTAGGGTTTTTAACCAATATTGTGCATCCAATATTTGATTTTGTGTCATTGGTTGAACATTTAGGTCATTTTCGTCCTCCCTAGGCTTATTCTAAACCAATTAGGGTTTTTAACCAATCTTGTGCATCCAATATGTGATTTTGTGTCATTGGTTGAACATTTAGGTCATTTTCGTCCTCCCTAGGCTTATTCTATTCCAATTAGGGTTTTTAACCAATCTTGTGCATCCAATATGTGATTTTGTGTCATTTTGTGTCATTGGTTGAACATTTAGGTCATTTTCGTCCTACCTTGGCTTCTTCTAATCGAATTAGGGGTTTTAACCAATCTTGTGCATCCAATATGTGATTTTGTGTCATTGGTTGAACATTTAGGTCATTTTCGTCCTCCCTAGGCTTATTCTAATCTAATTAGGCTTTTTAACCAATCTTGTGCATCCAATATGTGATTTTTTGTCATTTTGTAACATTGGTTGAACATTTAGATCATTTTCGTCCTCCCTAGCCTTATTCTAATCCAATTAGGGTTTTTAACTAATCTTGTGCATCCAATATGGGATTTTCTGTCCTTTTGTGTCATTGGTTGAACATTTAGGTCATTTTCGTCCTCCCTAGGCTTATTGTAATCCAATTAGGGTTTTTAACCAATCTTGTGCATCCAATATGTGGTTTTGTGTCATTTTGTGTCATTGGTTGAACATTTAGATCATTTTCGTCCTCCGTAGCCTTATTCTAATCTAATTAGGGTTTTTAACCAATATTGTGCATCCAATATTTGATTTTGTGGCATTGGTTGAACATTTAGGTCATTTTCGTCCTTCCTAGGCTTATTCTAAACCAATTAGGGTTTTTAACCAATCTTGTGCATCCAATATGTGATTTTGTGTCATTGGTTGAACATTTAGGTCATTTTCGTCCTACCTAGGCTTCTTCTAATCGAATTAGGGGTTTTAACCAATCTTGTGCATCCAATATGTAATTTTGTGTCATTGGTTGAACATTTAGGTCATTTTCGTCTTCCCTAGGCTTATTCTAATCTAATTAGGGTTTTTAACCAATCTTGTGCATCCAATATGTGATTTTTTGTCATTTTGTGTCATTGGTTGAACATTTAGATCATTTTCGTCCTCCCTAACCTTATTCTAATCCAATTAGGGTTTTTAACTAATCTTGTGCATCCAATATGTGATTTTCTGTGCTTTTGTGTCATTGGTTGAACATTTAGGTCATTTTCGTCCTCCCTAGGCTTATTGTAATCCAATTAGGGTTTTTAACCAATCTTGTGCATCCAATATGTGGTTTTGTGTCATTTTGTGTCATTGGTTGAACATTTAGATAATTTTCGTCCTCCCTAGCCTTATTCTAATCCAATTAGGGTTTTTAACCAATATTGTGCATCCAATATTTGATTTTGTGTCATTGGTTGAACATTTAGGTCATTTTCGTCCTCCCTAGGCTTATTCTAAACCAATTAGGGTTTTTAACCAATCTTGTGCATCCAATATGTGATTTTGTGTCATTGGTTGAACATTTAGGTCATTTTCGTCCTCCCTAGGCTTATTCTAATCTAATTAGGGTTTTTAACCAATCTTGTGCATCCAATATGTGATTTTTTGTCATTTTGTGTCATTGGTTGAACATTTAGATCATTTTCGTCCTCCCTAGCCTTATTCTAATCCAATTAGGGTTTTTAACTAATCTTGTGCATCCAATATTCGATTTTGTGTCATTGGTTGAACATTTAAGTCATTTTCGTCCTTCCTAGGCTTATTCTAAACCAATTAGGGTTTTTAACCAATCTTGTGCATCCAATATGTGATTTTGTGTCATTTTGTGTCATTGGTTGAACATTTAGGTCATTTTCGTCCTCCCTAGCCTTATTCTAATCCAATTAGGGTTTTTAACCAATCTTGTGCATCCAATATGTGATTTTGTGTCATTGGTTGAACATTTAGGTCATTTTAGTCCTCCCTAGGCTTATTCTATTCCAATTAGGGTTTTTAACCAATCTTGTGCATCCAATATGTGATTTTGTGTCATTTTGTGTCATTGGTTGAACATTTAGGTCATTTTCGTCCTACCTAGGCTTCTTCTAATCGAATTAGGGGTTTTAACTAATCTTGTGCATGCAATATGTGATTTTGTGTCATTGGTTGAACATTTAGGTCATTTTCGTCCTCCCTAGGCTTATTCTAATCTAATTAGGGTTTTTAACCAATCTTGTGCATCCAATATGTGATTTTTTGTCATTTTGTGTCATTGGTTGAACATTTAGATCATTTTCGTCCTCCCTAGCCTTATTCTAATCCAATTAGGGTTTTTAACTAATCTTGTGCATCCAATATGTGATTTTCTGTCCTTTTGTGTCATTGGTTGAACATTTAGGTCATTTTCGTCCTCCCTAGGCTTATTCTAATCCAATTAGGGTTTTTAACCAATCTTGTGCATCCAATATGTGATTTTGTGTCATTTTGTGTCATTGGTTGAACATTTAGATCATTTTCGTCCTCCCTAGGCTTATTGTAATCCAATTAGGGTTTTTAACCAATCTTGTGCATCCAATATGTGATTTTGTGTCATTTTGGTTCATTGGTTGAACATTTAGATCATTTTCGTCCTCCCTAGCCTTATTCTAATCCAATTAGGGTTTTTAACCAATCTTGTGCATCCAATATGTGATTTTGTGTCATTGGTTGAACATTTAGATCATTTTCGTCCTCCCTAGGCTTATTCTATTCCAATTAGGGTTTTTAACCAATCTTGTGCATCCAATATGTGATTTTGTGTCATTGGTTGAACATTTAGGTCATTTTCGTCCTACCTAGGCTTCTTCTAATCGAATTAGGGGTTTTAACCAATCTTGTGCATCCAATATGTGATTTTGTGTCATTGGTTGAACATTTAGGTCATTTTCGTCCTCCCTAAGCTTTTTCTAATCTAATTAGGGTTTTTAACCAATCTTGTGCATCCAATATGTGATTTTTTGTCATTTTGTGTCATTGGTTGAACATTTAGATCATTTTCGTCCTCCCTAGCCTTATTCTAATCCAATTAGGGTTTTTAACCAATCTTGTGCATCCAATATGTGATTTTGTGTCATTGGTTGAACATTTAGGTCATTTTCGTCCTCCCTAGGCTTATTGTAATCCAATTAGGGTTTTTAACCAATCTTGTGCATCCAATATATGATTTTGTGTCATTGGTTGAACATTTCGGTCATTTTCGTCCTCCCTAGGCTTATTCTAATCCAATTAGGGTTTTTAACCAATCTTGTGCATCCAATATGTGATTTTGTGTCATTTTGTGTCATTGGTTGAACATTTAGGTCATTTTCGTCCTCCCTAGGCCTATTCTAATCTAATTAAGGTCTTTAACCAATCTTGTGCATCCAATATGTGATTTTGTGTCATTGGTTGAACATTTAGGTCATTTTCGTCCTCCCTAGGCTTATTCTAATCCAATTAGGGTTTTTAACCAATCTTGTGCATCCAATATGTGATTTTGTGTCATTGGTTGAACATTTAGGTCATTTTCGTCCTCCCTAGGCTTACTCTAATTCAATTAGGGTTTTTAACCAATCATGTGCATCCAATATGTGATTTTGTGTCATTGGCTAACCATTTAGGTCATTTTCGTCCTCCCTAGGCTTATTCTAATCCAATTAGGGTTTTTAACCAATCTTGTGCATCCAATATGCGATTTTGTGTCATTGGTTGAACATTTAGGTCATTTTCGTCCTCCCTAGGCTTATTCTAATCCAATTAGGGTTTTTAACCAATCTTGTGCAACCAATATGTGATTTTGTGTTATTTTGTGTCATTGGTTGAACATTTAGGTCATTTTCGTCCTCCCTAGGCTTATTCTAATCCAATTAGGGTTTTTAACCAATCTTGTGCATCCAATATGTGATTTTGTGTCATTGGTTGAACATTTAGGTCATTTTCGTCCTCCCTAGGCTTATCCTAATCCAATTAGGGTTTTTAACCAATCTTGTGCAACCAATATGTGATTTTGTGTCATTTTGTGTCATTGGTTGAACATTAAGGTCTATTTCGTCCTCCCTAGGCTTATGCTAATCCAATTAGGGTTTTTAACCAATCTTGTGCATCCAACATGTGATTTTGTGTCATTGGGTGAACATTTAGGTCATTTTCGTCCTCCCTAGGCTTATTCTAATCCAATTAGGGTTTTTAACCAATCTTGTGCATCCAATATGTGATTTTGTGTCATTGGTTGAACATTTAGGTCATTTTCGTCCTCCCTAGGCTTATTCTAATCCAATTAGGGTTTTTAACCAATCTTGTGCATCCAATATGTGATTTTGTGTCATTGGTTGAACATTTAGGTCATTTTCGTCCTCCCTAGGCTGATTCTAATCCAATTAGGGTTTTTAACCAATCTTGTGCAACGAATATTTGATTTTGTGTCATTGGTTGCATATTTAGGTAATCTTCGTCCTCCCTAGGCTTATTCTAATCCAATTAGGGTTTTTAACCAATCTTGTGCATCCAATATGTGATTTTGTGTCATTTTGTGTCATTGGTTTAACATTTAGGTAATTTTCGTCCTCCCTAGGCTTATTCTAATCCAATTAGGGTTTTTAACCAATCTTGTGCATCCAATATGTGATTTTGTGTCATTGGTTGAACATTTAGGTCATTTTCGTCCTCCCTAGGCTTATTCTAATCCAATTAGGGTTTTTAACCAATCTTGTGCATCCAATATGTGATTTTGCGTCATTGGTTGATCATTTAGGTCATTTTCGTCCTCCCTAGGCTTATTCTAATCCAATTAGGGTTTTTAACCAATCTTGTGCATCCAATATGTGATTTTGTGTCATTGGTTGAACATTTAGGTCATTTTCGTCCTCCCTAGGCTTATTCTAATCCAATTAGGGTTTTTAACCAATCTTGTGTATCCAATATGTGATTTTGTGTCATTGTTTGAACATTTAGATCATTTTCGTCCTCCCTCGGCTTATTCTAAACCAATTAGGGTTTTTAACCAATCTTGTGCAGCCAATATGTGATTTTGTATCATTTTGTGTCATTGGTTGAACATTTAGGTCATTTTCGTCCTCCCTAGGCTTATTCTAATCCAATTTGGGTTTTTAACCAATCTTGTGCATCCAATATATGATTTTGTTTCATTGGTTGATCATTTAGGTCATTTTCGTCCTCCCTAGGCTTATTCTAATCCAATTAGGGTTTTTAACCAATCTTGTGCATCCAATATGTGATTTTGTGTCATTGGTTGAACATTTAGGTCATTTTCGTCCTCCCTAGGCTTATTCTAATCCAATTAGGGTTTTTAACCAATCTTGTGCATCCCATATGTGATTTTGTGTCATTGGTTGAACATTTAGGTCATTTTAGTCCTCCCTAGGCTTATTCTAATCCAATTAGGGTTTTTAACCAATCTTGTGCATCCAATATGTGATTTTGTGTCATTGGTTGATCATTTAGGTCATTTTCGTCCTCCCTAGGCTTATTCTAATCCAATTAGTGTTTTTAACCAATCTTGTGCATCCAATATGTGATTTTGTGTCATTTTGTGTCATTGGTTGAACATTTAGGTCATTTTCGTCCTCCCTAGGCTTATTCTAATCTAATTAGGGTTTTTAACCAATCTTGTGCATCCAATATGTGAGTTTGTGTCATTTTGTGTCATTGGTTGAACATTTAGGTCATTTTCGTCCTCCCTAGGCTTATTGTAATCCAATTAGGGTTTTTAACCAATCTTGTGCATCCAATATGTGATTTTGTGTCATTTTGTGTCATTGGTTGAACATTTAGGTCATTTTCGTCCTACCTAGGCTTCTTCTAATCGAATTAGGGGTTTTAACTAATCTTGTGCATCCAATATGTGATTTTGTGTCATTGGTTGAACATTTAGGTCATTTTCGTCCTCCCTAGGCTTATTCTAATCTAATTAGGGTTTTTAACCAATCTTGTGCATCCAATTGTGATTTTTTGTCATTTTGTGTCATTGGTTGAACATTTAGATCATTTTCGTCCTCCCTAGCCTTATTCTAATCCAATTAGGGTTTTTAACTAATCTTGTGCATCCAATATGGGATTTTCTGTCCTTTTGTGTCATTGGTTGAACATTTAGGTCATTTTCGTCCTCCCTAGGCTTATTGTAATCCAATTAGGGTTTTTAACCAATCTTGTGCATCCAATATGTGGTTTTGTGTCATTGGTTGAACATTTAGATAATTTTCGTCCTCCCTAGGCTTATTGTAATCCAATTAGGGTTTTTAACCAATATTGTGCATCCAATATTTGATTTTGTGTCATTGGTTGAACATTTAGGTCATTTTCGTCCTCCCTAGGCTTATTCTAAACCAATTAGGGTTTTTAACCAATCTTGTGCATCCAATATGTGATTTTGTGTCATTGGTTGAACATTTAGGTCATTTTCGTCCTCCCTAGGCTTATTCTATTCCAATTAGGGTTTTTAACCAATCTTGTGCATCCAATATGTGATTTTGTGTCCTTTTGTGTCATTGGTTGAACATTTAGGTCATTGTCGTCCTCCCTAAGCTGATTCTAATCCAATTAGGTTTTTAACCAATCTTGTGCATCCAATATGTTATTTTGTGTCATTTTGTGTCATTGGTTGAACATTTAGGTCATTTTCGTCCTCCCTAGGCTTATTCTAATCCAATTAGGGTTTTTAACCAATCTTGTGCATCCAATATGTGATTTTGTGTCATTGGTTGAACATTTAGGTCATTTTCGTCCTCCCTAGGCTTATTATAATCCAATGAGGGTTTTTAACCAATCTTGTGCATCCAATATGTGATTTTGTGTCATTTTGTGTCATTGGTTGAACATTTAGGTCATTTTCGTCCTCCCTAGGCATATTCTAATCCAATTAGGGTTTTTAACCAATCTTGTGCATCCAATATGTGATTTTGTGTCATTTTTTGTCATTGGTTGAATATTTAGGTCATTTTCGTCCTCCCTAGGCTAATTCTAATCCAATTATGGTTTTTAACCAATCTTGTGCATCCAATATGTGATTTTGTGTCATTGGTTGAACATTTAGGTCATTTTTGTCCTCCCTAGGATTATTCTAATCCAATTAGGGTTTTTAACCAATCTTGTGCATCAAATATGTGATTTTGTGTCATTGGTTGAACATTTAGGTCATTTTCGTCCTCCCTAGGCTTATTCTAATCATATTAGGGTTTTTAACCAATCTTGTGCATCCAATATGTGATTTTGTGTCATTGGTTGAACATTTAGGTCATTTTCGTCCTCCCTAGGCTTATTCTAATCCAATTAGGGTTTTTAACCAATCTTGTGCAACCAATATGTGGTTTTGTGTCATTGGTTAAACATTTAGGTCATTTTCGTCCTCCCTAGGCTTATTCTAATCCAATTAGGGTTTTTAACCAATCTTGTGCATCCAATATGTGATTTTGTGTCATTGGTTGAACATTTAGGTCATTTTCGTCCTCCCTAGGCTTATTCTAATCCAATTAGGATTTTTAACTAATCTTGTGTATCCAATATGTGATTTTGTGTCATTGGTTGAACATTTAGGTCATTTTCGTCCTCCCTAGGCTTATTCTAATCCAATTAGGGTTTTTAACCAATCTTGTGCATCCAATATGTGATTTTGTGTCATTTTGTGTCATTGGTTGAACATTTAGATCATTTTCATCCTCCCTAGCCTTATTCTAATCCAATTAGGGTTTTAAACCAATCTTGTGCATCCAATATGTGATTTTGTGTCATTTGTTGAACATTTAGGTCATTTTCATCCTCCCTAGGCTTATTCTATTCCATTTAGGGTTTTTAACCACTCTTGTGCATCCAATATTTGATTTTGTGTCATTGTGTGTCATTGGTTGAACATTTAGGTCATTTTCGTCCTACCTAGGCTTTTTCTAATCGAATTAGGGGTTTTAACCAATCTTGTGCATCCAATATGTGATTTTGTGTCATTGGTTGAACATTTAGGTCATTTTCGTCCTCCCTAGGCTTATTCTAATCTAATTAGGGTTTTTAACCAATCTTGTGCATCCAATATGTGATTTTTTGTCATTTTGTGTCATTGGTTGAACATTTAGATCATTTTCGTCCTCCCTAGCCTTATTCTAATCCAATTAGGGTTTTTAACTAATCTTGTGCATCCAATATGTGATTTTCTGTCCTTTTGTGTCATTGGTTGAACATTTAGGTCATTTTCGTCGTCCCTAGGCTTATTGTAATCCAATTAGGGTTTTTAACCAATCTTGTACATCCAATATGTGGTTTTGTGTCATTTTGTGTCATTGGTTGAACATTTAGATCATTTTCGTCCTCCGTAGCCTTATTCTAATCCAATTAGGGTTTTTAACCAATATTGTGCATCCAATATTTGATTTTGTGTCATTGGTTGAACATTTAGGTCATTTTCGTCCTCCCTAGGCTTATTCTAATCTAATTAGGGTTTTTAACCAATCTTGTGCATCCAATATGTGATTTTTTGTCATTTTGTGTCATTGGTTGAACATTTAGATCATTTTCGTCCTCCCTAGCCTTATTCTAATCCAATTAGGGTTTTTAACTAATCTTGTGCATCCAATATTTGATTTTGTGTCATTGGTTCAACATTTAGGTCATTTTCGTCCTTCCTAGGCTTATTCTAAACCAATTAGGGTTTTTAACCAATCTTGTGCATCCAATATGTGATTTTGTGTCATTTTGTGTCCTTGGTTGAACATTTAGGTCATTTTCGTCCTCCCTAGCCTTATTCTAATCCAATTAGGGTTTTTAACCAATCTTGTGCATCCAATATGTGATTTTGTGTCATTGGTTGCACATTTAGGTCATTTTCGTCCTCCCTAGGCTTATTCTAATCCAATTAGGGTTTTTAACCATTCTTGTGCATATAATAAGTTATTTTATGTCATTGGTAATCCAATTAGGTCATTTTCTTCCTCGCTAGGCTTATTCTAATCCAATTAGGGTTTTTAACCAACCTTGTGCATCCAATATGTGATTTTGTGTCATTGGTTGCACATTTAGGTCAATTTCGTCCTCCCTAGGCTTATTCTAATCCAATTAGGGTTTTTAACCAATCTTGTGCATATAATAAGTGATTTTGTGTCATTGGTAATCCAATTAGGTCATTTTCGTCCTCGCTAGGCTTATTCTAATCCAATTAGGGTTTTTAACCAATCTTGTGCATCCAATATGTCATTTTGTGTCATTGGTTGAACATTTAGGTCATATTCGTCCTCCCTAGGCTTATTCTAATCCAATTAGGGTTTTTAACCAATCTTGTGCATCCAATATGTGATTTTGTGTCATTGGTTGAACATTTAGGTCATTTTTGTCCTCCCTATGCTTATTCTAATCCAATTAGGGTTTTTAACCAATCTTGTGCATCCAATATGTGATTTTGTGTCATTGGTTGAGAATTTAGGTCATTTTCGTCCTCCCTAGGCTTATTCTAATCCAATTAGGGTTTTTAACCAATCTTGTGCATCCAATATGTGATTTTGTGTCATTGGTTGAACATTTAGGTCATTTTCGTCCTCCCTAGGCTTATTCTAATCCAATTAGGATTTTTAACCAATCTTTTGCATCCAATATGTGATTTTGTGTCATTTTGTGTCATTCGTTGAAAATTTAGATCATTTTCGTCCTCCCTAGGCTTATTCTAATCCAATTAGGGTTTTTAACCAATCTTGTGCATCCAATATGTGATTTTGTGTCATTTGGTGTCATTGGTTGAACATTTAGGTCATTTTCGTCCTCCCTAGGCTTATTCTAATCCAATTAGGGTTTTTAACCAATCTTGTGCATCCAATATGTCATTTTGTGTCATTGGTTGAACATTTAGGTCATTTTCGTGCTCCCTAGGCTTATTCTAATCCAATTAGGGTTTTTAACCAATCTTGTGCATCCAATATCTGATTTTGTGTCATTTTGTGTCATTGGTTGAACATTTAGGTCATTTTCGTCCTTCCTAGGCTTATTCTAATCCAATTAGGGTTTTTAACCAATCTTGTGCATCCAATATGTGATTTTGTGTCATTTTGTGTCATTAGTTGAACATTTAGGTCATTTTCGTCCTCCCTAGGCTTATTCTAATCCAATTAGGGTTTTTAACCAATCTGGTGCATCGAATATGTGATTTTGTGTCATTTTGTGTCATTGGTTGAACATTTAGGTCATTTTCGTCCTCCCTAGGCTTATTATAATCCAATTAGGGTTTTTAACCAATCTTGTGCATCCAATATGTGATTTTGTGTCATTGGTTGAACATTTAGGTCATTTTCGTCCACCCTAGGCTTATTCTAATCTAATTAGGGTTTTTAACCAATCTTGTGCATCCAATATGTGATTTTTTGTCATTTTGTAACATTGGTTGAACATTTAGATCATTTTCGTCCTCCCTAGCCTTATTCTAATCCAATTAGGGTTTTTAACTAATCTTGTGCATCCAATATGTGATTTTCTGTCCTTTTGTGTCATTGGTTGAACATTTAGGTCATTTTCGTCCTCCCTAGGCTTATTGTAATCCAATTAGGGTTTTTAACCAATCTTGTACATCCAATATGTGGTTTTGTGTCATTTTGTGTCATTGGTTGAACATTTAGATCATTTTCGTCCTCCGTAGCCTTATTCTAATCCAATTAGGGTTTTTAACCAATATTGTGCATCCAATATTTGATTTTGTGGCATTGGTTGAACATTTAGGTCATTTTCGTCCTTCCTAGGCTTATTCTAAACCAATTAGGGTTTTTAACCAATCTTGTGCATCCAATATGTGATTTTGTGTCATTGGTTGAACATTTAGGTCATTTTCGTCCTACCTAGGCTTCTTCTAATCGAATTAGGGGTTTTAACCAATCTTGTGCATCCAATATGTGATTTTGTGTCATTGGTTGAACATTTAGGTCATTTTCGTCTTCCCTAGGCTTATTCTAATCTAATTAGGGGTTTTAACCAATCTTGTGCATCCAATATGTGATTTTTTGTCATTTTGTGTCATTGGTTGAACATTTAGATCATTTTCGTCCTCCCTAACCTTATTCTAATCCAATTAGGGTTTTTAACTAATCTTGTGCATCCAATATGTGATTTTCTGTCCTTTTGTGTCATTGGTTGAACATTTAGGTCATTTTCGTCCTCCCTAGGCTTATTGTAATCCAATTAGGGTTTTTAACCAATCTTGTGCATCCAATTTGTGGTTTTGTGTCATTTTGTGTCATTGGTTGAACATTTAGATAATTTTCGTCCTCCCTAGCCTTATTCTAATCCAATTAGGGTTTTTAACCAATATTGTGCATCCAATATTTGATTTTGTGTCATTGGTTGAACATTTAGGTCATTTTCGTCCTCCCTAGGCTTATTCTAAACCAATTAGGGTTTTTAACCAATCTTGTGCATCCAATATGTGATTTTGTGTCATTGGTTGAACATTTAGGTCATTTTCGTCCTCCCTAGGCTTATTCTAATCTAATTAGGGTTTTTAACCAATCTTGTGCATCCAATATGTGATTTTTTGTCATTTTGTGTCATTGGTTGAACATTTAGATCATTTTCGTCCTCCCTAGCCTTATTCTAATCCAATTAGGGTTTTTAACTAATCTTGTGCATCCAATATTCGATTTTGTGTCATTGGTTGAACATTTAAGTCATTTTCGTCCTTCCTAGGCTTATTCTAAACCAATTAGGGTTTTTAACCAATCTTGTGCATCCAATATGTGATTTTGTGTCATTTTGTGTCATTGGTTGAACATTTAGGTCATTTTCGTCCTCCCTAGCCTTATTCTAATCCAATTAGGGTTTTAAACCAATCTTGTGCATCCAATATGTGATTTTGTGTCATTTGTTGAACATTTAGGTCATTTTCGTCCTCCCTAGGCTTATTCTATTCCATTTAGGGTTTTTAACCAATCTTGTGCATCCAATATGTGATTTTGTGTCATTTTGTGTCATTGGTTGAACATTTAGGTCATTTTCGTCCTACCTAGCCTTCTTCTAATCGAATTAGGGGTTTTAACCAATCTTGTGCATCCAATATGTGATTTTGTGTCATTGGTTGAACATTTAGGTCATTTTCGTCCTCCCTAGGCTTATTCTAATCTAATTAGGGTTTTTAACCAATCTTGTGCATCCAATATGTGATTTTTTGTCATTTTGTAACATTGGTTGAACATTTAGATCATTTTCGTCCTCCCTAGCCTTATTCTAATCCAATTAGGGTTTTTAACCAATATTGTGCATCCAATATTTGATTTTGTGTCATTGGTTGAACATTTAGATCATTTTCGTCCTCCCTAGCCTTATTCTAATCCAATTAGGGTTTTTAACCAATCTTGTGCATCCAATATGTGATTTTGTGTCATTGGTTGAACATTTAAGTCATTTCTTCCTCCCTAGGCTTATTCTAATCTAATTAGGGTTTTTAACCAATCTTGTGCATCCAATATGTGATTTTTTGTCATTTTGTGTCATTGGTTGAACATTTAGATCATTTTCGTCCTCCCTAACCTTATTCTAATCCAATTAGGGTTTTTAACTAATCTTGTGCATCCAATATGGGATTTTCTGTCCTTTTGTGTCATTGGTTGAACATTTTGGTCATTTTCGTCCTCCCTAGGCTTATTGTAATCCAATTAGGGTTTTTAACCAATCTTGTGCATCCAATATGTGGTTTTGTGTCATTGGTTGAACATTTAGATAATTTTCGTCCTCCCTAGCCTTATTCTAATCCAATTAGGGTTTTTAACCAATATTGTGCATCCAATATTTGATTTTGTGTCATTGGTTGAACATTTAGGTCATTTTCGTCCTCCCTAGGCTTATTCTAAACCAATTAGGGTTTTTAACCAATCTTGTGCATCCAATATGTGATTTTGTGTCATTGGTTGAACATTTAGGTCATTTTCGTCCTCCCTAGGCTTATTCTATTCCAATTAGGGTTTTTAACCAATCTTGTGCATCCAATATGTGATTTTGTGTCATTGGTTGAACATTTAGGTCATTTTCGTCCTGCCTAGGCTTATTCTAATCGAATTAGGGTTTTAAACCAATCTTTTGCAACCAATATGTGATTTTGTGTCATTTTGTGTCATTGGTTGAACATTTAGGTCATTTTCGTCCTCCCTAGGCTTATTCTAATCCAATTAGGGTTTTTAACCAATCTTGTGCATCCAAAATGTGATTTTGTGTCATTTTGTGTCATTGGTTGAACATTTAGGTCATTTTCGTCCTCCCTAGGCTTATTCTAATCCAATTAGGGTTTTTAACCAATCTTGTGCATCCAATATGTGATTTTGTGTCATTGGTTGAACATTTAGGTCATTTTCGTCCTCCCTAGGCTTATTCTACGCCAATTAGGCTTTTTAACCAATCTTGTGCATCCAGTATGTGATTTTGTGTCATTGGTTGAACATTTAGGTCATTTTCGTCCTCCCTAGGCTTATTCTAATCCAATTAGGGTTTTTAACCAATCTTGTGCATCCAATATGTGATTTTGTGTCATTTTGTGTCATTGGTTGAATATTAAGGTCATTTTCGTCCTCCCTAGGGTTATTCTAATCCAATTAGGGTTTTTAACCAATCTTGTGCATCCAATATGTGATTTTGTGTCATTGGTTAAACATTTAGGTCATTTTCGTCCTCCCTAGGCTTATTCTAATCCAATTAGGGTTTTTAACCAATCTTGTGCAACCAATATGTGATTTTGTGTCATTGGTTGAACATTTAGGTCATTTTCGTCCTCCCTAGGCTTATTCTAAACCAATTAGGGTTTTTAACCAATCTTGTGCATCCAATATGTGATTTTGTGTCATTGGTTGAACATTTAGGTCATTTTCGTCCTCCCTAGTCTTATTCTAATCCATTTAGGGTTTTTAACCAATCTTGTGCATCCAATATGTGATTTTGTGTCATTGGTTGAACATTTAGATCATTTTCGTCCTCCCTAGCCTTATTCTAATCCAATTAGGGTTTTTAACCAATCTTGTGCATCCAATATGTGATTTTGTGTCATTGGTTGAACATTTAGGTCATTTTAGTCCTCCCTAGGCTTATTCTATTCCAATTAGGGTTTTTAACCAATCTTGTGCATCCAATATGTGATTTTGTGTCATTTTGTGTCATTGGTTGAACATTTAGGTCATTTTCGTCCTACCTAGGCTTCTTCTAATCGAATTAGGGGTTTTAACCAATCTTGTGCATCCAATATGTGATTTTGTGTCGTTGGTTGAACATTTAGGTCATTTTCGTCCTCCCTAGGCTTATTCTAATCTAATTAGGGTTTTTAACCAATCTTGTGCATCCAATATGTGATTTTTTGTCATTTTGTAACATTGGTTGAACATTTAGATCATTTTCGTCCTCCCTAGCCTTATTCTAATCCAATTAGGGTTTTTAACCAATATTGTGCATCCAATATTTGATTTTGTGTCATTGGTTGAACATTTAGATCATTTTCGTCCTCCCTAGCCTTATTCTAATCCAATTAGGGTTTTTAACCAATCTTGTGCATCCAATATGTGATTTTGTGTCATTGGTTGAACATTTAAGTCATTTCTTCCTCCCTAGGCTTATTCTAATCTAATTAGGGTTTTTAACCAATCTTGTGCATCCAATATGTGATTTTTTGTCATTTTGTGTCATTGGTTGAACATTTAGATCATTTTCGTCCTCCCTAACCTTATTCTAATCCAATTAGGGTTTTTAACTAATCTTGTGCATCCAATATGGGATTTTCTGTCCTTTTGTGTCATTGGTTGAACATTTTGGTCATTTTCGTCCTCCCTAGGCTTATTGTAATCCAATTAGGGTTTTTAACCAATCTTGTGCATCCAATATGTGGTTTTGTGTCATTGGTTGAACATTTAGATAATTTTCGTCCTCCCTAGCCTTATTCTAATCCAATTAGGGTTTTTAACCAATATTGTGCATCCAATATTTGATTTTGTGTCATTGGTTGAACATTTAGGTCATTTTCGTCCTCCCTAGGCTTATTCTAAACCAATTAGGGTTTTTAACCAATCTTGTGCATCCAATATGTGATTTTGTGTCATTGGTTGAACATTTAGGTCATTTTCGTCCTCCCTAGGCTTATTCTAATCTAATTAGGGTTTTTAACCAATCTTGTGCATCCAATATGTGATTTTTTGTCATTTTGTGTCATTGGTTGATCATTTAGATCATTTTCGTCCTCCCTAGCCTTATTCTAATCCAATTAGGGTTTTTAACTAATCTTGTGCATCCAATATGTGATTTTCTGTCCTTTTGTGTCATTGGTTGAACATTTAGATCATTTTCGTCCTCCCTAGGCTTATTGTAATCCAATTAGGGTTTTTAACCAATCTTGTACATCCAATATGTGGTTTTGTGTCATTTTGTGTCATTGGTTGAACATTTAGATCATTTTCGTCCTCCGTAGCCTTATTCTAATCCAATTAGGGTTTTTAACCAATATTGTGCATCCAATATTTGATTTTGTGTCATTGGTTGAACATTTAGGTCATTTTCGTCCTTCCTAGGCTTATTCTAAACCAATTAGGGTTTTTAACCAATCTTGTGCATCCAATATGTGATTTTGTGTCATTGGTTGAACATTTAGGTCATTTTCGTCCTACCTAGGCTTCTTCTAATCGAATTAGGGGTTTTAACCAATCTTGTGCATCCAATATGAGATTTTGTGTCATTGGTTGAACATTTAGGTCATTTTCGTCTTCCCAAGGCTTATTCTAATCTAATTAGGGTTTTTAACCAATCTTGTGCATCCAATATGTGATTTTTTGTCATTTTGTGTCATTGGTTGAACATTTAGATCATTTTCGTCCTCCCTAACCTTATTCTAATCCAATTAGGGTTTTTAACTAATCTTGTGCATCCAATATGTGATTTTCTGTCCTTTTGTGTCATTGGTTGAACATTTAGGTCATTTTCGTCCTCCCTAGGCTTATTGTAATCCAATTAGGGTTTTTAACCAATCTTGTGCATCCAATTTGTGGTTTTGTGTCATTTTGAGTCATTGGTTGAACATTTAGATAATTTTCGTCCTCCCTAGCCTTATTCTAATCCAATTAGGGATTTTAACCAATATTGTGCATCCAATATTTGATTTTGTGTCATTGGTTGAACATTTAGGTCATTTTCGTCCTCCCTAGGCTTATTCTAAACCAATTAGGGTTTTTAACCAATCTTGTGCATCCAATATGTGATTTTGTGTCATTGGTTGAACATTTAGGTCATTTTCGTCCTCCCTAGTCTTATTCTAATCCATTTAGGGTTTTTAACCAATCTTGTGCATCCAATATGTGATTTTGTGTCATTGGTTGAACATTTAGATCATTTTCGTCCTCCCTAGCCTTATTCTAATCCAATTAGGGTTTTTAACCAATCTTGTGCATCCAATATGTGATTTTGTGTCATTGGTTGAACATTTAGGTCATTTT
>JBBPBQ010000008.1:8973735-8996599 GCA_037974755.1 Cicer yamashitae | reverse complement strand
GAACATTTAGGTCATTTTCGTCCTCCCTAGGCTTATTCTAATCCAATTAGTGTTTTTAACCAATCTTGTGCATCCAATTTGTGATTTTGTGTCATTGGTTGACCATTTAGGTCATTTTCGTCCTCCCTAGGCTTATTCTAATCCAATTAGGGTTTTTAACCAATCTTGTGCATCCAATATATGATTTTGTGTCATTTTGTGTCATTGGTTGAACATTTAGGTCATTTTCGCCCTCCCTAGGCTTATTCTAATCCAATTAGGGTTTTTAACCAATCTTGTGCATCCAATATGTGATTTTGTGTCATTGGTGGAACATTTAGGTCATTTTCGTCCTCCCTAGGCTTATTCTAATCCAATTAGGGTTTTTAACCAATCTTGTGCATCCAATATGTGATTTTGTGTCATTTTGTGTCATCGGTTGAACATTTAGGTCATTTTCGTCCTCCCTAGGCTTATTCTAATCCAATTAGGGTTTTTAACCAATCTGGTGCATCCAATATGTGATTTTGTGTCATTTTGTGTCATTGGTTGAACATTTAGGTCATTTTCGTCCTCCCTAGGCTTATTCTAATCCAATTAGGGTTTTTAACCAATCTTGTGCATCCAATATGTTATTTTGTGTCATTGGTTGAACATTGAGGTCATTTTTGTCCTCCCTAGGATTATGCTAATCCAATTAGGGTTTTTAACCAATCTTGTGCATCAAATATGTGATTTTGTGTCATTTTGTGTCATTGGTTGAACATTTAGGTCATTTTCGTCCTCCCTAGGCTTATTCTAATCCAATTAGGGTTTTTAACCAATCTTGTGCATCCAATATGTGATTTTGTGTCATTGGTTGAACATTTAGGTCATTTTCGTCCTCCCTAGGCTTATTATAATCCAATTAGGGTTTTTAACCAATCTTGTGCATCCAATATGTGATTTTCTGTCATTTTGTGTCATTGGTTGAACATTTAGGTCATTTTCGTCCTCCCTAGGCTTATTCTAATCCAATTAGGGTTTTTAACCAATCTTGTGCATCCAATATGTGATTTTGTGTCATTGGTTGAACATTTAGGTCATTTTCGTCCTCCCTAGGCTTATTCTAATCCAATTAGGGTTTTTAACCAATCTTGTGCATCCAGTATGTGATTTTGTGTCATTTTGTGTCGTTGGTTGAACATATAGATCATTTTCGTCCTCCATAGCCTTATTCTAATCCAATTAGGGTTTTTAACCAATCTTGTGCATCCAATATGTGATTTTGTGTCATTGGTTGAACATTTAGGTCATTTTCGTCCTCCCTAGGCTTATTCTAATCCAATTAGGGTTTTTAACCAATCTTGTGCATCCAATATGTGATTTTGTGTCATTTTGTGTCATTGGTTGAACATTTAGGTCCTTTTCCTCCTCCCTAGGCTTATTCTAATCCAATTAAGGTTTTTAACCAATCTTATGCATCCAATATGTGATTTTTTGTCATTTTGTGTCATTGGTTGAACATTTAGGTCATTTTCTTCCACCCTAGGCTTATTTTAATCCAATTAGGGTTTTTAAACAATCTTGTGCATCCAATATGTGATTTTGTGTCATTGGTTGAACATTTAGGTCATTTTCGTCCTCACTGGGCTTATTCTAATCCAATTAGGGTTTTTAACCAATCATGTGCATCCAATATGTGATTTTGTACCATTGGTTGATCATTTAGGTCATATTCGTCCTCCCTAGCCTTATTATAATCCAAATAGGGTTTTTAACCAATCTTGTGCATCCAATATGTGATTTTGTGTCATTTTGGGTCATAGGTTGAACATATAGGTCATTTTCGTCCTCCCTAGGCTTATTCTAATCCAATTAGGGTTTTTAACCAATCTTGTGCATCCAATATGTGATTTTGTGTCATTGGTTAAACATTTAGGTCATTTTCGTCCTCCCTAGGCTTATCCTAATCCAATTAGGGTTTTTAACCAATCTTGTGCATCCAACATGTGATTTTGTGTCATTTTGTGTCATTGGTTGAACATTTAGGTAATTTTCGTCCTCCCTAGGCTCTTTTTAATCCAATTTGGGTTTTTGACCAATCTTGTGCATCCAATATGTGATTTTGTGTCAGTGGTTTAACATTTAGGTCATTTTCGTCCTCGCTAGGCTTTTTCTAATCCAATTAGGGTTTTTAACCAATCTTGTGCATCCAATATGTGATTTTGTGTCATTGGTTGAACATTTAGGTCATTTTCGTCCTCCCTAGGCTTATCCTAATCCAATTAGGGTTTTTAACCAATCTTGTGCATCCAATATGTGATTTTGTGTCATTTTGTGTCATTGCTTGAACATTTAGGTCATTTTCGCCCTCCCTAAGCTTATTCTAATCCAATTAGGGTTTTTAACCAATCTTGTGCATCCAATATGTGATTTTGTGTCATTGGTTGAACATTTAGGTCATTTTCGTCCTCCCTAGGCTTATTCTAATCCAATTAGGGTTTTTAACCAATCTTGTGCATCCAATATGTGATTTTGTGTCATTTTGTGTCATTGGTTGAACATTTAGGTCATTTTCGTCCTCCCTAGGCTTATTCTAATCCAATTAGGGTTTTTAACCAATCTTTTGCATCTAATATGTGATTTTGTGTGATTTTGTGTCATTGGTTGAACATTTAGGTCATTTTCGTCCTCCCTAGGCTTATTCTAATCCAATTAGGGTTTTTAACCAATCTTTTGCATCTAATATGCGATTTTGTGTCATTTTGTGTCATTGGTTGAACATTTATGTCATTTTCGTCCTCCCTAGTCTTATTCTAATCCAATTAGGGTTTTTAACCAATCTTGTGCATCCAATATGTGATTTTGTGTCATTGGTTGAACATTTAGGTCATTTTCGTCCTCCCTAGGCTTATTCTAATCCAATTAGGGTTTTTAACCAATCTTGTGCATCCAATATGTGATTTTGTATCATTTTGTTTCATTGGTTGAACATTTAGGTCATTTTCGTTCTCCCTAGGCTTATTCTAATCCAATTAGGGTTTTTTTATCAATCTTGTGCATCCAATATGTAATTTTGTGTCATTTTGTGTCATTTGTTGAACATTTAGGTCATTTTCGTCCTCAATAGGCTTATTCTAATCCAATTAGGGTTTTTAACCAATCTTGTGCATCCAATATGTGATTTTGTGTCATTGGTTGAACATTTAGGTCATTTTCGTCCTCCCTAGGCTTATTCTAATCCAATTAGGGTTTTTAACCAATCTTGTGCATCCAGTATGTGATTTTGTGTCATTTTGTGTCGTTGGTTGAACATTTAGGTCATTTTCGTCCTCCCTAGGGTTATTCTAATCCAATTAGGGTTTTTAACCAATCTTGTGCATCCAATATGTGATTTTGTGTCATTGGTTGAACATTTAGGTCATTTTCGTCCTCCCTAGGCTTATTCTAATCCAATTAGGGTTTTTAACCAATCTTGTGCATCCAATATGTGATTTTGTGTGATTTTTTGTCATTGGTTGAACATTTAGGTCATTTTCGTCCTCCCTAGGCTTATTCTAATCCAATTAGGGTTTTTAACCAATCTTGTGCATCCAATATGTGATTTTGTGTCATTTTGTGTCATTGGTTGAACATTTAGGTCATTTTCGTCCTCCCTAGGCTTATTCTAATCCAATTAGGATTTTTAACCAATCTTGTGCATCCAATATGTGACTTTGTGTTATTTTGTGTAATTGGTTGAAAATTTAGGTCATTTTCGTCGTCCCTAGGCTTATTCTAATCCAATTAGGGTTTTAAACCAATCTTGTGCATTCAATATGTGATTTTGTGTCATTGGTTGAACATTTAGGTCATTTTCGTCCTCCCTAGGCTTATTCTAATCCAATTAGGGTTTTTAACAAATCTTGTGCATCCAATATGTGATTTTTTGTCATTTTGTGTCATTGGTTGAACATTTAGGTCATTTTCGTCCTCCCTAGGCTTATTCTAATCCAATTAGGGTTTTTAACCAATCTTGTGCATCCAATATGTGATTTTGTGTCATTTTGTGTCATTGGTTGAACATTTAGGTCATTTTCGTCCTCCCTAGGCTTATTCTAATCCAATTAGGGTTTTTAACCAATCTTGTGCATCCAGTATGTGATTTTGTGTCATTTTCTATCATTGGTTGAACATTTAGGTCATTTTCGTCCTCCCTAGGCTTATTATAATCCAATTAGGGTTTTTAACCAATGTTGTGCATCCAATATGTGTTTTTGTGTCATTTTTGTCCTCCCTAGGCTTATTCTAATCCAACTAGGGTTTTTAACCAATCTTGTGCATCCAATATGTGATTTTGTGTCATTTTGTGTCATTGGTTGAACATTTAGGTCATTTTCGTCCTCCCTAGGATTATTCTAATCCAATTAGGGTTTTTAACCAATCTTGTGCATCCAATATGTGATTTTGTGTCATTTTGTGTCATTGGTTGAACATTTAGATCATTTTCGTCCTTCCTATGCTTGTTCTAATCCAATTACGGTTTTTAACCAATCTTGTGCATCCAATATGTGATTTTGTATCATTTTGTGTCATTGGTTGAACATTTAGGTCATTTTCGCCCTCCCTAGGCTTATTCTAATCCAATTAGGGTTTTTAACCAATCTTGTGCATCCAATATGTGATTTTGTGTCATTGGTTGAACATTTAGGTCATTTTCGTCCTCCCTAGGCTTATTCTAATCCAATTAGGGTTTTTAACCAATCTTGTGCATCCAATATGTGATTTTGTGTCATTTTGTGTCATTGGTTGAACATTTAGGTCATTTTCTTCCTTCCTAGGCTTATTCTAATCCAATTAGGGTTTTTAACCAATCTTGTGCATCCAATTTGTGATTTTGTGTCATTGGTTGAACATTTAGGTCATTTTCGTCCTCCCTAGGCTTATTCTAATCCAATTAGCGTTTTTAACCAATCTTGTGCATCCAATATGTGATTTTGTGTCATTTTGTGTCATTGGTTGAACATTTAGGTCATTTTCGCCCTCCCTAGGCTTATTCTAATCCAATTAGGGTTTTTAACCAATCTTGTGCATCCAATATGTGATTTTGTGTCATTTTGTGTCATTGGTTGAACATTTAGATCATTTTCGTCCTTTCTAGGCTTATTCTAATCCAATTAGGGTTTTTAACCAATCTTGTGCATCCAATATGTGATTTTGTGTCATTTTGTGTCATTGGTTGAACATTTAGATCATTTTCGTCCTTCCTAGGCTTATTCTAATCCAATTAGGGTTTTTAACCAATCTTGTGCATCCAATATGTGATTTTGTGTCATTTTGTGTCATTGGTTGAACATTTAGGTCATTTTCGTCCTCCCAAGGCTTATTCTAATCCAATTAGGGTTTTTAACCAATCTTGTGCATCAAATATGTGATTTTGTGTCATTTTGTGTGATTGGTTGAACATTTAGGTCATTTTCGTCCTCCCTAGGCTTATTCTAATCCAATTAGGGTTTTTAAGCAATCTTGTGCATCCAATTTGTGATTTTGTGTCATTGGTTGAACATTTAGGTCATTTTCGTCCTCCCTAGGCTTATTCTAATCCAATTAGGGTTTTTAACCAATCTTGTGCATCCAATATGTGATTTTGTGTCATTTTGGGTCATTGGTTGAACATTTAGGTCATTTTCATCTTCCCTAGGGTTATTCTAATCCAATTAGGGTTTTTAAGCAATCTTGTGCATCCAATATGTGATTTTGTGTCATTTTGTGTCATTAGTTGAACATTTAGGTCATTTTCGTCCTCCCTAGGCTTATTCTAATCCAATTAGGGTTTTTAACCAATCTTGTGCATCCAATTTGTGATTTTGTGTCATTGGTTGAACATTTAGGTCATTTTCGTGCTCCCTAGGCTTATTCTAATCCAATTAGGGTTTTTAACCAATCTTGTGCATCCAATATGTGATTTTGTGTCATTTTGTGTCATTGGTTGAACATTTAGGTCATTTTCGTCCTTCCTAGGCTTATTCTAATCCAATTAGGGTTTTTAACCAATCTTGTGCATCCAATATGTGATTTTGTGTCATTTTGTGTCATTTGTTGAACATTTAGGTCATTTTCGTCCTCCCTAGGCTTATTCTAATCCAATTAGGGTGTTTAACCAATCTTGTGCATCCAATATGTGATTTTGTGTCATTGGTTGAACATTTAGGTCATTTTCGTCCTCCCTAGGCTTATTCTAATCCAATTAGGGTTTTTAACCAATCTTGTGCATCCAATATGTGATTTTTTGTCATTGGTTGAATATTTAGGTCATTTTTGTTCTCCCTAGGCTTATTCTAATCCAATTAGGGTTTTTAACCAATCTTGTGCATCCAATATGTGATTTTGTGTCATTTTGTGTCATTGGTTGAACATTTAGGTCATTTTCGTCCTCCCTAGGCTTATTCTAATCCAATTAGGGTTTTTAACCAATCTTGTGCATCCAATATGTGATTTTGTGTCATTGGTTGAACATTTAGGTCATTTTCGTCCTCCCTAGGCTAATTCTAATCCAATTAGGGTTTTTAACCAATGTTGTGCATCCAATATGTGATTTTGTGTCATTTTGTGTCATTGGTTGAACATTTAGGTCATTTTCGTCCTCCCTAGGCTTATTCTAATCCAATTAGGGTTTTTAACCAATCTTGTGCATCCAATATGTGATTTTGTGTCATTTTGTGTCATTGGTTGAACATTTAGGTCATTTTCATCCTCCCTAGGCTTATTCTAATCCAATTAGGGTTTTTAACCAATCTTGTGCATCCAGTATCTGATTTTGTGTCATTGGTTGAACATTTAGGTCATTTTCGTTCCCCCTAGGCTTATTCTAATCCAATTAGGGTTTTAAACCAATCTTGTGCTTCCGATATGTGATTTTGTGTTAGTTTGTGTCATTGGTTGAACATTTAGGTCATTTTCGTCCTCACCAGGCTTATTCTAATCCAATTAGGGTTTTTCACCAATCCTGTGCATCCAATATGTGATTTTGTGTCATTGGTTGAACATTTAGGTCATTTTCGTCCTCCCTAGGGTTATTTTAATCCAATTATGATTTGTAACCAATCTTGTGCATCCAATATGTGATTTTGTGTCATTGGTTGAACATTTAGGTCATTTTTGTCCTCCCTAGGCTTATTCTACGCCAATTAGGGTTTTTAACCAATCTTGTGCATCCAATATGTGATTTTGTGTCATTTTGTGTCATTGGTTGAACATTTAGGTCATTTTCGTCCTCCCTAGGCTTATTCTAATCCAATTAGGGTTTTTAACCAATCTTGTGCATCCAATATGTGATTTTGTGTCATTTTGTGTCATTGGTTGAACATTTAGGTCATTTTCGTCCTCCCCAGGCTTATTCTAATCCAATTAGGGTTTTTCACGAATCCTGTGCATCCAATATGTGATTTTGTGTCATTTTGTGTCATTGGTTGAACATTTAGGTCATTTTCGTCCTCCCTAGGGTTATTTTAATCTAATTAGGATTTTTAACCAATCTTGTGCATCCAATATGTGATTTTGTGTCATTTTGTGTCATTGGTTGAACATTTAGGTCATTTTCGTCCTCCCTAGGCTTATTCTAATCCAATTAGGGTTTTTAACCAATCTTGTGCATCCAATATGTGATTTTGTGTCATTTTGTGTCATTGGTTGAACATTTAGGTCATTTTTGTCCTCCCTAGGCTTATTTTAATCCAATTATGGTTTTTAACCAATCTTGTGCATCCAATATGTGATTTTGTGTCATTGGTTGCACATTTAGGTCATTTTCGTCCTCCCTAGGCTTATTCTAATCCAATTAGGGTTTTTAACCAATCTTGTGCATCCAATATGTGATTTTGTGTCATTTTGTGTCATTGGTTGAACATTTAGATCATTTTCGTCCTCCCTAAGCTTATTCTAATCCAATTAGGGTTTTTAACCAATATTGTGCATCCAATATGTGATTTTGTGTCATTTTGTGTCATTGGTTGAACATTTAGGTCATTTTCGTCCTCCCTAGGCTTATTCTAATCCAATTAGGGTTTTTAACCAATCTTGTGCATCCAATATGTGATTTTGTGTCATTGGTTAAACATTTAGGTCATTTTCGTCCCCCTTAGGCTTATTCTAATCCAATTAGGGTTTTTAACCAATCTTGTGCATCCAATATGTGATTTTGTGTCATTGGTTGAACATTTAGGTCATTTTCTTCCTCCCTAGGCTTATTCTAATCCAATTAGGGTTTTTATCCAATCTTGTGCATCCAATATGTGATTTTGTGTCATTGGTTGAACATTTAGATCATTTTCGTCCTCCCTAGGCTTATTCTAATCCAATTAGGGTTTTTAACCAATCTTGTGCATCCAATATGTGATTTTGTGCATTTTGTGTCATTGGTTGAACAGTTAGGTCATTTTGGTCCTCCCTAGGCTTATTCTAATCCAATTAGGGTTGTTAACCAATCTTGTGCATCCAATATGTGATTTTGTGTCATTGGTTGAACATTTAGGTCATTTTCGTCCTCCCTAGGCTTATTCTAATCCAATTAGGGTTTTTAACCAATCTTGTGCATCCAATATGTGATTTTGTGTCATTGGTTGAACATTTAGGTCATTTTCGTCCTCCCTAGGCTGATTCTAATCCAATTAGGGTTTTTAACCAATCTTGTGCAACGAATATTTGATTTTGTGTCATTGGTTGCATATTTAGGTAATCTTCGTCCTCCCTAGGCTTATTCTAATCCAATTAGGGTTTTTAACCAATCTTGTGCATCCAATATGTGATTTTGTGTCATTTTGTGTCATTGGTTTAACATTTAGGTAATTTTCGTCCTCCCTAGGCTTATTCTAATCCAATTAGGGTTTTTAACCAATCTTGTGCATCCAATATGTGATTTTGTGTCATTGGTTGAACATTTAGGTCATTTTCGTCCTCCCTAGGCTTATTCTAATCCAATTAGGGTTTTTAACCAATCTTGTGCATCCAATATGTGATTTTGTGTCATTTTGTGTCATTGGCTAAACTTTTAGTTCATTTTCGTCCTCCTAGGCTTATTCTAATCCAATTAGGGTTTTTAACCAATCTTGTGCATCCAATATGTGATTTTGTGTCATTTTGTGTCATTGGTTGAACATTTAGGTCATTTTCGTCCTCCCTAGGCTTATTCTAATCCAATTAGGGTTTTTAACCAATCTTGTGCATCCAATATGTGATTTTGTGTCATTTTGTGTCATTGGTTGAACATTTAGGTCATTTTCGTCCTCCCTTGGCTTATTCTACGCCAATTAGGGTTTTTAACCAATCTTGTGCATCCAATATGTGATTTTGTGTCATTTTGTGTCATTGGTTGAACATTTAGGTCATTTTCGTCCTCCCTAGGCTTATTCTAATCCAATTAGGGTTTTTAACCAATCTTGTGCATCCAATATGTGATTTTGTGTCATTTTGTGTCATTGGTTGAACATTTAGGTAATTTTCGTCCTCGCTAGGCTTATTCTAATCCAATTAGGGTTTTGAACCAACCTTGTGCATCCAATATGTTGTTTTGTGTCATTGATTGAACATTTAGGTCATTTTTGTCCTCCCTAGGATTATTCTAATCCAATTAGGGTTTTTAACCAATCTTGTGCATCAAATATGTGATTTTGTGTCATTTTGTGTCATTGGTTGAACATTTAGGTCATTTTCGTCCTCCCTAGGCTTATTCTAATCATATTAGGGTTTTTAACCAATCTTGTGCATCCAATATGTGATTTGTGTCATGTTGTGTCATTGGTTGAACATTTAGGTCATTTTCGTCCTCCCTAGGCTTATTCTAATCCAATTAGGGTTTTTAACCAATCTTGTGCATCCAATATGTGATTTTGTGTCATTTTGTGTCATTGGTTGAACATTTAGGTCATTTTCGTCCTCCCTAGGCTTACTCTAATCCAATTAGGGTTTTTAACCAATCTTGTGCATCAAATATGTGATTTTGTGTCATTTTTTGTCATCGGTTGAACATTTAGGTCATTTTCGTCCTCCCTATGCTTATTCTAATCCAATTAGGGTTTTTAACCAATCTTGTGCATCCAATATGTGATTTTGTGTCATTGGTTGAACATTTAGGTCATTTTCGTCCTCCCTAGGCTTATTCTAATCCAATTAGGGTTTTTAACCAATATTGGGCATCCAATATGTGATTTTGTGTCATTTTTTGTCATTGGTTGAACATTTAGGTCATTTTCGTCCTCCCTAGGCTTATTCTAATCCAATTAGGGTTTTTAACCAATCTTGTGCATCCAATATGTGATTTTGTGTCATTGGTTAAACATTTAGGTCATTTTCGTCCCCCTTAGGCTTATTCTAATCCAATTAGGGTTTTTAACCAATCTTGTGCATCCAATATGTGATTTTGTGTCATTGGTTGAACATTTAGGTCATTTTCTTCCTCCCTAGGCTTATTCTAATCCAATTAGGGTTTTTATCCAATCTTGTACATCCAATATGTGATTTTGTGTCATTGGTTGAACATTTAGGTCATTTTCGTCCTCCCTAGGCTTATTCTAATCCAATTAGGGTTTTTAACCAATCTTGTGCATCCAATATGTGATTTTGTGTCATTTTGTGTCATTGGTTGAACATTTAGGTCATTTTCGTCCTCCCTAGGCTTATTCTAATCCAATTAGGGTTTTTAACCAATCTTGTGCATCCAATATGTGATTTTGTGTCATTTTGTGTCATTGGTTGAACATTTAGGTCATTTTCGTCCGCCCTAGGCTTATTCTAATCCAATTAGGGTTTTTAACCAATCTTGTGCATCCAATATGTGATTTTTTGTCATTTTGTGTCCATGGTTGAAGATTTAGTTTATTTTCGTCCTCCCTAGGCTTATTCTAATCCAATTAGGGTTTTTAACCAATCTTGTGCATCCAATATGTGATTTTGTGTCATTTTGTGTCATTGGTTGAACATTTAGGTTATTTTCGTCCTCCCTAGGCTTATTCTAATCTAATCAGGGTTTTTAACCAATCTTGTGCATCCAATATGTGATTTTGTGTCATTGGTTGAACATTTAGGTCATTTTCGTCCTCCCTAGGCTTATTCTAATCCAATTAGGGTTTTTAACCAATCTTGTGCATCCAATATGTGATTTTGTGTCATTTTGTGTCATTGGTTGAACATTTAGGTCATTTTCGTCCTCCCTAGGCTTATTCTAATCCAATTAGTATTTTTAACCAATCTTGTGCATCCAATATGTGATTTTGTGTCATTGGTTGAACATTTTGGTCATTTTCGTCCTCCCAAGGCTTATTCTAATCCAATTTGGGTTTTTAACCAATCATGTGCATAATCTGTGATTTTGTGTCATTTTGTGTCATTGGTTGAACATTTAGCTCATTTTCGTCCGCCCTAGGCTTATTCTAATCCAATTAGGGTTTTTAACCAATCTTGTGCATCCAATATGTGATTTTGTGTCATTTTGTGTCATTGGTTGAACATTTAGGTCATTTTCGTCCTCCCTAGGCTTATTCTAATCCAATTAGGATTTTTAACCAATCTTGTGCATCCAATATGTGATTTTGTATCATTGGTTGAACATTTAGGTCATTTTCGTCCTCGCTATGCTTATTCTAATCCAATTAGGGTTTTTAGCCAATCTTGTGCATCCAATATGTGATTTTGTGTCATTTTTGTGTCATTGGTTGAACATTTAGGTCATTTTCGTCCTCGCTTGGCTTATTCTAATCCAATTAAGGTTCTTAACCAATCTTGTGCATCCAATGTGTGATTTTGTGTTATTGGTTGAACATTTAGGTCATTTTCGTCCTCCCTAGGCTTATTCTAATCCAATTAGGGTTTTTAACCAATCTTGTGCATCCAATATGTGATTTTGTGTCATTTTGTGTCATTGGTTGAACATTTAGGTCATTTTCGTCCTCCCTAGGCTTATTCTAATCCAATTAGGGTTTTTAACCAATCTTGTGCATCCAATTTGTGATTTTGTGTCATTTTGTGTCATTGGTTGAACATTTAGGTCATTTTCGTCCTCCCTAGGCTTATTCTAATCCAATTACGGTTTTTAACCAATCTTGTGCATCCAATATGTGATTTTGTGTTATTGGTTGAACATTTAGGTCATTTTCGTCCTCCCTAGGCTTATTCTAATCCAATTACGGTTTTTAACCAATCTTGTGCATATAATAAGTGATTTTGTGTCATTGGTAATCCAATTAGGTCATTTTCACCCTCGCTAGGCTTATTCTGATCCAATAAGGGTCTTTAACCAATCTTGTGCATCCAATATGTGATTTTGTGTCATTTTGTGTCATTGGTTTAACATTTAGGTCATTTTCGTCCCCCCAAGGCTTATTCTAATCCAATTAGGGTTTTTAACCAATCTAGTGCATCCAATACGTGATTTTGTGTCATTTTGTGTCATTGCTTGAACATTTAGGTCATTTTCGTCCTCCCTAGGCTTATTCTAATCCAATTAGGGTTTTTAACCAATCTTGTGCATCCAATATGTGATTTTGTGTCATTTTGTGTCATTGGTTGAACATTTAGGTCATTTTCGTCCTCCCTAGGCTTATTCTAATACAATTGGGGTTTTTAACCAATCTTGTGCATATAATAAGTGATTTTGTGTCATTGGTAATCCAATTAGGTCATTTTCGTCCTCGCTAGGCTTATTCCAATCCAATTAGGGTTTTTAACCAATCTTGTGCATCCAATATGTGATTTTGTGTCATTTTGTGTCATTGGTTGAACATTTAGGTCATTTTCGTCCTCCCTAGGCTTATTCTAATCCAATTACGGTTTTTAACCAATCTTGTGCATCCAATATGTGATTTTGTGTCATTTTGTGTCATTGGTTGAACATTTAGGTCATTTTCGTCCTCCCTAGGCTTATTCTAATCCAATTAGGGTTTTTAACCAATCTTTTGCATGCAATATGTAATTTTGTGTCATTTTGTGTCATTGCTTGAACATTTAGGTCATTTTCGTCCTCCCTAGGCTTATTCTAATCCAATTAGGGTTTTTAACCAATCTTGTGCATCCAATATGTAATTTTGTGTCATTTTGTGTCATTGGTTGAACATTTAGGTCATTTTCGTCCTCCCTAGGCTTATTCTAATCCAATTAGGGTTTTTAACCAATCTTGTGCATCCAGTATGTGATTTTTTGTCATTTTGTGTCATTGGTTGAACATTTAGGTCATTTTCGTCCTGCCTAGGCTTATTCTAATCCAATTAGGATTTTTAACCAATCTTGTGCATCCAATATGTGATTTTGTGTCATTGGTTGAACATTTAGGTCATTTTCGTCCTCCCTAGGCTTATTTTATTCCAATTAGCGTTTTTAACCAATTTGGTGCATCTAATATGTGATTTTGTGTCATTGGTTGAAAATTTAGGTCATTTTCGTCCTCCCTAGGCTTATTCTAATCCAATTAGGGTTTTTAACCAATCTTGTGCATCCAATATGTAATTTTGTGTCATTTTGTGTCATTGGTTGAACATTTAGGTCATTTTCGTCCTCCCTAGGCTTATTCTAATCCAATTAGGGTTTTTAACCAATCTTGTGCATCCAGTATGTGATTTTTTGTCATTTTGTGTCATTGGTTGAACATTTAGGTCATTTTCGTCCTCCCTAGGCTTATTCTAATCCAATTAGGGATTTTAACCAATCTTGTGCATCCAAAATGTGATTTTGTGTCATTGGTTGAACATTTAGGTCATTTTCGTGTCCCTAGGCTTATTCTAATCCAACTAGGGTTTTTAACCAATCTTGTGCATCCAATATGTGATTTTGTGTCATTGGTTGAACATTTAGGTCATTTTCGTCCTTCCTAGGCTTATTCTAATCCAATTAGGGTTTTTAACCAATCTTGTGCATCCAATATGTCATTTTGTGTCATTTTGTGTCATTAGTTGAACATTTAGGTCATTTTCGTCCTCCCTAGGCTTATTCTAATCCAATTAGGGTTTTTAACCAATCTGGTGCATCGAATATGTGATTTTGTGTCATTTTGTGTCATTGGTTGAACATTTAGGTCATTTTCGTCCTCCCTAGGCTTATTATAATCCAATTAGGGTTTTTAACCAATCTTGTGCATCCAATATGTGATTTTGTGTCATTGGTTGAACATTTAGGTCATTTTCGTGCTCCCTAGGCTTATTCTAATCCAATTTGGGTTTTTAACCAATCTTGTGCATCCAATATGTCATTTTGTGTCATTGGTTGAACATTTAGGTCATTTTCGTGCTCCCTAGGCTTATTCTAATCCAATTTGGGTTTTTAACCAATCTTGTGCATTCAATATGTGATTTTGTGTCATTTTGTGTCATTGGTTGAACATTTAGGTCATTTTCATCCTTCCTAGGCTTATTCTAATCCAATTAGGGTTTTTAACCAATCATGTGCATCCAATATGTGATTTTGTGTCATTTTGTGTCATTAGTTGAACATTTAGGTCATTTTCGTCCTCCCTAGGCTTATTCTAATCCAATTAGGGTTTTTAACCAATCTTGTGCATCCAATTTGTGATTTTGTGTCATTGGTTGAACATTTAGGTCATTTTCGTCCTCCCTAGGCTTATTCTAATCCAATTAGGGTTTTTAACCAATCTTGTGCATCCAGTATGTGATTTTTTGTCATTTTGTGTCATTGGTTGAACATTTAGGTCATTTTCGTCCTGCCTAGGCTTATTCTAATCCAATTAGGGTTTTTAACCAATCTTGTGCATCCAATATGTGATTTTGTGTCATTTTGTGTGATTGGTTGAACATTTAGGTCATTTTCGTCCTGCCTAGGCTTATTCTAATCCAATTAGGGTTTTTAACCAATCTTGTGCATCCAATTTGTGATTTTGTGTCATTGGTTGAACATTTAGGTCATTTTTGTCCTCCCTAGGCTTATTCTAATCCAATTAGGGTTTTTAACCAATCTTGTGCATCCAATATGTGATTTTGTGTCATTGGTTGAACATTTAGGTCATTTTCGTCCTCCCTAGGCTTATTCTAATCCAATTAGGGTTTTTAACCAATCTTGTGCAACCAATATGTGATTTTGTGTCATTGGTTCAACATTTAGGTCATTTTTGTCCTCCCTAGGCTTATTCTAATCCAATTAGGGTTTTTAACCAATCTTGTGCATCCAATATGTTTTTTTGTGTCATTGGTTGAACATTTAGGTCATTTTCGTCCTCCCTAGGCTTATTCTAATCCAATTAGGGTTTTTAACCAATCTTGTGCAACCAATATGTGATTTTGTGTCATTGGTTGAACATTTAGGTCATTTTTGTCCTCCCTAGGCTTATTCTAATCCAATTAGGGTTTTTAACCAATCTTGTGCATCCAATATGTGATTTTGTGTCATTTTGTGTCATTGGTTGAACATTTAGGTCATTTTCGTCCTCCCTAGGCTTATTCTAATCCAATTACGAGTTTTAACCAATCTTGTGCATCCAATATGTGATTTTGTGTCATTGGTTGAATATTTAGGTCATTTTTGTCCTCCCTAGGCTTATTCTAATCCAATTAGGGTTTTTAACCAATCTTGTGCATCCAATATGTGATTTTGTGTCATTTTGTGTCATTGGTTGAACATTTAGGTCATTTTCGTCCTCCCAAGGCTTATTCTAATCCAACTAGGGTTTTTAACCAATCTTGTGCATCCAATATGTGATTTTGTGTCATTTTGTGTCATTGTAATCCAATTAGGTCATTTTCGTCCTCCCTAGGCTTATTCTAATCCAATTAGTGTTTTTAACCAATCTTGTGCATCCAATATGTGATTTTGTGTCATTTTGTGTCATTGGTTGAACATTTAGGTCATTTCCGTCCTCCCTAGGCTTATTCTAATCCAATTAGGGTTTTTAACCAATCTTGTGCATCCAATATGTGATTTTGTGTCATTTTGTGTCATTGGTTGAACATTTCGGTCATTTTCGTCCTCGCTAGGCTTATTCTTATCCAATTAGGGTTTTTAACCAATCTTGTGCATCCAATATGTGATTTTGTGTCATTTTGTGTCATTGGTTGAACATTTAGGTCATTTCCGTCCTCCCTAGGCTTATTCTAATCCAATTAGGGTTTTTAACCAATCTTGTGCATCCAATATGTGATTTTGTGTCATTTTGTGTCATTGGTTGAACATTTAGGTCATTTTCGTTCTCCCTAGGTTTATTCTAATCCAATTAGGGTTTTTAACCAATCTTGTGCACCCAGTATGTGATTTTGCGTCATTGGTTTAACATTTAGGTCATTTTCATCCTCCCTAGGCTTATTCTAATCCAATTAGGATTTTTAACCAATCTTGTGCATCCAATATGTGATTTTGTGTCATTTTGTGTCAATGATTGAACATTTAGGTGATTTCCGTCCTCCCAAGGCTTATTCTAATCCAATTAGATTTTTTAACCAATCTTGTGCATCCAATATGTGATTTTGTGTCATTTTGTGTCATTGGTTGAACATTTAGGTCATTTTCGTCCTCCCTAGGCTTATTCTAATCCAATTAGGGTTTTTAACCAATCTTGTGCATCCAATATGTGATTTTGTGTCATTTTGTGTCATTGGTTGAACATTTAGGTCATTTTCGTCCTCCCTAGGCTTATTCTAATCCAATTAGCGTTTTTAACCAATCTTGTGTATCCAATATGTGATTTTGTGTCACTAGTTGAACATTGAGGTCATTTTCATCCTCCCTAGGCTTATTCTAATCCAATTAGGGTTTTTAACCAATCTTGTGCATCCAATATGTGATTTTGTGTCATTTTGTTTCATTGGTTGAACATTTAGGTCATTTTCGTCCTCCCTAGGCTTATTCTAATCCAATTAGGGTTTTTAACCAATCTTGTGCATCCAATATGTAATTTTGTGTCATTTTGTGTCATTGGTTGAACATTTAGGTCATTTTCGTCTTCCCTAGGCTTATTCTAATCCAATTAGGGTTTTTAACCAATCTTGTGCATCCAGTATGTGATTTTTTGTCATTTTGTGTCATTGGTTGAACATTTAGGTCATTTTCGTCCTGCCTAGGCTTATTCTAATCCAATTAGGGTTTTTAACCAATCTTGTGCATCCAATATGTGATTTTGTGTCATTGGTTGAACATTTAGGTCATTTTCGTCCTCCCTAGGCTTATTCTAATCCAATTAGGGTTTTTAACCAATCTTGTGCATCCAATATGTGATTTTGTGTCATTTTGTGTCATTGGCTAAACTTTTAGTTCATTTTCGTCCTCCTAGGCTTATTCTAATCCAATTAGGGTTTTTAACCAATCTTGTGCATCCAATATGTGATTTTGTGTCATTTTGTGTCATTGGTTGAACATTTAGGTCATTTTCGTCCTCCCTAGGCTTATTCTAATCCAATTAGGGTTTTTAACCAATCTTGTGCATCCAATATGTGATTTTGTGTCATTTTGTGTCATTGGTTGAACATTTAGGTCATATTCGTCCTCCCTAGGCTTATTCTAATCCAATTAAGGTTTTTAACCAATCTTGTGCATCCAATATGTGATTTTGTGTCATTTTGTGTCATTGGTTGAACATTTAGGTCATTTTCGTCCTCCCTAGGCTTATTCTAATCCAATTAGGGTTTTTAACCAATCTTGTGCATCCAATATGTGATTTTGTGTCATTTTGTGTCATTGGTTGAACATTTAGGTCATTTTTGTCCTCCCTAGGCTTATTCTAATCCAATAAGGGTTTTTAACCAATCTTGTGCATCCAATATGTGATTTTGTGTCATTTTGTGTCATTGGTTGAACATTTAGGTCATTTTCGTCCTCCCTAGGCTTATTCTAATCCAATTACGGTTTTTAACCAATCTTGTGCATCCAATATGTGATTTTGTGTCATTTTGTGTCATTGGTTGAACATTTAGGTCATTTTCGTCCTCCCTAGGCTTATTCTAATCCAATTAGGGTTTTTAACCAATCTTTTGCATGCAATATGTAATTTTGTGTCATTTTGTGTCATTGCTTGAACATTTAGGTCATTTTCGTCCTCCCTAGGCTTATTCTAATCCAATTAGGGTTTTTAACCAATCTTGTGCATCCAATATGTAATTTTGTGTCATTTTGTGTCATTGGTTGAACATTTAGGTCATTTTCGTCCTCCCTAGGCTTATTCTAATCCAATTAGGGTTTTTAACCAATCTTGTGCATCCAGTATGTGATTTTTTGTCATTTTGTGTCATTGGTTGAACATTTAGGTCATTTTCGTCCTGCCTAGGCTTATTCTAATCCAATTAGGATTTTTAACCAATCTTGTGCATCCAATATGTGATTTTGTGTCATTGGTTGAACATTTAGGTCATTTTCGTCCTCCCTAGGCTTATTTTATTCCAATTAGCGTTTTTAACCAATTTGGTGCATCTAATATGTGATTTTGTGTCATTGGTTGAAAATTTAGGTCATTTTCGTCCTCCCTAGGCTTATTCTAATCCAATTAGGGTTTTTAACCAATCTTGTGCATCCAATATGTAATTTTGTGTCATTTTGTGTCATTGGTTGAACATTTAGGTCATTTTCGTCCTCCCTAGGCTTATTCTAATCCAATTAGGGTTTTTAACCAATCTTGTGCATCCAGTATGTGATTTTTTGTCATTTTGTGTCATTGGTTGAACATTTAGGTCATTTTCGTCCTCCCTAGGCTTATTCTAATCCAATTAGGGATTTTAACCAATCTTGTGCATCCAAAATGTGATTTTGTGTCATTGGTTGAACATTTAGGTCATTTTCGTGTCCCTAGGCTTATTCTAATCCAACTAGGGTTTTTAACCAATCTTGTGCATCCAATATGTGATTTTGTGTCATTGGTTGAACATTTAGGTCATTTTCGTCCTTCCTAGGCTTATTCTAATCCAATTAGGGTTTTTAACCAATCTTGTGCATCCAATATGTCATTTTGTGTCATTTTGTGTCATTAGTTGAACATTTAGGTCATTTTCGTCCTCCCTAGGCTTATTCTAATCCAATTAGGGTTTTTAACCAATCTGGTGCATCGAATATGTGATTTTGTGTCATTTTGTGTCATTGGTTGAACATTTAGGTCATTTTCGTCCTCCCTAGGCTTATTATAATCCAATTAGGGTTTTTAACCAATCTTGTGCATCCAATATGTGATTTTGTGTCATTGGTTGAACATTTAGGTCATTTTCGTGCTCCCTAGGCTTATTCTAATCCAATTTGGGTTTTTAACCAATCTTGTACATCCAATATGTCATTTTGTGTCATTGGTTGAACATTTAGGTCATTTTCGTGCTCCCTAGGCTTATTCTAATCCAATTTGGGTTTTTAACCAATCTTGTGCATTCAATATGTGATTTTGTGTCATTTTGTGTCATTGGTTGAACATTTAGGTCATTTTCATCCTTCCTAGGCTTACTCTAATCCAATTAGGGTGTTTAACCAATCTTGTGCATCCAATATGTGATTTTGTGTCATTTTGTGTCATTAGTTGAACATTTAGGTCATTTTCGTCCTCCCTAGGCTTATTCTAATCCAATTAGGGTTTTTAACCAATCTTGTGCATCCAATATGTGATTTTGTGTCATTTTGTGTCATTGGTTGAACATTTAGGTCATTTTCGCCCTCCCTAGGCTTATTCTAATTCAATTAGGGTTTTTAACCAATCTTGTGCATCCAATATGTGATTTTGTGTCATTGGTTGAACATTTAGATCAATTTCGTCCTTCCTAGGCTTATTCTAATCCAATTTGGATTTTTAACCAATCTTGTGCATCCAATATGTGATTTTGTGTCATTTTGTGTCATTGGTTGAACATTTAGGTCATTTTCATCTTCCCTAGGCTTATTCTAATCCAATTAGGGTTTTTAACCAATCTTGTGCATCCAATATTTGATTTTGTGTCATTTTGTGTCATTAGTTGAACATTTAGGTCATTTTCGTCCCCCCTAGGCTTATTCTAATCCAATTAGGGTTTTTAACCAATCTTGTGCATCCAATTTGTGATTTTGTGTCATTGGTTGAACATTTAGGTCATTTTCGTCCTCCCTAGGCTTATTCTAATCCAATTAGGGTTTTTAACCAATCTTGTGCATCCAATATGTGATTTTGTGTCATTTTGGGTCATTGGTTGAACATTTAGGTCATTTTCATCTTCCCTAGGCTTATTCTAATCCAATTAGGGTTTTTAACCAATCTTGTGCATCCAATATGTGATTTTGTGTCATTTTGTGTCATTAGTTGAACATTTAGGTCATTTTCGTCCTCCCTAGGCTAATTCTAATCCAATTAGGGTTTTTAACCAATCTTGTGCATCCAATTTGTGATTTTGTGTCATTGGTTGAACATTTAGGTCATTTTCGTCCTCCCTAGGCTTATTCTAATCCAATTAGGGTTTTTAACCAATCTTGTGCATCCAATATGTGATTTTGTGTCATTTTGTGTCATTGGTTGAACATTTAGGTCATTTTCGTCATCCATAGGCTTATTCTAATCCAATTAGGGTTTTTAACCAATCTTGTGCATCCAATATGTGATTTTGTGTCATTGGTTGAACATTTAGGTCATTTTCGTCCTCCCTAGGCTTATTCTAATCCAATTAGGGTTTTTAACCAATCTTGTGCATCCAATATGTGATTTTGAGTCATTGGTTGAACATTTAGGTCATTTTCGTCCTCCTTAGGCTTATTCTAATCCAATTAGGGTTGTTAACCAATCTTGTTCAACCAATATGTGATTTTGTGTCATTGGTTGAACATTTAGTTCATTTTCGTCCTCCCTAGGCTTATTCTAATCCAATTAGGGTTTTTAACCAATCTTGTGCATCCAATATGTGATTTTGTGTCATTTTGTGTCATTTGTTGAACATTTAGGTCATTTTCGTCCTCCGTAGGCTTATTCTAATCCAATTAGGGTTTTTAACCAAACTTGTGCATCCAATATGTGATTTTCTGTCATTTTGTGTCATTGGTTTAACATTTAGGTCATTTTCGTCCTCCCTAGGCTTATTCTAATCCAATTAGGGTTTTTAACCAATCTTGTGCATCCAATATGTGATTTTGTGTCATTGGTTGAACATTTAGGTCATTTTCGTCCTCCCTAGGCTTATTCTAATCCAATTAGGGTTTTTAACCAATCGTGTGCATCCAATATGTGATTTAGTGTCATTGGTTGAACATTTAGGTCATTTTCGTCCTCCCTAGGCTTATTCTAATCCAATTAGGGTTTTTAACCAATCTTGTGCATCCAATATGTGATTTTGTGTCATTGGTTGAACATTTAGGTCATTTTCGTCCCCCTTAGGCTTATTCTAATCCAATTAGGGTTTTTAACCAATCTTGTGCATCCAATATGTGATTTTGTGTCATTTTGTGTCATTGGTTGAACATTTAGGTCATTTTCGTCCTCCCTAGGCTTATTCTAATCCAATTAGGGTTTTTAACCAATCTTGTGCATCCAGTATGTGATTTTGTGTCATTTTCTATCATTGGTTGAACATTTAGGTCATTTTCGTCCTCCCTAGGCTTATTATAATCCAATTAGGGTTTTTAACCAATGTTGTGCATCCAATATGTGTTTTTGTGTCATTTTTGTCCTCCCTAGGCTTATTCTAATCCAACTAGGGTTTTTAACCAATCTTGTGCATCCAATATGTGATTTTGTGTCATTTTGTGTCATTGGTTGAACATTTAGGTCATTTTCGTCCTCCCTAGGATTATTCTAATCCAATTAGGGTTTTTAACCAATCTTGTGCATCCAATATGTGATTTTGTGTCATTTTGTGTCATTGGTTGAACATTTAGATCATTTTCGTCCTTCCTATGCTTGTTCTAATCCAATTACGGTTTTTAACCAATCTTGTGCATCCAATATGTGATTTTGTGTCATTTTGTGTCATTGGTTGAACATTTAGGTCATTTTCGTCCTCCCTAGGCTTATTCTAATCCAATTAGGGTTTTTAACCAATCTTGTGCATCCAATATGTGATTTTGTGTCATTTTGTGTCATTGGTTGAACATTTAGGTCATTTTCGTCCTCCCTAGGCTTATTCTAATCAGATTAGGGTTTTCAACCAATCTTTGCATCCAATATGTGATTTTTATGTCTTTTTGTGTCATTGGTTAAACATTTAGGTCATTTTCGTCCTCCCTAGGCTGATTCTAATCCAATTAGGGTTTTTAACCAATCTTGTGCATTCAATATGTGATTTTGTGTCATTTTGTGTTATTGGTTGAACATTTAGGTCATTTTCATCCTTCCAAGGCTTATTCTAATCCAATTAGGGTTTTTAACCAATCTTGTGCATCCAATATGTGATTTTGTGTCATTGGTTGAACATTTAGGTCATTTTCGTCCTCCCTAGGCTTATTCTAATCCAATTAGGGTTTTTAACCAATCTTGTGCATCCAATATGTGATTTTGTGTCATTTTGTGTCATTGGTTGAACATTTAGGTCATTTTCGTTCTCCCTAGGCTTATTCTAATCCAATTAGCGTTTTTAACCAATCTTGTGCATCCAATATGTGATTTTGTGTCATTTTCTGTCATTGGTTGAACATTTAGGTCATTTTCGTCCTCCCTAGGCTTATTCTAATCCAATTAGGGTTTTTAACCAATCTTGTGCATCCAATATGTGATTTTGTGTCATTTTGTGTCATTGGTTGAACATTTAGGTCATTTTCGTCCTCCCTAGGCTTATTCTAATCCAATTAGGGTTTTTAACCAATCTGGTGCATCGAATATGTGATTTTGTGTCGTTTTGTGTGATTGGTTGAACATTTAGGTCATTTTCGTCCTCCCTAGGCTTATTCTAATCCAATTAGGGTTTTTAACCAATCTTGTGCATCCAATATGTCATTTTGTGTCATTGGTTGAACATTTAGGTCATTTTCGTGCTCCCTAGTCTTATTCTAATCCAATTAGGGTTTTTAACCAATCTTGTGC
>JBBPBQ010000008.1:8959679-8973725 GCA_037974755.1 Cicer yamashitae | reverse complement strand
GGTCATTTTCGTCCTCCCTAGGCTTATTCTAATCCAATTAGGGTTTTTAACCAATCTGGTGCATCGAATATGTGATTTTGTGTCGTTTTGTGTGATTGGTTGAACATTTAGGTCATTTTCGTCCTCCCTAGGCTTATTATAATCCAATTAGGGTTTTTAACCAATCTTGTGCATCCAATATGTGATTTTGTGTGATTGGTTGAACATTTAGGTCATTTTCGTGCTCCCTAGGCTTATTCTAAACCAATTAGGGTTTTTAACCAATCTTGTGCATCCAATATGTCATTTTGTGTCATTGGTTGAACATTTAGGTCATTTTCGTGCTCCCTAGGCTTATTCTAATCCAATTAGGGTTTTTAACCAATCTTGTGCATCCAATATGTGATTTTGTGTCATTTTGTGTCATTGGTTGAACATTTAGGTCATTTTCGTCCTTCCTAGGCTTATTCTAATCCAATTAGGGTTTTAACCAATCTTGTGCATCCAATTTGTGATTTTGTGTCATTGGTTGAACATTTAGGTCATTTTCGTCCTCCCTAGGCTTATTCTAATCCAATTAGGGTTTTTAACCAATCTTGTGCATCCAATATGTGATTTTGTGTCATTGGTTGAACATTTAGGTCATTTTCGTCCTCCCTAGGCTTATTCTAATCCAATTAGGGTTTTTAACCAATCTTGTGCATCCAATATGTGATTTTTTGTCATTGGTTGAATATTTAGGTCATTTTTGTCCTCCCTAGGCTTATTCTAATCCAATTAGGGTTTTTAACCAATCTTGTGCATCCAATATGTGATTTTGTGTCATTGGTTGAACATTTAGGTCATTTTCGTCCTCCCTAGGCTTATTCTAATCCAATTAGGGTTTTTAACCAATCTTGTGCATCCAATATGTGATTTTGTGTCATTGGTTGAACATTTAGGTCATTTTCGTCCTCCCTAGGCTTATTCTAATCCAATTAGGGTTTTTAACCAATCTTGTGCATCCAGTATGTGATTTTTTGTCATTTTGTGTCATTGGTTGAACATTTAGCTCATTTTCGTCCTGCCTAGGCTTATTCTAATCCAATTAGGGTTTTTAACCAATCTTGTGCATCCAAAATGTGATTTTGTGTCATTGGTTGAACATTTAGCTCATTTTCGTCCTGCCTAGGCTTATTCTAATCCAATTAGGGTTTTTAACCAATCTTGTGCATCCAAAATGTGATTTTGTGTCATTGGTTGAACATTTAGGCCATTTTCGTCCTCCCTAGGCTTATTCTAATCCAATTAGGGTTTTTAACCAATCTTGTGCATCCAGTATGTGATTTTTTGTCATTTTGTGTCATTGGTTGAACATTTAGGTCATTTTCGTCCTGCCTAGGCTTATTCTAATCCAATTAGGGTTTTTAACCAATCTTGTGCATCCAATATGTGATTTTGTGTCATTGGTTGAACATTTAGGTCATTTTCGTCCTCCCTAGGCTTACTCTAATCCAATTAGGGTTTTTAACCAATCTTGTGCATCCAATATGTGATTTTGTGTCATTTTGTGTCATTCGTTGAACATTTAGGTCATTTTCGTCCTCCCTAGGCTTATTCTAATCCAATTAGGGTTTTTAACCAATCTTGTGCATCCAATATGTGATTTTTTGTCATTTTGTGTCATTGGTTGAACATTTAGGTCATTTTCGTCCTCCCTAGGCTTATTCTAATCCAATTAGGGTTTTTAACCAATCTTGTGCATCCAATATGTGATTTTGTGTCATTTTGTGTCATTGGTTGAACATTTAGGTCATTTTCGTCCTCCATAGGCTTATTCTAATCCAATTAGGATTTTTAACCAATCTTGTGCATCCAATATGTGACTTTGTGTTATTTTGTGTAATTGGTTGAACATTTAGGTCATTTTCGTCCTCCCTAGGCTTATTCTAATCCAATTAGGGTTTTAAACCAATCTTGTGCATCCAATATGTGATTTTGTGTCATTTTGTGTCATTGGTTGAACATTTAGGTAATTTTCGTCCTCCCTAGGCTTATTCTAATCCAATTAGGGTTTTTAACCAATCTTGTGCATCCAATAGGTGATTTTGTGTCATTAGTTGAACATTTAGGTCATTTTCGTCCTCCCTAGGCTTATTCTAATCGAATTAGGGTTTTTAACCAATCTTGTGCATCCAATATGTGATTTTGTGTCATTGGTTGAACATTTAGGTCATTTTCGTCCTCCCTAGGCTTATTCTAATCCAATTAGGGTTTTTAACCAATCTTGTGCATCCAATATGTCATTTTGTGTCATTTTGTGTCATAGGTTGAACATTTAGGTCGTTTTCGTCCTCCCTAGGCTTATTCTAGTCCATTTAGGGTTTTTAACGAATCTTGTGCATCCAATATGTGATTTTGTGTCATTTTGTGTCATTGGTTGAACATTTAGGTCATTTTCGTCCTCCCTGAGCATATTCTAATCCAATTACGGTTTTTAACCAATCTTGTGCATCCAATATGTGATTTTGTGTCATTGGTTGAACATTTAGGTCATTTTCGTCCTCGCTAGGCTTTTTCTAATCCAATTAGGGTTTTTAACCAATCTTGTGCATCCAATATGTGATTTTGTGTCATTTTGTGTCATTGGTTGAACATTTTGGTCATTTTCGTCCTCCCTAGGCTTATTCTAATCCAATTAAGGTTTTTAACCAATCTTGTGCATCCAATATGTGATTTTGTGTCATTTTGTGTCATTGGTTGAACATTTAGGTCATTTTCGCCCTCCCTAGGCTTATTCTAATCCAATTAGGGTTTTTAACCAATCTTGTGCATCCAATATGGGATGTTGTGTCATTGGTTGAACATTTAGGTCATTTTCGTCCTCCCTAGGCTTATTCTATTCCAATTAGGGTTTTTAACCAATCTTGTGCATCCAATATGTGATTTTGTGTCATTTTGTGTCATTGGTTGAACATTTAGGTCATTTTCGTCCTCCCTAGGCTTATTCTAATCCAATTAGGGTTTTTAACCAATCTTGTGCATCCAATATGTGATTTTGTGTCATTTTGTGTCATTGGTTGAACATTTAGATCATTATCGTCCTCCCTAGGCTTATTCTAATCCAGTTAGGGTTTTTAACCAATCTTGTGCATCCAATATGTGATTTTGTGTCATTTTGTGTAATTGGTTGAACATTTAGGTCATTTTCGTCCTCCCTAGGCTTATTCTAATCCAATTAAGGTTTTTAACCAATCTTGTGCATCCAATATGTGATTTTGTGTCATTTTGTGTCATTGGTTGAACATTTAGGTCATTTTCGTCCTCCCTAGGCTTATTCTAATCCAATTACGGTTTTTAACCAATCTTGTGCATCCGATATGTGATTTTGTGTCATTGGTTGAACATTTAGGTCATTTTCGTCCTCCCTTGGCTTATTCTAATCCAATTAGGGTTTTTAACCAATCTTGTGCATCCAATATGTGATTTTGTGTCATTTTGTGTCATTGGTTGAACATTTAGGTCATTTTCGTCCTCCCTAGGCTTATTCTAATCCAATTAGGGTTTTTAACCAATCTTGTGCATCCAGTATGTGATTTTGTGTCATTTTCTATCATTGGTTGAACATTTAGGTCATTTTCGTCCTCCCTAGGCTTATTATAATCCAATTAGGGTTTTTAACCAATGTTGTGCATCCAATATGTGTTTTTGTGTCATTTTTGTCCTCCCTAGGCTTATTCTAATCCAACTAGGGTTTTTAACCAATCTTGTGCATCCAATATGTGATTTTGTGTCATTTTGTGTCATTGGTTGAACATTTAGGTCATTTTCGTCCTCCCTAGGATTATTCTAATCCAATTAGGGTTTTTAACCAATCTTGTGCATCCAATATGTGATTTTGTGTCATTTTGTGTCATTGGTTGAACATTTAGATCATTTTCGTCCTTCCTATGCTTGTTCTAATCCAATTACGGTTTTTAACCAATCTTGTGCATCCAATATGTGATTTTGTGTCATTTTGTGTCATTGGTTGAACATTTAGGTCATTTTCGTCCTCCCTAGGCTTATTCTAATCCAATTAGGGTTTTTAACCAATCTTGTGCATCCAATATGTGATTTTGTGTCATTTTGTGTCATTGGTTGAACATTTAGGTCATTTTCGTCCTCCCCAGGCTTATTCTAATCCAATTAGGGTTTTTCACGAATCCTGTGCATCCAATATGTGATTTTGTGTCATTTTGTGTCATTGGTTGAACATTTAGGTCATTTTCGTCCTCCCTAGGGTTATTTTAATCTAATTAGGATTTTTAACCAATCTTGTGCATCCAATATGTGATTTTGTGTCATTTTGTGTCATTGGTTGAACATTTAGGTCATTTTCGTCCTCCCTAGGCTTATTCTAATCCAATTAGGGTTTTTAACCAATCTTGTGCATCCAATATGTGATTTTGTGTCATTTTGTGTCATTGGTTGAACATTTAGGACATTTTCGTCCTCCCTAAGCTTATTCTAATCCAGTTAGGGTTTTTAACCAATCTTGTGCATCCAATATGTGATTTTGTGTCATTGGTTGAACATTTAGGTCATTTTCGTCCTCCCTAGGCTTATTCTAATCCAATTAGGGTTTTTAACCAATCTTGTGCATCCAATATGTGATTTTGTGTCATTTTGTGTCATTGGTTGAACATTTAGGTCATTTTCGTCCTCCCTAGACTTATTCTAATCCAATTATGGTTTTTAACCAATCATGTGCATCCAATATGTGATTTTGTGTCATTTTGTGTTATTGGTTGATCATTTAGGTCATTTTCGTCCTCCCTAGGCTTATTCTAATCCAATTAGGGTTTTTAACCAATCTTGTGCATCCAATATGTGATTTTGTGTCATTGGTTGAACTTTTAGGTCAATTTCGTCCTCCCTAGGCTTATTCTAATCCAATTAGGGTTTTTAACCAATCTTGTGCATCCAATATGTGATTTTGTGTCATTGGTTGAACATTTAGGTCATTTTCGTCCTCCCTAGGCTTATTCTAATCCAATTAGGGTTTTTAACCAATCTTGTGCATCCAATATGTGATTTTGTGTCATTGCTTGAACATTTAGGTCATTTTCGTCCTCCCTAGGCATATTCTAATCCAATTAGGGTTTTTAACCAATCTTGTGCATCCAATATGTGATTTTGTGTCATTGGTTGAACATTTAGGTCATTTTCGTCCTCCCTAGGCTTATTCTAATCCAATTAGGGTTTTTAACCAATCTTGTGCATCCAATATGTGATTTTGTGTCATTTTGTGTCATGGGTTGTACATTTAGGTCATTTTCCTCTTCCCTAGGCATATTCTAATCCAATTTGGGTTTTTAACCAATCTTGTGAATCCAATATGTGATTTTGTGTAATTGGTTGAACATTTAGGTCATTTTCGTCCTCCCTAGGCTTATTCTAATCCAATTAGTGTTTTTAACCAATCTTGTGCATCCAATATGTGATTTTGTGTCATGGGTTGAACATTTATGTCATTTTCCTCTTCCCTAGGCATATTCTAATCCAATTAGGGTTTTTAACCAATCTTGTGCATCCAATATGTGATTTTGTGTCATTGGTTGAACATTTAGGTCATTTTCGTCCTCCCTAGGCTTATTCTAATCCAATTAGGGTTTTTAACCAATCTTGTGCATCCAACATGTGATTTTGTGTCATTGGTTGAACATTTAGGTCATTTTTGTCCTCCCTAGGCTTATTCTAATCCAATTAGGGTTTTTAACCAATCTTGTGCATCCAATATGTGATTTTGTGTCATTGGTTGAACATTTAGGTCATTTTCGTCCTCCCTAGGCTTATTCTAATCCAATTAGGGTTTTTAACCAATCTTGTGCATCCAATATGTGATTTTGTGTCATTGGTTGAACATTTAGGTCATTTTCGTCCTCCCTAGGCTTATTCTAATCCAATTAGGGTTTTTAACCAATCCTGTGTATCCAATATGTGATTTTGTGTAATTTTGTGTCATTGGTTGAACATTTAGGTCATTTTTGTCCTCCCTAGGCTTATTCTAATCCAATTAGGGTTTTTAACCAATCTTGTGCATCCAATATGTGATTTTGTGTCATTGGTTGAACATTTAGGTCATTTTCGTCCTCCCTAGGCTTATTCTAATCCAATTAGGGATTTTAACCAATCTTGTGCATCCAATATGTGATTTTGTGTCATTTTGTGTCATTGGTTGAACATTTAGGTCATTTTCGTCCTCCGTAGTCTTATTCTAATCCAATTAGGGTTTTTAACCAATCTTGTGCATCCAATATGTGATTTTTTGTCATTTTGTGTCATTGGTTGAACATTTAGGTCATTTTCGTCCTCCCTAGGCTTATTATAATCCAATTAGGGTTTTTAACCAATGTTGTGCATCCAATATGTGATTTTGTGTCATTTTGTGTCATTGGTTGAACATTTAGGTCATTTTCGTCCTCCCTAGGCTTATTCTAATCCAATTAGGGATTTTAACCAATCTTGTGCATCCAATATGTGATTTTTTGTCATTTTGTGTCATTGGTTGAACATTTAGGTCATTTTCGTCCTGCCTAGGCTTATTCTAATCCAATTAGGGTTTTTAACCAATCTGGTGCATCGAATATGTGATTTTGTGTCATTTTGTGTCATTGGTTGAACATTTAGGTCATTTTCGTCCTCCCTAGGCTTATTATAATCCAATTAGGGTTTTTAACGAATGTTGTGCATCCAATATGTGATTTTGTGTCATTTTGTGTCATTGGTTGAACATTTAGGTCATTTTCGTCCTCCCTAGGCTTATTCTAATCCAATTAGGGTTTTTAACCAATCTTGTGCATCCAGTATGTGATTTTGTGTCATTTTCTATCATTGGTTGAACATTTAGGTCATTTTCGTCCTCCCTAGGCTTATTATAATCCAATTAGGGTTTTTAACCAATCTTGTGCATCCAATATGTGATTTTGTGTCATTGGTTGAACATTTAGGTCATTTTCGTGCTCCCTAGGCTTATTCTAATCCAATTAGGGTTTTTAACCAATCTTGTGCATCCAATATGTGATTTTGTGTCATTGGTTGAACATTTAGATCATTTTCGTCCTTCCTAGGCTTATTCTAATCCAATTAGGGTTTTTAACCAATCTTGTGCATCCAATATGTGATTTTGTGTCATTGGTTGAACATTTAGATCATTTTCGTCCTTCCTAGGCTTATTCTAATCCAATTAGGGTTTTTAACCAATCTTGTGCATCCAATTTGTGATTTTGTGTCATTGGTTGAACATTTAGGTCATTTTCGTCCTCCCTAGGCTTATTCTAATCCAATTAGGGTTTTTAACCAATCTTGTGCATCCAATATGTGATTTTGTGTCATTTTGTGTCATTGGTTGAACATTTACGTCATTTTCGTCCTTCCTAGGCATATTCTAATCCAATTAGGGTTTTTAACCAATCTTGTGCATCCAATATGTGATTTTGTGTCATTTTGTGTCATTGGTTGAACATTTAGGTCATTTTTGTCCTTCCTAGGCTTATTCTAATCCAATTAGGGTTTTTAACCAATCTTGTGCATCCAATATGTGATTTTGTGTCATTGGTTGAACATTTAGGTCATTTTCGTCCTCCCTAGGCTTATTCTAATCCAATTAGGGTTTTTAACCAATCTTGTGCATCCAATATGTGATTTTGTGTCATTGGTTGAACATTTAGATCATTTTCGTCCTTCATAGGCTTATTCTAATCCAATTAGGGTTTTTAACCAATCCGGTGCATCCAATATGTGATTTTGTGGCATTTTGTGTGATTGGTTGAACATTTAGGTCATTTTCGTCCTCCCTTGGCTTATTCTAATCCAATTAGGGTTTTTAACCAATCTTGTGCATCCAATATGTGATTTTGTGTCATTTTGTGTCATTGGTTGAACATTTAGGTCATTTTCGTCCTCCCTAGGCTTATTCTAATCCAATTAGGGTTTTTAACCGATCTTGTTCATCCAATATGTGATTTTGTGTCATTTTGTGTCATTGGTTGAACATTTAGGTCATTTTCGTCCTCCCTAGGCTTATTCTAATCCAATTAGGGTTTTTAACCAATCTTGTGCATCCAATATGTGATTTTGTGTCATTTTGTGTCATTGGTTGAACATTTAGGTCATTTTCGTCTTCCCTAGGCTTATTTTAATCCAATTAGGGTTTTTAACCAATCTTGTGCATCCAATATATGATTTTGTGTCATTGGTTGAACATTTAGGTCGTTTTCGTCCTCCCTAGGCTTATTCTAATCCAATTAGGGTTTTTAACCAATCTTGTGCATCCAATATGTGATTTTGTGTCATTTTGTGTCATTGGTTGAACATTTAGGTCATTTTCGTCCTCCCTAGGCTTATTCTAATCCAATTAGGGTTTTTAACCAATCTTGTGCATCCAATATGTGAATTTTGTGTCATTGGTTGAACATTTAGGTCATTTTCGTCCTCCCTAGGCTTATTCTAATCCAATTAGGGTTTTTAACCAATCTTGTGCATCCAATATGTGATTTTGTGTCATTTTGTGTCATTGGTTGAACATTTAGGTCATTTTCGTCCTCCCTAGGCTTATTCTAATCCAATTAGGGTTTTTAACCAATCTTGTGCATCCAATATGTGATTTGGTGTCATTGGTTGAAAATTTAGGTCATTTTCGTCCTCCCTAGGCTTATTCTAATCCAATTAGCGTTTTTAACCAATCTTGTGCGTCCAATATGTGATTTTGTGTCATTGGTTGAACATTTAGGTCATTTTCGTCCTCCACAGGCTTATTCTAATCCAATTAGGGTTTTTAACCAATCTTGTGCATCCAATATGTGATTATGTGTTGTTTTGTGTCATTGGTTGAACATTTAGGTCATTTTCGTCCTCCCTAGGCTTATTCTAATCCAATTAGGGTTTTTAACCAATCTTGTGCATCCAATATGTGATTTTGTGTCATTTTGTGTCATTGGTTGAACATTTAGGTCATTTTCGTCCTCCCTAGGCTTATTCTAATCCAATTAGGGTTTTTAACCAATCTTGTGTATCCAAAATGTGATTTTGTGTCATTGGTTGAACATTTAGGTCATTTTTGTCCTCCCTAGGCTTATTCTAATCCAATTAGGGTTTTTAACCAATCTTGTGCATCCAATATGTGATTTTGTGTCATTGGTTGAACATTTATGTCATTTTCGTCCTCCCTAGGCTTATTCTAATCCAATTAGGGTTTTTAACCAATCTTGTGCATCCAATATGTAATTTTGTGTCATTTTGTGTGATTGGTTGAACATTTAGGTCATTTTCGTTCTCCCTAGGCTTATTCTAATCCAATTAGGGTTTTTAAGCAATCTTGTGCATCCAATATGTGATTTTGTGTCATTGGTTGAACATTTAGGTCATTTTCGTCCTCCCTAGGCTTATTCAAATCCAATTAGGGTTTTTAAGCAAACTTGTGCATCCAATTTGTGATTTTGTGTCATTTGTTGAACATTCAGGTCATTTTCTTCCTCCCTAGGCTTATTCTAATCCAATTAGAGTTTTTAACCAATCTTGTGCATCCAATATGTGATTTTGTGTCATTTTGGGTCATTGGTTATACATTTAGGTCATTTTCATCTTCCCTAGGCTTATTCTAATCCAATTAGGGTTTTTAACCAATCTTGTGCATCCAATATGTGATTTTGTGTCATTGGTTGAACATTTAGGTCATTTTCGTCCTCCCTAGGCTTATTATAATCCAATTAGCGTTTTTAACCAATCTTGTGCATCCAATATATGATTTTGTGTCATTTTGGGTCATTGGTTGAACATTTAGGTCATTTTCATCTTCCTAGGCTTATTCTAATCCAATTAGGGTTTTTAACCAATCTTGTGCATCCAATATGTGATTTTGTGTCATTTTGTGTCATTGGTTGAACATTTAGGTCATTTTCGTCCTCCCTAGGCTTATTATAATCCAATTAGGGTTTTTAACCAATCTTGTGCATCCAATATGTGATTTTGTGTGATTGGTTGAACATTTAGGTCATTTTCGTGCTCCCTAGGCTTATTCTAATCCAATTAGGGTTTTTAACCAATCTTGTGCATCCAATATGTCATTTGGTGTCATTGGTTGAACATTTAGGTCATTTTCGTGCTCCCTAGTCTTATTCTAATCCAATTAGGGTTTTTAACCAATCTTGTGCATCCAATATGTGATTTTGTGTCATTTTGTGTCATTGGTTGAACATTTAGGTCATTTTCGTCCTTCCTAGGCTTATTCTAATCCAATTAGGGTTTTTAACCAATCTTTTGCATCCAATTTGTGATTTTGTGTCATTGGTTGAACATTTAGGTCATTTTCGTCATCCCTAGGCTTATTCTAATCCAATTAGGGTTTTTAACCAATCTTGTGCATCCAATATATGATTTTGTGTCATTTTGTGTCATTGGTTGAACATTTAGGTCATTTTCGTCCTCCCAAGGCTTATTCTAATCCAATTAGGGTTTTTAACCAATCTTGTGCATCCAATATGTGATTTTGTGTCATTTTGTGTGATTGGTTGAACATTTAGGTCATTTTCGTCCTCCCTAGGCTTATTCTAATCCAATTAGGGTTTTTAAGCAATCTTGTGCATCCAATTTGTGATTTTGTGTCATTGGTTGAACATTTAGGTCATTTTCGTCCTCCCTAGGCTTATTCTAATCCAATTAGGGTTTTTAACCAATCTTGTGCATCCAATATGTGATTTTGTGTCATTTTGTGTCATTGGTTGAACATTTAGGTCATTTTCGTCATCCATAGGCTTATTCTAATCCAATTAGGGTTTTTAACCAATCTTGTGCATCCAATATGTGATTTTGTGTCATTTTGTGTCATTGGTTGAACATTTAGGTCATTTTCGTCCTCCCTAGGCTTATTCTAATCCAATTAGGGTTTTTAACCAATCTTGTGCGTCCAATATGTGATTTTGCGTCATTTTGTATCATTGGTTGAACATTTAGGTCATTTTCGTCCTCCCTAGGCTTATTCTAATCCAATTAGGGTTTTTAACCAATCTTGTGCATCCAATATGTGATTTTGTGTCATTTTGTGTCATTGGTTGAACATTTAGGTCATTTTCGTCCTCCCTAGGCTTATTCTAATCCAATTAGGGTTTTTAACCAATCTTGTGCATCCAATATGTGATTTGGTGTCATTGGTTGAAAATTTAGGTCATTTTCGTCCTCCCTAGGCTTATTCTAATCCAATTAGCGTTTTTAACCAATCTTGTGCGTCCAATATGTGATTTTGTGTCATTGGTTGAACATTTAGGTCATTTTCGTCCTCCACAGGCTTATTCTAATCCAATTAGGGTTTTTAACCAATCTTGTGCATCCAATATGTGATTATGTGTTGTTTTGTGTCATTGGTTGAACATTTAGGTCATTTTCGTCCTCCCTAGGCTTATTCTAATCCAATTAGGGTTTTTAACCAATCTTGTGCATCCAATATGTGATTTTGTGTCATTTTGTGTCATTGGTTGAACATTTAGGTCATTTTCGTCCTCCCTAGGCTTATTCTAATCCAATTAGGGTTTTTTAACCAATATTGGGTATCCAATCTGTGATTTTGTGTCATTTTGTGTCATTGGTTGAACATTTAGGTCATTTTCGTCCTCCCTAGGCTTATTCTAATCCAATTAGGGTTTTTAACCAATCTTGTGCATCCAATATGTGATTTTGTGTCATTGGTTGAACATTTAGGTCAATTTTGTCCTCCCTAGGCTTATTCTAATCCAATTAGGGTTTTTAACCAATCTTGTGCATCCAATATGTGATATTGTGTCATTGGTTGAACATTTAGGTCATTTTCGTCCTCCCTAGTCTTATTTTAATCCAATTAGGGTTTTTAACCAATCTTGTGCATCCAATATGTGATTTTGTGTCATTTTGTGTCATTGGTTGAACATTTAGGTCGTTTTCGTCCTCCCTAGGCTTATTCTAATCCAATTAGGGTTTTTAACCAATCTTGTGCATATAATAAGTGATTTTGTGTCATTGGTAATCCAATGAGGTCATTTTCGTCCTCGCTAGGCTTATTCTAATCCAATTAGGGTTTTTAACCAATCTTGTGCATCCAATATGTGAATTTGTGTCATTTTGTGTCATTGGTTGAACATTTAGGTCGTTTTCGCCCTCCCTAGGCTTATTCTAATCCAATTAGGGTTTTTAACCAATCTTGTGCATCCAATATGTGATTTTGTGTCATTGGTTGAACATTTAGGTCATTTTTGTCCTCCCTAGGCTTATTCTAATCCAATTAGGGTTTTTAACCAATCTTGTGCATCCAATATGTGATTTTGTGTCATTGGTTGAACATTTAGGTCATTCTCGTCCTCCCTAGGCTTATTCTAATCCAATTAGGGTTTTAACCAATCTTATGCATCCAATATGTGATTTTGTGTCATTTTGTGTCATTGGTTGAACATTTAGGTCATTTTCGTCCTCCCTAGGCTTATTCTTTTCCAATAAGGGTTTTTAACCAATCTTGTGCATCCAATATGTGATTTTGTGTCATTTTGTGTCATTGGTTGAACATTTAGGTCATTTTCGTCCTCCCTAGGCTTATTCTAATCCAATTAGGGTTTTTAACCAATCTTGTGCATCCAATATGTGATTTTGTGTCATTTTGTGTCATTGGTTGAACATTTAGGTCATTTTCGTCCTCCCTAGGCTTATTCTAATCCAATTAAGGTTGTTAACCAATCTTATGCATCCAATATGTGATTTTGTGTCATTTTGTGTCATTGGTTGAACATTTAGGTCATTTTCGTCCACCCTAGGCTTATTCTAATCCAATTAGGGTTTTTAACCAATCTTGTGCATCCAATATGTGATTTTGTGTCATTTTGTGTCATTGGTTGACCATTTAGGTCATTTTCGTTCTCCCTAGGCTCTTTTTAATCCAATTAAGGTTTTTAACCAATCTTGTGCATCCAATATGTGATTTTGTGTCATTGGTTGAACATTTAGGTCATTTTCGTCCTCCCTAGGCTTATTCTAATCCAATTAGGGTTTTTAACCAATCTTGTGCATCCAATATGTGATTTTGTGTCATTTTGTGTCATTGGTTGAACATTTAGGTCATTCGTCCTCCCTAGGCTCTTTTTAATCCAATTAGGGTTTTTAACCAATCTTGTGCATACAATATGTGATTTTGTGTCATTGGTTGAACATTTAGGTCATTTTCGTCCTCCCTAGGCTTATTCTAATCCAATTAGGGTTTTTAACCAATCTTGTGCATCCAATATGTGATTTTCTGTCATTGGTTAAACATTTAGGTCATTTTCGTCCTCCCTAGGCTTATTCTAATCCAATTAGGGTTTTTAACCAATCTTGTGCATCCAATATGTGATTTTGTGTCATTTTGTGTCATTGGTTGAACATTTAGGTCATTTTCGTCCTCCCTAGGCTTATTCTAATCCAATTAGGGTTTTTAACCAATCTTGTGCATCCAATATGTGATTTTGTGTCATTTTGTGTCATTGGTTGAACATTTAGGTCATTTTTGCCTCCCTAGGCTTAGTTTAATCCAATTAGGGTTTTTAACCAATCTTGTGCATCCAATATGTGATTTTGTGTCATTTTGTGTCATTGGTTGAACATTTAGGTCATTTTCGTCCTCCCAAGGCTTATTCTAATCCAATTAGGGTTTTTAACCAATCTTGTGCATCAAATATGTGATTTTGTGTCATTTTGTGTGATTGGTTGAACATTTAGGTCATTTTCGTCCTCCCTAGGCTTATTCTAATCCAATTAGGGTTTTTAAGCAATCTTGTGCATCCAATTTGTGATTTTGTGTCATTGGTTGAACATTTAGGTCATTTTCATCCTCCCTAGGCTTATTCTAATCCAATTAGGGTTTTTAACCAATCTTGTGCATCCAATTTGTGATTTTGTGTCATTTTGTGTCATTGGTTGAACATTTAGATCATTTTCGTCCTTCCTAGGCTTATTCTAATCCAATTAGGGTTTTTAACCAATCTTGTGCATCCAATATGTGATTTTGTGTCATTTTGTGTCATTGGTTGAACATTTAGATCATTTTCGTCCTTCCTA
>JBBPBQ010000008.1:8935793-8956584 GCA_037974755.1 Cicer yamashitae | reverse complement strand
ACAAGATTGGTTAAAAACCCTAATTGGATTAAAATAAGCCTACGGCGGACGAAAATGACCTAAATGTTCATCCAATGACACATAATGACACAAAATCACATATTGGATGCACAAGATTGGTTAAAAACCCTAATTTGATTAGAATAAGCCTAGGGAGGACGAAAATGACCTAAATGTTCAACCAATGACACAAAATGACACAAAATCACATATTGGATGCACAAGATTGGTTAAAAACCCTAATTGGATTAGAATAAGCCTAGGGAGGACGAAAATGACCTAAATGTTCAACCAATGACACAAAATCACAAATTGGATGCACAGGATTGGTTAAAAACCCCAATTGGATTAGAATAAGCCTAGGGAGGACGAAAATGACCTAAATGTTCATCCATTGACACAAAATGACATAAAATTACATATTGGATGCACAAGATTGGTTAAAAACCCTAATTGGATTAGAATAAGCCTAGGGAGGACGAAAATGACCTAAATGTTCAACCAATGACATAAAAACACATATTTGATGCACAAGATTGGTTAAAAACCCTAATTGGATTAGAATAGGCCTAGGGAGGACGAAAATGACCTAAATGTTCAACCAATAACACAAAATGACACAAAATCACATATTGGATACACAAGATTGGTTAAAAACCCTAATTGGATTAGAATAAGCCTAGGGAGGACGAAAATGACCTAAATGTTCAACCATTGACACAAAATGACATAAAATTACATATTGGATGCACAAGATTGGTTAAAAACCCTAATTAGATTAGAATAAGCCTAGGGAGGACGAAAATGACTTAAATGTGCAACCAATGACACAAAATCACATATTGGATGCACAAGATTGGTTAAAAACCCTAATTTGATTAGAATAAGCCTAGGGAGGACGAAAATGACCTAAATGTTCAACCAATGACACAAAATGACACAAAATCACATATTGGATGCACAAGATTGGTTAAAAACCCTAATTGGATTAGAATAGGCCTAGGGAGGACGAAAATGACCTAAATGTTATACCAATGACACAAAATCACATATTGGATGCACAAGATTGGTTAAAAACCCTAATTGGATTAGAATAAGCCTAGGGAGGACGAAAATGACCTAAATGTTCAACCAATGACACAAAATGACACAAAATCACATATTGCATGCACAAGATTGGTTAAAAACCCTAATTGGATTAGAATTAGCCTAGGGATGACGAAAATGACCTAAATGTTCAACCAATGACAAAAAATGACACAAAATCACATATTGGATGCACAAGATTGTTTAAAAACCCTAATTGGATTAGAATAAGCCTAGGGAGGACGAAAATGACCTAAATGTTCAACCAATGACACAAAATCACATATTGGATGCACAAGATTGGTTAAAAACCCTAATTGGATTAGAATAAGCCTAGGGAGGACGAAAATGACCTAAATGTTCAACCAATGACACAAAATGACACAAAATCACATATTGGATGCACACGAATTGTTAAAAACCGTAATTGGATTAGAATAAGCCTAGGGAGGACGAAAATGACCTAAATGTTCAACCAATGACACAAAATCACAAATTGGATGCACAAGATTGGTTAAAAACCCTAATTGGATTAGAATAAGCCTAGGGAGGACGAAAATGACCGAAATGTTCAACCAATGACACAAAATCACATATTGGATGCACAAGATTGGTTAAAAACCCTAATTGGATTAGAATAAGCCTAGGGAGGACGAAAATGACCTAATTGTTCAACCAATGACACAAAATGACACAAAATCACATATTGGATGCACAAGATTGGTTAAAAACCATAATTGGATTAGAATAAGCCTAGGGAGGACGAAAATGACCTAAATGTTCAACCAATGACACAAAATGACACAAAATCACATATTGGATGCACGAGATTGGTTAAAAACCCTAATTGGATTAGAATAAGCCTAGGGAGGACGAAAATGACCAAAATGTTCAACTGATGACACAAAATCACATATTGAATGCACAAGATTGGTTAAAAACCCTAATTGGATTAGAATAAGCCTAGGGAGGACGAAAATGACCTAAATGTTCAACCAATGACACAAAATCACATATTGGATGCACAAAATTGGTTAAAAACCCTAATTGGATTAGAATAAGCCTAGGGAGGACGAAAATGACATAAATGTTCAACCAATGACACAAAATCATATATTGGATGCACAAGATTGGTTAAAAACCCTAATTGGATTAAAATAAGCCTAGGGAAGACGAAAATGACCTAAATGTTCAACCAATGACACAAAATGACACAAAATCACATATTGGATGCACAAGATTGGTTAAAAACCCTAATTGGATTAGAATAAGCCTAGGGAGGACGAAAATGACCTAAATGTTCAACCAATGACACAAAATGACACAAAATCACATATTGGATGCACAAGATTGGTTAAAAACCCTAATTGGATTAGAATAAGCCTAGGGAGGACGAAAATGACCTAATGTTCAACCAATGACACAAAATTACATATTGGATGCACAAGATTGGTTAAAAACCCTTATTGGATTAGAATAAGCCTAGGGAGGACGAAAATGACCTAAATGTTCAACCAATGACACAAAATCACATATTGGATGCACAAGATTGGTTAAAAACCTTAATTGGATTAGAATAAGCCTAGGGAGGACGAAAATGACCTAAATGTTCAACCAATGACACAAAATGACACCAAATCACATATTGGATGCACAAGATTGGTTAAAAACCCTAATTGGATTAGAATAAGCCTAGGGAGGACGAAAATGACCTAAATGTTCAACCAATGACACAAAATCACAAATTGGATGCACAAGATTGGTTAAAAACCCTAATTGGATTAGAATAAGCCTAGGGAGGACGAAAATGACCTAAATGTTCAACCAATCACACAAAATCACAAATTGGATGCACAAGATTGGTTAAAAACCCTAATTGGATTAGAATAAGCCTAGGAAGGACGAAAATGACCTAAATGTTCAACCAATGACACAAAATGACACAAAATCACATATTGGATGCACAAGATTGGTTAAAAACCATAATTGGATTAGAATAAGCCTAGGGAGGACGAAAATGACCTAAATGTTCAACCAATGACACAAATTCACATATTGGCTGCACAAGATTGGTTAAAAACCCTAATTGGATTAGAATAAGCCTAGGGACGACAAAAATGACCTAAATGTTCAACCAATGACACAAAATGACACAAAATCACATATTGGATGCACAAGATTGGTTAAAAACCATAATTGGATTAGAATAAGCCTAGGGAGGACAAAAATGAGCTAAATGTTCAACCAATGACACAAAATGACACAAAATCACATATTGGATGCACAAGATTGGTTAAAAACCCTAATTGGATTAGAATAAGCCTAGGGAGGACGAAAATGACCTAAATGTTCAACCAATGACACAAAATGACACAAAATCACATATTGGATGCACAAGATTGGTTAAAAACCATAATTGGATTAGAATAAGCCTAGGGAGGACGAAAATGACCGAAATGTTCAACCAATGACACAAAATGACACAAAATCACATATTGCATGCACAAGATTGGTTAAAAACCCTTATTGGATTAGAATAAGCCTAGGGAGGACGAAAATGACCTAAATGTTCAACCAATGACACAAAATGACACAAAATCACATATTGGATGCACAAGATTGGTTAAAAACCCTAATTGGATTAGAGTAAGCCTAGCGAGGACGAAAATGACCTAAATGTTCAACCAATGACACAAAATCACAAATTGGTTGCACAAGATTGGTTAAAAACCTTAATTGGATTAGAATAAGCCTAGGGAGGACGAAAATGACCTAAATGTTCAACCAATGACACAAAATGACACAAAATCACATATTGGATGCACAAGATTGGTTAAAAACCCTAATTGAATTAGAATAAGCCTAGGGAGGACGAAAACGACCTAAATGTTCAACCAATGACATAAAATGACACAAAATCACATATTGGATGCACAAGATTGGTTAAAAACCCTAATTGGATTAGAATAAGCCTAGGGATGACAAAAATGACCTAAATGTTCAACCAATGACACAAAATGACACAAAATCACATATTGGATGCACAAGATTGGTTAAAAACCGTAATTGGATTAGAATAAGCCTAGGGAGGACGAAAATGACCTAAATGTTCAACCAATGACACAAAATGACACAAAATCACATATTGGATGCACAAGATTGCTTAAAAACCCTAATTGGATTAGAATAAGCCAAGGGAGGAAGAAAATGACCTAAATGTTCAACCAATGACACAAAATGACACAAAATCACATAATGGATGCACAAGATTGGTTAAAAACCCTAATTGGATTAGAATAAGCCTAGGGAGGACGAAAATGACCTAAATGTTCAACCAATGACACAAAATGATACAAAATCACATATTGGATGCACAAGATTGGTTAAAAACCCTAATTGGATTAAAATAAGCCTAGGGAGGATGAAAATGACCTAAATGTTCAACCAATGACACAAAATCACAAATTGGATGCACAAGATTGGTTAAAAACCCTAATTGGATTAGAATAAGCCTAGGGAGGACGAAAATGACCTAAATGTTCAACCAATGACACAAAATGACACAAAATCACATATTGGATGGACAAGATAGGTTAAAAACCCTAATTGGATTAAAATAAGCCTAGGGAGGACGAAAATGACCTAAATGTTCAACCAATGACACAAAATGACACAAAATCACATATTGGATACACAAGAATGGTTAAAAACCCTAATTGGATTAGAATAAGCCTAGGGAGGACGAAAATGACCTAAATGTTCAACCAATGACACAAAATGACACAAAATCACACATTGGATGCACAAGATTGGTTAAAAACCCTAATTGGATTAGAATAAGCCTAGGGAGGACGAAAATGACCGAAATGTTCAACCAATGACAGAAAATCACATATTGGATGCACAAGATTGGTTAAAAACCCTTATTGGATTAGAATAAGCCTAGGGAGGACGAAAATGACCTAAATGTTCAACCAATGACACAAAATGACACAAAATCACATATTGGATGCACAAGATTGGTTAAAAACCCTAATTGGATTAGAATAAGTCTAGCGAGGACGAAAATGACCCAAATGTTCAACCAATGACACAAAATCACATATTGGATGCACAAGATTGGTTAAAAACCCTAATTGGATTAGAATAAGCCTAGGGAGGACGAAAATGACCAAAATGTTCAACCAATGACACAAAATGACACAAAATCACATATTGGAGGCACAAGAATGGTTAAAAACCCTAATTGGATTAGAATAGGCCAAGGGAGGACGAAAACGGCCTAAATGTTCAACCAATGACATAAAATGACACAAAATCACATATTGGATGCACAAGATTGGTTAGAAACCCTAATTGGATTAGAATAATCCTAGGGAGGACGAAAATGACCTAAATGTTCAACCAATGACACAAAATGACACAAAATCACATATTGGATGCACAAGATTGGTTAAAAACCCTAATTGGATTAGAATAAGCCTAGGGAGGACGAAAATGACCTAAATGTTCAACCAATGACACAAAATGACACAAAATCACATATTGGATGCCCAAGACTTGTTAAAAACCCTAATTGGATTAGAATAAGCCTAGGGAGGACGAAAATGACCTAAATGTTCAACCAATGACACAAAATCACATATTGAATGCACAAGATTGGTTAAAAACCCTAATTGGATTAAAATATGACTAGGGAGGACGAAAATGACCTAAATGTTCAACCAATGACACAAAATGACACAAAATCACATATTGGATGCACAAGATTGGTTAAAAACCCTAATTGGATTGGAATAAGTCTAGGGAGGACGAAAATGACCTAAATGTTCAACCAATGACACAAAATGACACAAAATCACATATTGGATGCACAAGATTGGTTAAAAACCCTAATTGGATTAGAATAAGCCTAGGGAGGACGAAAATGACCTAAATGTTCAACCAATGACACAAAATGACACAAAATCACATATTGGATGCACAAGATTGGTTAAAAACCTTAATTGGATTAGAATAAGCCTAGGGAGGACGAATATGACCTAAATGTTCAACCAATGACACAAAATGACACAAAATCACATATTGGATGCACAAGATTGGTTAAAAACCCTAATTGGATTAGAATAAGCCTAGGGAGGACGAAAATGACCTAAATGTTCAACCAATGACACAAAATGACACAAAATGACACAAAATCACATATTGGATGCACAAGATTGGTTAATAACCCTAATTGGATTAGAATAAGCCTAGGGAGGACGAAAATGACCTAAATGTTTAACCAATGACACAAAATGACACAAAATCACAGATTGGATGCACAAGATTGGTTAAAAACCCTAATTGGATTAGAATAAGCCTAGGGAGGACGAAAATGACCTAAATGTTTAACCAATGACACAAAATGACACAAAATCACATATTGGATGCACAAGATTGGTTAAAAACCCTAGTTGGATTAGAATAAGCTTAAGGGGGACGAAAATGACCTAAATGTTCAACCAATGACACAAAATGACACAAAATCACATATTGGATGCACAAGATTGGTTAAAAACCCTAATTGGATTAGAATAAGCCTAGGGAGGACGAAAATGACCTAAATGTTCAACCAATGACACAAAATCACAAATTGGATGCACAAGATTGGTTAATAACCCTAATTGGATTAGAATTAGCCTAGGGAGGATGAAAATGACCTAAATGTACAACTAATGACACAAAATCACATATTGGATGCACAAGATTGGTTAAAAACCCTAATTGGATTAGAATAAGCCTAGGAAGGACGAAAATGACCTAAATGTTCAACCAATGACACAAAATGACACAAAATCACAAATTGGATGCACAAGATTGGTTAAAAACCCTAATTGGATTAGAATAAGCCTAGGAAGGACGAAAATGACCTAAATGTTCAACCAATCACACAAAATGACACAAAATCACATATTGGATGCACAAGATTGGTTAAAAACCCTAATTGGATTAGGATAAGCCTAGGAAGGACGAAAATGATCTAAATGTTCAACCAATGACACAAAATGACACAAAATCACATATTGGATGCACAAGATTGGTTAAAAACCCTAATTGGATTAGAATAAGCCTAGGAAGGACGAAAATGATCTAAATGTTCAACCAATGACACAAAATGACACAAAATCACATATTCGATGCACAAGATTGGTTAAAAACCCTAATTGGATTAGAATAAGCCTAGGGAGGGCGAAAATGACCTAAATGTTCAACCAATGACACAAAATGACACAAAATCACATATTGGATGCACAAGATTGGTTAAAAACCCTAATTGGATGAAAAAGAGCCTAGGGAGGACGAAAATGACCTAAATGTTCAACCAATGACACAAAATGACACAAAATCACATATTGGATGCACAAGATTGGTTAAAAACCCTAATTGGATTAGAATAAGCCTAGGGAGGACGAAAATGACCTAAATGTTCAACCAATGACACTAAATGACACAAAATCACATATTGGATGCACAAGATTGGTTAAAAACCCTAATTGGATAAGAATAAGCCTAGGGAGGACGAAAATGACCTAAATGTTCAACCAATGACACAAAATGACACAAAATCACATATTGGATGCACAAGATTGGTTAAAAACCCTAATTGGATTAGAATAAGCCTAGGGAGGACGAAAATGACCTAAATGTTCAACCAATGACACAAAATGACACAAAATCACATATTGGATGCACAAGATTGGTTAAAAACCCTATTTGGATTAGAATAAACTTAGGGAGGACGAAAATGACCTAAATGTTCAACTAATGACACAAAATCAAGTATTGGATGCACAAGATTGGTTAAAAACACTAATTGGATTAGAATAACCCTAGGGAGGACGAAAATGACCTAAATGTTCAACTAATGACACAAAATCCCATATTGGATGCACAAGATTGGTTAAAAACCCTAATTGGATTAGGATAAGCTTAGGGTCGACGAAAATGACCTAAATGTTCAACCAATTACACAAAATCACATATTGGATGCACAAGATTTGTTAAAAACCGTAATTGGATTAGAATAAGCTTAGGGAGGACGAAAATGACCTAAATGTTCAACCAATGACACAAAATGACACAAAATCACATATTGGATGCACAAGATTGGTTAAAAACCCTAATTGGATTAGAATATGCCTAGGGAGGACGAAAATGACCTAAATGTTCAACCAATGACACAAAATGACACAAAATCACATATTGGATGCACAAGATTGGTTAAAAACCGTAATTGGATTAGAATAAGCCTAGGGAGGACGAAAATGACCTAAATGTTCAACCAATGACACAAAATGACACAAAATCACATATTGGATGCACAAGATTGGTTAAAAACCCAAATTGGATTAGAATAAGCCTAGGGAGGACGAAAATGACCTAAATGTTCAACCAATGACACAAAATGACACAAAATCACATATTGGATGCACAAGATTGGTTAAAAACCCTAATTGGATTATAATAAGCCTAGGGAGGACGAAAATGACCTAAATGTTCAACCAATGACACAAAATGACACAAAATCACATATTGGAAGCACAAGATTGGTTAAACACCCTAATTGGATTAGAATAAGCCTAGGGAGGACGAAAATGACCTAAATGTTCAACCAATGACACAAAATGACACAAAATCACATATTGGATGCACAAGATTGGTTAAAAACCCTAATTGGATTAGAATAAGCCTAGGGAGGACGAAAATGACCTAAATGTTCAACCAATGACAAAAAATCACATATTTGGATGCACATGATTGGTTAAAAATCCTAATTGGATTAGAACAAGCCTAGCAAGGCCAAAATGACCTAAATGTTCAACCAATTAAACAAAATCACATATTGGATGCACAAGAATGGTTAAAAACACTAATTGGATTAGAATAAGCCTAGGGAGGACGAAAATGACCTAAATGTTCAACCAATGACACAAAATGACACAAAATCACATATTGGATGCACAAGATTGGTTAAAAACCCTAATTGGATTAGAATAAGCCTAGGGAGGACGAAAATGACCTACATGTTCAACCAATGACACAAAATCACATATTGGATGAACAAGATTGGTTAAAAACCCTAATTGGATTAGAATAAGCGTATGGAGGATGAAAATGACCTAAATGTTCAACCAATGACACAAAATGACACAAAATCACATGTTGGATGCACAAGATTGGTTAAAAACCCTAATTGGATTAGAATAAGCCTTGGGAGGACGAAAATGACCTAAATGTTCAACCAATGACACAAAATGACACAAAATCACATATTGGATGCACAAGATTGGTTAAAAACCCTAATTGGATTAGAATAAGCCTAGGGAGGACGAAAATGACCTAAATGTTCAACCAATGACACAAAATCAGATATTGGATGCACAAGATTGGTTAAAAACCGTAATTGGATTAGAATAAGCCTAGGGAGGACGAAAATGACCTAAATGTTCAACCAATGACACAAAATGACACAAAATCACATATTGGATGCACAAGATTGGTTAAAAACCCTAATTGGATTAGAATTAGCCTAGGGAGGACAAAAATGACCTAAATGTTCAACCAAAGACACAAAATGACACAAAATCACATATTAGATCCACAAGATTAGTTAAAAACCCTAATTGGATTAGAATAAGCCTTGGGAGGACGAAAATGACCTAAATCTTCAACCAATGACACAAAATGACACAAAATCACATATTGGATGCACAAGATTGGTTAAAAACCGTAATTGGATTAGAATAAGCCTAGGGAGGACGAAAATGACCTAAATGTTCAACCAATGACACAAAATGACACAAAATCACATATTGGATGCACAAGATTGGTTAAAAACCCTAATTGGATTAGAATAAGCCTAGGGAGGACGAAAATGACCTAAATGTTCAACCAATGACACAAAATGACACAAAATCACATATTGGATGCACAAGATTGGTTAAAAACCCTAATTTGGATTAGAATAAGCCTAGGGAGGACGAAAATGACCTAAATGTTCAACCAATGACACAAAATGACACAAAATCACATATTGGATGCACAAGATTGGTTAAAAACCCTAATTGGATTAGAATAAGCCTAGGGAGGACGAAAATGACAAAAAAGTTCAACCAATGACACAAAATGACACAAAATCACTTATTGGATGCACAAGATTGGTTAAAAACCCTAATTGGATTAGAATAAGCCTAGGGAGGACGAAAATTACCTAAATGTTCAACCAATGACACAAAATGACACAAAATCACATATTGGATGCACAAGATTGGTTTAAAACCCTAATTGGATTAGAATAAGCCTAGGGAGGACGAAAATGACCTAAATGTTCAACCAATTACACAAAATAACACAAAGTCACATATTGGATGCACAAGATTGGTTAAAAATCCTAATTGGATTAGAATAAGCCTATGGAGGACGAAAATGACCTAAATGTTCAACCAATGACACAAAATGACACAAAATCACATATTGGATGCACAAGATTGGTTAAAAACCCTAATTGGATTAGAATAAGCCTAGGGAGGACGAAAATGACCTAAATGTTCAACCAATGACACAAAATGACAAAAAATCACATATTGGATGCACAAGATTGGTTAAAAACCCTAATTGGATTAGAATAAGCCTAGGGAGGACGAAAATGACCTAAATGTTCAACCAATGACAAAAAATGACACAAAATGACACAAAATCACATATTAGATGCACAAGATTGGTTAAAAACCCTAATTGGATTAGAATAAGCCTAGGGAGGACGAAAATGACCTAAATGTTCAACCAAGGACACAAAATGACACAAAATCACATATTGGATGCACAAGATTGGTTAAAAACCCTAATTGGATTAGAATAAGCCTAGGAGGACGAAAATGACCTAAAATTTTAACCAATGACACAAAATGACACAAAATCACATATTGGATGCACAAGATTGGTTAAAAACCCTAATTGGATTAGAATAAGCCTAGGGAGGACGAAAATGACCTAAATGTTCAACCAATGACACAAAATGACACAAAATCACATATTGGATGCACAAGATTGGTTAAAAACCCTAATTGGATTAGAATAAGCCTAGGGAGGACGAAAATGACCTAAACGTTCAACCAATGACACAAAATCACATATTGGATGCACAAGATTGGATAAAAACCCTAATTAAATTAGAATAAGCCTAGGGAGGACGAAAATGACCTAAATGTTCAACCAATGACACAAAATGACTTATTGGATGCACAACATTGTTTAAAACCCCTAATTGGATTAGAATAAGCCTAGGGAGGACGAAAATGACCTAAATGTTCAACCAATGACACAAAATGACACAAAATCACATATTGGATGCACAAGATTGGTTAAAAACCCTAATTGGATTAGAATAAGCCTAGGGAGGACGAAAATGACCTAAATGTTCAACCAATGACACAAAATGACACAAAATCACATATTGGATGCACAAGATTGGTTAAAAACCCTAATTGGATTAGAATAAGCCTAGGGAGGACGAAAATGACCTAGTTGTTCAACCAATGACACAAAATGACACAAAATCACATATTGGATGCACAAGATTGGTTAAAAACCCTAATTGGATTAGAATAAGCCTAAGGAGGACGAAAATGACCTAAATGTTCAACCAATGACACAAAATGACACAAAATCACATATTGGATGCACAAGATTGGTTAAAAACCGTAATTGGATTAGAATAAGCCTAGGGAGGACGAAAATGACCTAAATGTTCAACCAATGACACAAAATGACAGAAAATCACATATTGGATGCACAAGATTGCTTAAAAACCCTAATTGGATTAGAATAAGGCTAGGGAGGACGAAAATGACCTAAATGTTCAACCAATGACACAAAATCACATATTGGATGCACAAGATTGGTTAAAAACCTTAATTGGATTAGAATAAGCCTAGGGAGGACGAAAATGACCTAAATGTTCAACCAATGACACAAAATCACATATTGGATGCACTAGATTGGTTAAAAACCCTAATTAGATTAGAATAAGCCTAGCAAGGCGAAAATGACCTAAATGTTCAACCAATGACACAAAATGACACAAAATCACATATTGGATGCACAAGATTGGTTAAAAACCCTAATTGGATTAGAATAAGCCTAGGGTTGACGAAGATGACCTAAATGTTCAACCAATGACACAAAATGACACAAAATCACATATTGGATGCACAAGATTGGTTAAAAACCCTAATTGGATTAGAATAAGCCTAGGGAGGACGAAAATGACCTAAATGTTCAACCAATGACACAAAATGACACAAAATCACATATTGGATGCACAAGATTGGTTAAAAACCCTTATTGGATTAGAATAAGCCAAGGGAGGACGAAAATGACCTAAATGTTCAACCAATGACACAAAATGACACAAAATCACATATTGGATGCACAAGATTGGTTAAAAACCCTAATTGGATTAGAATAAGCCTAGGGAGGACGAAAATGACCTAAATGTTCAACCAATGACACAAAATGACACAAAATCACATATTGGATGCACAAGATTGCTTAAAAACCCTAATTGGATTAGAATAAGCCAAGGGAGGAAGAAAATGACCTAAATGTTCAACCAATGACACAAAATGACACAAAATCACATAATGGATGCACAAGATTGGTTAAAAACTCTAATTGGATTAGAATAAGCCTACGGAGGACGAAAATGACCTAAATGTTCAACCAATGACACAAAATGACAGAAAATCACATAATGGATGCACAAGATTGGTTAAAAACCCTTATTGGATTAGAATAAGCCTAGGGAGGACGAAAATGACCTAAATGTTCAACCAATGACACAAAATGACACAAAATCACATATTGGATGCACAAGATTGGTTAAAAACCCTAATTGGATTAGAATAAGCCTAGGGAGGACGAAAATGACCTAAATGTTCAACCAATGACACAGAATGACACCAAATCACATATTGGATGCACAAGATTGGTTAAAAACCCTAAGTGCATTAGAATAAGCCTAGGGAGGACGAAAATGACCTAAATGTTCAACCAATGACACAAAATCACATATTGGATGCACAAGATTGGTTAAAAACCCTAAGTGGATTAGAATAAGCCTAGCAAGGACGAAAATGACCTAAATGTTCAACCAATGACACAAAATCACATATTGCATGCACAAGATTGGTTAAAAACCCTAATTGGATTAGAATAAGCCTAGGGAGAACGAAAATGACCTAAATGTTCAACAAATGACACAAAATGACACAAAATCACATATTGGATGCACAAGATTGGTTAAAAACCCTAATTGGATTAGAATAAGCCTAGGGAGGACGAAAATGACCTAAATGTTCAACCAATGACACAAAATGACACAAAATCACATATTGGATGCACAAGATTGGTTAAAAACCCTAATTGGATTAGAATAAGCCTAGGGAGGACGAAAATGACCTAAATGTTCAATCAATGATACAAAATGACACAAAATCACATATTGGATGCACAAGATTTGTTAAAAACCCTAATTGGATAAGAATAACCCAAGGGAGGACGAAAATGACCTAAATGTTCAACCAATTACATAAAATCACATATTGGATGCTCAAGATTGGTTAAAAACCCTAATTGAATTAGATTAAGCCTAGGGAGGACGAAAATGACCTAAATGTTCAACCAATGACACAAAATGACACAAAATCACATATTGGATGCACAAGATTGGTTAAAAACCCTAATTGGATTAGAATAAGCCTAGGGAGGACGAAAATGACCTAAATGTTCAACCAATGACACAAAATGACACAAAATCACATATTGGATGCACAAGATTGGTTAAAAACCCTAATTGGATTAGAATAAGCCTAGGGAGGAAGAAAATGACCTAAATGTTCAACCAATGACAGAAAATCACATATTGGATGCACAAGATTGGTTAAAAACCCTAATTGGATTAGAATAAGCCTACGGAGGATGAAAATGACCTAAATGTTCAACCAATGACACAAAATGACACAAAATCACATATTGGATGCACAAGATTGGTTAAAAACCCTAATTGGATTAGAATAAGCCTAGGGAAGACGAAAATGACCGAAATGTTCAACCAATGACACAAAATGACACAAAATCACATATTGGATGCACAAGATTGTTTAAAAACCCTTATTGGATTAGAATAAGCCTAGGGAGGACGAAAATGATATAAATGTTCAACCAATGACACAAAAGGACACAAAATCACATATTGGATGCACAAGATTGGTAAAAAAACTCTAATTGGATTAGGTTAAGCTTAGGGAGGACGAAAATGACCTAAATGTTCAACCAATGACACAAAATAATACCAAATCACATATTGGATGCACAAGATTGCTTAAAAACCCTAATTGGATTAGAATAAGCCTAGCGAAAACGAAAATGACCTAAATGTTCAACCAATGACACTAAATGACACAAAATCACATATTGGATGCACAAGATTGTTTAAAAACCCTAATTAGATTACAATAAGCCTAGCGAGGACGAAAATGACCTAAATGTTCAACCAATGACACAATGACACAAAATCACATATTGGATGCACAAGATTGGTTAAAAACCCTAATTGGATTAGAATAAGCCTAGGGTGGACGAAAATGACTTAAATGTTCAACCAATGACACATAATGACACAAAATCACATATTGGATGCACAAGATTGGTTAAAAAACCTAATTGGATTAGAATAAGCCTAGGGAGGACGAAAATGACCTAAATGTTCAACCAATGACACAAAATGACACAAAATCACATATTGGATGCACAAGATTGGTTAAAAACCGTAATTGGATTAGAATAAGCCTAGGGAGGACGAAAATGACCTAAATGTTCAACCAATGACACAAAATGACACGAAATCACATATTGGATGCACAAGATTGGTTAAAAACCCTAATTGGATTAGAATAAGCCTAGGGAGGACGAAAATAACCTAAATGACACAAAATGACACAAAATCAGATATTGTATGCACAAGATTGGTTAAAAACCCTAATTGGATTAGAATAAGCCTAGGGAGAACGAAAATGACCTAAATGTTCAACCAATGACACAAAATCACATATTGGATGCACAAGATTGGTTAAAAACCCTAATTGGATTAGAATAAGCCTAGGGAGGACGAAAATGACCTAAATGTTCAACCAATGACACAAAATGACACAAAATCACATATTGGATGCACAAGATTGGTTAAAAACCGTAATTGGATTAGAATAAGCCTAGGGAGGACGAAAATGACCTAAATGTTCAACCAATGACACAAAATCATATATTAGATGCACAAGATTGGTTAAAAACCCTAATTGGATTAGAATAAGCCTAGGGAGGACGAAAATGACCTAAATGTTCAACCAATGACACAAAATCACATATAGGATGCACAAGATTGGTTAAAAACCCTAATTGGAATAGAATAAGCCTAGGGAGGACGAAAATGACCTAAATGTTCAACCAATGACACAAAATCACATATTGGATGCACAAGATTGGTTAAAAACCCTAATTGGATTAGAATAAGCCTATGGAGGACAAAAATGACCTAAATGTTCAACCAATGACACAAAATCACATATAGGATGCACAAGATTGGTTAAAAACCCTCATTGGATTAGAATAAGCCTAGGGAGGACGAAAATGACCTAAATGTTCAACCAATGACACAAAATGACACAAAATCACATATTGGATGCACAAGATTGGTTAAAAACCCTAATTGGATTAGAATAAGCCTAGGGAGGACGAAAATGACCTAAATGTTCAACCAATGACACAAAATCACAAATTGGTTGCACAAGATTGGTTAAAAACCCTAATTGGATTAGAATAAGCCTAGGGAGGACGAAAATGACCTAAATGTTCAACCAATGACACAAAATGACACAAAATCACATATTGGATGCACAAGATTGGTTAAAAACCCTAATTGGATTAGAATAAGCCTAGGGAGGACGAAAATGACCTAAATGTTCAACCAATGACACAAAACAACACATAATCACATATTGGATGCACAAGATTGGTTAAAAACCCTAATTGGATTAGAATAAGCCTGTGGAGGACGAAAATGACCTAAATGTTCAACCAATGACACAAAATCACATATTGGACGCACAAGATTGGTTAAAAACGCTAATTGGATTAGAATAAGCCTAGGGAGGACGAAAATGACCTAAATTTTCAACCAATGACACCAAATCACATATTGGATGCACAAGATTGGTTAAAAACCCTAATTGGATTAGAATAAGCCTAGGGAGGACGAAAATGACCTAAATGTTCAACCAATGACACAAAATGACACAAAATCACATATTGGATGCACAAGATTGGTTAAAAACCCTAATTGGATTAGAATAAGCCTAGGGAGGACGAAAATGACCTAAATGTTCAACCAATGATACAAAATGACACAAAATCACATATTGGATGCACAAGATTTGTTAAAAACCATAATTGGATAAGAATAACCCAAGGGAGGACGAAAATGACCTAAATGTTCAACCAATGACACTAAATGACATATTGGATGCACAAGATTGGTTAAAAACCCTAATTGGATTAGATTAAGCCTAGGGAGGACGATAATGACCTAAATGTTCAACCAATGACACAAAATCACATATTGGATGCACAAGATTGGTTAAAAACCTTAATTGGATTAGAATAAGCCTAGGGAGGACGAAAATGACCTAAATGTTCAACCAATGACACAAAATGACACAAAATCACATATTGGATGCACAAGATTGGTTAAAAACCCTAATTGGATTAGAATAAGCCTAGGGAGGACGAAAATGACCTAAATGTTCAACCAATGACACAAAATGACACAAAATCACATATTGGATGCACAAGATTGGTTAAAAACCTTAATTGGATTAGAATAAGCCTAGGGAGGACGAATATGACCTAAATGTTCAACCAATGACACAAAATGACACAAAATCACATATTGGATGCACAAGATTGGTTAAAAACCCTAATTGGATTAGAATAAGCCTAGGGAGGACGAAAATGACCTAAATGTTCAACCAATGACACAAAATGACACAAAATCACATATTGGATGCACAAGATTGGTTAAAAATCCTAATTGGATTAAAATAACCCTAGGGAGGACGAAAATGACCTAAATGTTGAACCAATGACACAAAATGACACAAAATCACATATTGGATGCAGAAGATTGGTTAAAAACCCTAAATGGAATAGAATAAGCCTAGGGAGGACGAAAATGAACTAAATGTTCAACCAATGACACAAAATCACATATTGGATGCACAAGATTGGTTAAAAACCCTAATTGGATTAGAATAAGCCTAGGGAGGACGAAAATGACCTAAATGTTCAACCAATGACACAAAATGACACAAAATCACATATTGGATGCACAAGATTGGTTAAAATTCCTAATTGGATTAGAATAAGCCTAGGGAGGACGAAAATGACCTAAATGTTCAACCAATGACACAAAATGACACAAAATCACATATTGGATGCACAAGATTGGTTAAAAACCCTAATTGGATTAGAATAAGCCTAGGGACGACAAAAATGACCTACGTGTTCAACCAATGACACAAAATCACATATTGGATGCACAAGATTGGTTAAAAACCGTAATTGGATTAGAATAAGCCTAGGGAGGACGAAAATGACCTAAATGTTCAACCAATGACACAAAATGACACAAAATCACATATTGGATGCACAAGATTGGTTAAAAACCCTAATTGGATTAGAATAAGACTACGGAGGACGAAAATGACCTAAATGTTCAACCAATGACACAAAATGACAAAAAATCACATATTGGATGCACAAGATTGGTTAAAAACCCTAATTGGATTAGAATAAGCCTAGGGAGGACGAAAATGACCTAAATGTTCAACCAATGACACAAAATCACATATTGGATGCACAAGATTGGTTAAAAACCCTAATTGGATTAGAATAAGACTAGGGAGGACGAAAATGACATAAATGTTCAACCAATGACACAAAATGACACAAAATCGCATATTAGATGCAAAAGATTGGTTAAAAACCCTAATTGGATTAGAATAAGCCTAGGGAGGACGAAAATGACCTAAATGTTCAACCAATGACACAAAATCACACAAAATCACATATTAGATGCAAAAGATTGGTTAAAAACCCTAATTGGATTAGAATAAGCCTAGGGAGGACGAAAATGACCTAAATGTTCAACCAATGACACAAAATGACACAAAATCACATATTGGATGCACAAGATTGGTTAAAAACCCTAATTGGATTAGAATAAGCCTAGGGAGGACGAAAATGACCTAAATGTTCAACCAATGACACAAAATCACATATTGGATGCACAAGATTGGTTAAAAACGCTAATTGGATTAGAATAAGCCTATGGAGGACGAAAATGACCTATATGTTCAACCAATGACACAAAATCACATATTGGATGCACAAGATTGGTTAAAAACCCTAATTGGATTAGAATAAGCCTATGGAGGATGAAAATGACCTAAATGTTCAACCAATGACACAAAATCACATATTGGATGCACAAGATTGGTTAAAAACCCTAATTGGATTAGAATAAGCCTAGGGAGGACGAAAATGACCTAAATGTTCAACCAATTACACAAAATCACATATTGGATGCACAAGATTGATTAAAAACCCTAATTGGATTAGAATAAGTCTAGGGAGGACGAAAATGACCTAATTGTTCAACCAATGACAGAAAATGACACAAAATCACATATTGGATGCACAAGAATGATTAAAAACCCTAATTGGATTAGAATAAGCCTAGGGAGGACGAAAATGACCAAAGTTTTCAACCAATGACACTAAATCACATGTTGGATGCACAAGATTGGTTAAAAACCCTAATTGGATTATAATAAGCCTAGGGAGGACGAAAATGACCTAAATGTTCAACCAATGACACAAACTGACACAAAATCACATATTGGATGCACAAGATTGGTTAAAAACCGTAATTGGATTAGAATAAGCCTAGGGAGGACGAAAATGACCTAAATGTTCAACCAATGACACAAAATGACACAAAATCACATATTGGATGCACAAGATTGGTTAAAATCCGTAATTGGATTAGAATAAGCCTAGGGAGGACGAAAATGACCTAAATGTTCAACCAATGACACAAAATGACACAAAATCACATATTGGATGCACAAGATTGGTTAAAAACCGTAATTGGATTAGAATAAGCCTAGGGAGGACGAAAATGACCTAAATGTTCAACCAATGACACAAAATGACACAAAATTACATATTGGATGCACAAGATTGGTTAAAAACCCTAATTGGATTAGAATAAGCCTAGGGAGGACGAAAATGACCTAAATGTTCAAGCAATGACACAAAATGACACAAAATTACATATTGCATGCAAAAGATTGGTTAAAAACCCTAATTGGATTAGAATAAGCCTAGGGAGGACGAAAATGACCTAAATGTTCAACCAATGACACAAAATGACACAAAATCACATATTGGATGCACAAGATTGGTTAAAAACCGTAATTGGATTAGAATAAGCCTAGGGAGGACGAAAATGACCTAAATGTTCAACCAATGACACAAAATGACACAAAATCACATATTGGATGCACAAGATTGGTTAAAAACCCTAATTCGATTACAATAAGCCTAGCGAGGACGAAAATGACCTAAATGTTCAACCAATGACACAAAATCACATATTGGATGCACAAGATTGGTTAAAAATCGTAATTGGATTAGAATAAGCCTAGGGAGGACGAAAATGACCTAAATGTTCAACCAATGACACAAAATGACACAAAATCACAAATTGGATGCACAAGATTGGTTAAAAACCCTAATTGGATTAGAATAAGCCTAGGGAGGACGAAAATGACCTAAATGTTCAACCAATGACACAAAATCACATATTGGATGCACAAGATTAGTTAAAAACCCTAATTGGATTAGAATAAGCGTTGGGAGGACAAAAATGACCTAAATGTTCAACCAATGACACAAAATCACTAATTGGATGCACAAGATTGGTTAAAAACCCTAATTGGATTAGAATAAGCCTAGGGAGGACGAAAATGACCTAAATGTTCAACCAATGACACAAAATCACAAATTGGATGCACAAGATTGGTTAAAAACCCTAATTGGATTACAATAAGCCTAGGGAGGACGAAAATGACCTAAATGTTCAACCAATGACACAAAATGACATCAAATTACATATTGGATGCACAAGATTGGTTAAAAACCCTAATTAGATTAGAATAAGCCTAGGGAGGACGAAAATGACCTAAATGTGCAACCAACGACACAAAATCATATATTGGATGCACAAGATTGGTTAAAAACCCTAATTGGATTAGAATAAGCTTAGGGAGGACGAAAATGACCTAAATGTTCAATCAATGACACAAAATCACAATTGGATGGACAAGATTGGTTAAAAACCCTAATTGGACTAAAATAAGCCTAGGGAGGACGAAAATGACCTAAATGTTCAACCAATGACACATAATGACACATAATGACACAAAATCACATATTGGATGCACAAGATTGGTTAAAAACCCTAATTGGATTAGAATAAGCCTAGGGA
>JBBPBQ010000008.1:8915675-8935293 GCA_037974755.1 Cicer yamashitae | reverse complement strand
GTCATTTTGTGTCCTTGGTTGGACATTTAGGTCATTTTCGTCCTCCCTAGGCTTATTCTAATCCAATTAGGGTTTTTAACCAATCTGGTGCATCTAATATGTGATTTTGTGTCATTTTGTGTCATTTTTTGTCATTGGTTGAACATTTAGGTCATTTTCGTCCTCCCTAGGCTTATTCTAATCCAATTAGGGTTTTTAACCAATCCTGTGCATCCAATATGTGATTTTTTGTCATTTTGTGTCATTGGTTGAACATTTAGGTCATTTTCGTCCTCCCTACGCATATTCTAATCCAATTAGGGTTTTTAACCAATCTTGTGCATCCAATATGTGATTTTGTGTCATTGGTTGAACATTTAGGTCATTTTCGTCCTCCTTAGGCATATTCTAATCCAATTAGGGTTTGTAACCAATCTTGTGCATCTAATATGTGATTTTGTGTCATTGGTTGAACATTTAGGTCTTCTTCGTCCTCCCTAGGCTTATTCTAATCCAATTAGGGTTTTTAACCAATCTTGTGCATCCAATATTTTTTATTTTTTGTCATTGGTTGAACATTTAGGTCATTTTCGTCCTCCCTAGGCTTATTCTAATCCAATTAGGGTTTTTAACCACTCTTTTGCATATAATAATTGATTTTGTGTCATTGGTAATCCGATTAGGTCATTTTTGTCCTCCCTAGCCTTATTCTAATCCAATTAGGGTTTTTAACCAATCTTGGGCATCCAATATGTGATTTTGTGTCATTTTGTGTCATTGGTTGAACATTTATGTCATTTTCGTATTCCCTAGGCTTATTCTAACCCAATTAGGGTTTTTAACCAATCTTGTGCATCCAATATGTGATTTTCTGTCATTTTCTGTCATTGGTTGAACATTTAGGTCATTTTCGTCCTCCCTAGGCTTATTCTAATCCAATTAGGGTTTTTAACCAATCTTGTGCATCCAATATGTGATTTTGTGTCATTGGTTAAACATTTAGGTCATTTTCATCCTCCCTAGGCTTATTCTAATCCAATTAGGGTTTTTAACCAATCTTGTGCATCCAATATGTGATTTTGTGTCATTTTGTGTCATTGGTTGAACATTTAGGTCATTTTCATCCTCCCAAGGCTTATTCTAATCCAATTAGGGTTTTTAACCAATCTTGTGCATCCAATATGTGATTTTGTGTCATTTTGTGTCATTTGTAATCCAATTAGGTCATTTTCGTCCTCCCTAGGCTTATTCTAATCCAATTAGGGTTTTTAACCAATCTTGTGCATCTAATATGTGATTTTGTGTCATTTTGTGTCATTGGTTGAACATTTAGGTCATTTTCGTCCTCCCTAGGCTTATTCTAATCCAATTAGGGTTTTTAACCAATCTTGTGCATCCAATATGTGATTTTGTGTCATTTTGTGTCCTTGGTTGAACATTTAGGTCATTTTCGTCCTCCCTAGGCTTATTCTAATCCAATTAGGGTTTTTAACCAATCTTGTGCATCCAATATGTGAGTTTGTGTCATTTTGTGTCATTGGTTGAACATTTAGGTCATTTTCGTCCTCCCTAGGCTTATTCTAATCCAATTAAGGTTTTTAACCAATTTTGTGCATCCAATATGTGATTTTGTGTCATTTTGTGTCATTGGTTGAACATTTAGGTCATTTTCGTCCTCCCTAGGCTTATTCTAATCCAATTAGGGTTTTTAACCAATCTTGTGCATCCAATATGTGATTTTGTGTCATTTTGTGTCATTGGTTGAACATTTAGGTCATTTTCGTCCTCCCTAGGCTTATTTTAATCCAATTAGGGTTTTTAACCAATCTTGTCCATCCAATATGTGATTTTGTGTCATTTTGTGTCATTGGTTGAACATTTAGGTCATTTTCGTCCTCCCTAGGCTTATTCTAATCCAATTAGGGTTTTTAACCAATCTTGTGCATCCAATATGTGATTTTGTGTCATTTTGAGTCATTGGTTGAACATTTAGGTCATTTTTGTCCTCGCTAGGCATATTCTAATCCAATTAGGGATTTTAACCAATCTTGTGCATCCAATATGTGATTTTTTGTCATTGGTTGAACATTTAGGTCATTTTCGTCCTCCCTAGGCTTATTCTAATCCAATTAGGGTTTTTAACCACTCTTTTGCATATAATAATTGATTTTGTGTCATTGGTAATCCAATTAGGTCATTTTTGTCCTCCCTAGGCTTATTCTAATCCAATTAGGGTTTTTAACCAATCTTGGTCATCCAATATGTGATTTTGTGTCATTTTGTGTCATTGGTTGAACATTTAGGTCATTTTCGTACTCCCTAGGCTTATTGTAACCCAATTAGGGTTTTTAACCAATCTTGTGCATCCAATATGTGATTTTGTGTCATTTTGTGTCATTGGTTGAACATTTAGGTCATTTTCGTCCTCCCTAGGCTTATTCTAATCCAATTAGGGTTTTTAACCAATCTTGTGCATCCAATATGTGATTTTGTGTCATTTTGTGTCATTGGTTGAACATTTAGGTCATTTTCGTCCTCCCAAGGCTTATTCTAATCCAATTAGGGTTTTTAACCACTCTTGTGCATCCAATATGTGATTTTGTGTCATTGGTTTAACATTTAGGTCATTTTCGTCCTCCCTAGGCTTATTCTAATCCATTTAGGGTTTTTAACCAATCTTGTGCATCCAATATGTGATTTGGTGTCATTTTGTGTCATCTGTAATCCAATTAGGTCATTTTCGTCCTCCCTAGGCTTATTCTAATCCAATTAGGGTTTTTAACCAATCTTGTGCATCCAATATGTGATTTTGTGTCATTTTGTGTCATTGGTTGAACATTTAGGTCATTTTCGTCCTCCCTAGGCTTATTCTAATCCAATTAGTGTTTTTAACCATTCTTGTGCATCCAATATGTGATTTTGTTTAATTGGTTGAACATTTAGGTCATTTTGGCCTTGCTAGGCTTGTTCTAATCCAATTAGGATTTTTAACCAATCATGTGCATCCAAATATGTGATTTTTTGTCATTGGTTGAACATTTAGGTCATTTTCGTCCTCCCTAGGCTTATTCTAATCCAATTAGGGTTTTTAACCAATCTTGTGCATCCAATATGTGATTTTGTGTCATTTTGTGTCATTGGTTGAACATTTAGGTCATTTTCGTCCTCCCTAGGCTTATTCTAATCCAATTAGGGTTTTTAACCAATCTAGTGCATCCAATATGTGATTTTGTGTCATTTTCTGTCATTGGTTGAACATTTAGGTCATTTTCGTCCTCCCTAGGCTTATTCTAATCCAATTAGGGTTTTTAACCAATCTTGTGCATCCAATATGTGATTTTGTGTCATTTTGTGTCATTGGTTGAACATTTAGGTCATTTTCGACCTTCCTAGGCTTATTCTAATCCAATTAGGGTTTTTAACCAATCTTGTGCATCCAATATGTGATTTTGTGTCATTGGTTGAACATTTAGGTCATTTTCGTCCTCCCTAGGCTTATTCTAATCCAATTAGGGTTTTTAGCCAATCTTGTGCATCCAATATGTGATTTTGTGTCATTTTGTGTCATTGGTTGAACATTTAGGTCATTTTCGTCCTCCCTAGGCTTATTCTAAACCAATTAGGGTTTTTAACCAATCTTGTGCATCCAATATGTGACTTTGTGTCATTTTGTGTCATTGGTTGAACATTTAGGTCATTTTTGACCTCCCTATGCTTATTCTAATCCAATTAGAGTTTTTAACCAATCTTGTGCATCTAATATGTGATTTTGTGTCATTGGTTTAACATTTAGGTCATTTTCGTCCTCCCTAGGCTTAATCTAATCCAATTAGGGTATTTAACCAATCTTGTGAATCATATATGTGATTTTGTGTCATTTTGTGTCATTGGTTGAACATTTAGGTCATTTTCGTCCTCCCTAGACTTATTCTAATCCAATTAGGGTTTTTAACCAATCTTGTGCATCCAATATGTGATTTTGTGTTATTTTGTGTCATTGGTTGAACATTTAGGTCATTTTCATCCTCCCTAGGCTTATTCTAATCCAATTAGGGTTTTTAACCAATCTTGTGCATCCAATATGTGATTTTGTGTCATTTTGTGTCATTGGTTGAACATTTAGGTCATTTTCGTCCTCCTAGGCTTATTCTAATCCAATTAGGGTTTTTAACCAATCTTGTGCATCCAATATGTGATTTTGTGTCATTTTGTGTCCTTGGTTGAACATTTAGGTCATTTTCGTCCTCCCTAGGCTTATTCTAATCCAATTAGGGTTTTTAACCAATCTTGTGCATCTAATATGTGATTTTGTGTCGTTTTCTGTCATTGGTTGAACATTTAGGTCATTTTCGTCTTCCCTAGGCCTATTCTTTTCCAATTAGGGTTTTTAACCAATCTTGTGCATCCAATATGTGATTTTGTGTCATTTTGTGTCATTGGTTGAACTTTTAGGTCATTTTCGTCCTCCTAGGCTTATTCTAATCCAATTAGGGTTTTTAACCAATCTTGTGCATCCAATATGTGATTTTGTGTCATTTTGTGTCCTTGGTTGAACATTTAGGTCATTTTCGTCCTCCCTAGGCTTATTCTAATCCAATTAGGGTTTTTAACCAATCTTGTGCATCCAATATGTGATTTTGTGTCATTTTGTGTCATTGGTTAAACTTTTAGGTCATTTTCGTCCTCCTAGGCTTATTCTAATCCAATTAGGGTTTTTAACCAATCTTGTGCATCCAATATGTGATTTTGTGTCATTTTGTGTCCTTGGTTGGACATTTAGGTCATTTTCGTCCTCCCTAGGCTTATTCTAATCCAATTAGGGTTTTTAACCAATCTGGTGCATCTAATATGTGATTTTGTGTCATTTTGTGTCATTTTTTGTCATTGGTTGAACATTTAGGTCATTTTCGTCCTCCCTAGGCTTATTCTAATCCAATTAGGGTTTTTAACCAATCTTGTGCATCCAATATGTGATTTTTTGTCATTTTGTGTCATTGGTTGAACATTTAGGTCATTTTCGTCCTCCCTACGCATATTCTAATCCAATTAGGGTTTTTAACCAATCTTGTGCATCCAATATGTGATTTTGTGTCATTGGTTGAACATTTAGGTCATTTTCGTCCTCCCTAGGCATATTCTAATCCAATTAGGGTTTGTAACCAATCTTGTGCATCTAATATGTGATTTTGTGTCATTGGTTGAACATTTAGGTCTTCTTCGTCCTCCCTAGGCTTATTCTAATCCAATTAGGGTTTTTAACCAATCTTGTGCATCCAATATTTGATTTTTTGTCATTGGTTGAACATTTAGGTCATTTTCGTCCTCCCTAGGCTTATTCTAATCCAATTAGGGTTTTTAACCACTCTTTTGCATATAATAATTGATTTTGTGTCATTGGTAATCCAATTAGGTCATTTTTGTCCTCCCTAGGCTTATTCTAATCCAATTAGGGTTTTTAACCAATCTTGGGCATCCAATATGTGATTTTGTGTCATTTTGTGTCATTGGTTGAACATTTATGTCATTTTCGTATTCCCTAAACTTATTCTAACCCAATTAGGGTTTTTAACCAATCTTGTGCATCCAATATGTGATTTTCTGTCATTTTGTGTCATTGGTTGAACATTTAGGTCATTTTCGTCCTCCCTAGGCTTATTCTAATCCAATTAGGGTTTTTAACCAATCTTGTGCATCCAATATGTGATTTTGTGTCATTTTGTGTCATTGGTTGAACATTTAGGTCATTTTCGTCCTCCCTAGGCTTATTCTAATCCAATTAGGGTTTTTAACCAATCTTGTGCATCCAATATGTGATTTTGTGTCATTTTGTGTCATTGGTTAAAATTTTAGGTCATTTTCGTCCTCCTAGGCTTATTCTAATCCAATTAGGGTTTTTAACCAATCTTGTGCATCCAATATGTGATTTTGTGTCATTTTGTGTCCTTGGTTGAACATTTAGGTCATTTTCGTCCTCCCTAGGCTTATTCTAATCCAATTAGGGTTTTTAACCAATCTTGTGCATCTAATATGTGATTTTGTGTCATTTTGTGTCATTTTTTGTCATTGGTTGAACATTTAGGTCATTTTCGTCCTCCCTAGGCTTATTCTAATCCAATTAGGGTTTTTAACCAATCTTTTGCATCCAATATGTGATTTTGTGTCATTTTGTGTCATTGGTTGAACTTTTAGGTCATTTTCGTCCTCCTAGGCTTATTCTAATCCAATTAGGGTTTTTAACCAATCTTGTGCATCCAATATGTAATTTTGTGTCATTGGTTTAACATTTAGGTCATTTTCGTCCTCCTTAGGGATATTCTAATCCAATTAGGGTTTGTAACCAATCTTGTGCATCTAATATGTGATTTTGTGTCATTGGTTGAACATTTAGGTCTTCTTCGTCCTCCCAAGGCTTATTCTAATCCAATTAGGGTTTTTAACCACTCTTGTGCATCCAATATGTGATTTTGTGTCATTTTGTGTCATCTGTAATCCAATTAGGTCATTTTCGTCCTCCCTAGGCTTATTCTAATCAAATTAGGGTTTTTAACCAATCTTGGGCATCCAATATGTGATTTTGTGTCATTTTGTGTCATTGGTTGAACATTTAGGTCATTTTCGTCCTCCCTAGGCTTATTCTAATCCAATTAGGGTTTTTAACCAATCTTGTGCATCCAATATGTGATTTTGTGTCATTTTGTGTCATTGGTTGAACATTTAGGTCATTTTCGTCCTCCCTAGGCTTATTCTAATCCAATTAGGGTTTTTAACCAATCTTGTGCATCCAATATGTAATTTTGGGTCATTTTGTGTCATTGGTTGAACATTTAGGTCATTTTCGTCCTCCCTTGGCTTATTCCAATCCAATTAGGGTTTTTAACCTATCTTGTGCATCCAATATGTGATTTTGTGTCATTGGTTGAACATTTAGGTCATTTTCGTCCTCCCTAGGCTTATTCTAATCCAATTAGGGTTTTTAACCAATCTTGTGCATCCAATATGTGATTTTGTGTCATTGGTGTAACATTTAGGTCATTTTCGTCCTCCCTAGGCTTATTCTAATCCAATTAGGGTTTTTAACCAATCTTGTGCATCCAATATGTGATTTTGTGTCATTTTGTGTCATTGGTTGAACATTTAGGTCATTTTCGTCCTCCCTAGGCTTATTCTAATCCAATTAGGGTTTTTAACCAATCTTGTGCATCCAATATGTGATTTGGTGTCATTGGTTGAAAATTTAGGTCATTTTCGTCCTCCCTAGGCTTATTCTAATCCAATTAGCGTTTTTAACCAATCTTGTGCGTCCAATATGTGATTTTGTGTCATTGGTTGAACATTTAGGTCATTTTCGTCCTCCACAGGCTTATTCTAATCCAATTAGGGTTTTTAACCAATCTTGTGCATCCAATATGTGATTATGTGTTGTTTTGTGTCATTGGTTGAACATTTAGGTCATTTTCGTCCTCCCTAGGCTTATTCTAATCCAATTAGGGTTTTTAACCAATCTTGTGCATCCAATATGTGATTTTGTGTCATTTTGTGTCATTGGTTGAACATTTAGGTCATTTTCGTCCTCCCTAGGCTTATTCTAATCCAATTAGGGTTTTTAACCAATCTTGTGCATCCAATATGTGATTTTGTGTCATTTTGTGTCATTGGTTGAACATTTAGGTCATTTTCGTCCTCCCTAGGCTTATTCTAATCCAATTAGGGGTTTTAAACAATGTTGTGCATCCAATAAGTCATTTTGTGTCATTGGTTGAACATTTAGGTCATTTTCGTCCTCCCTAGGCTTATTCTAATTTAATTAGGGTTTTTATCCAATCTTGTGCATCCAATATGTGATTTTGTGTCATTGGTTGAACGTTTAGGTCATTTTCGTCCTCCCTAGGCTTATTCTAATCCAATTAGGGTTTTTAACCAATCTTGTGCATCCAATATGTGATTTTGTGTCATTTTGTGTCATTGGTTGAACATTTAGGTCATTTTCGTCCTCCCTAGGCTTATTCTAATCCAATTAGGGTTTTTAACCAATCTTGTGCATCCAATATGTGATTTTGTGTCATTTTGTGTCATTGGTTGAACATTTAGGTCATTTTCGTCCTCCCTAGGCTTATTCTAATCGAATTAGGGTTTTTAACCAATCTTGTGCATCCAATATGTGATTTTATGTCATTGGTTGAACATTTAGGTCATTTTCGTCCTCCCTAGGCTTATTCTAATCCAATTAGGGTTTTTAACCAATCTTGTGCATCCAATATGTGATTTTGTGTCATTGGTTGCACATTTAGGTCATTTTCGTCCTCCCTAGGCTTATTCTAATGCAATTATGGTTTTTAACCAATCTTGTGCATATAATAAGTGATTTTATGTCATTGGTAATCCAATTAGGTCATTTTTGTCCTCGCTAGGCTTATTCTAATCCAATTAGGGTTTTTAACCAATCTTATGCATCCAATATGTGATTTTGTGTCATTTTGTGTCATAGGTTGAACATTTAGGTCATTTTCGTCCTCCCCAGGCTTATTCTAATCCACTTAGGATTTTTATCCAATCTTGTGCATCCAATATGTGATTTTGTGTCAATTTGCGTCATTGGTTGAACATTTAGGTCATTTTCGTCCTCCCTAGGCTTATTCTAATCCAATTAGGGTTTTTAACCAATCTTGTGCATCCAATATGTGATTTTGTGTCATTGGTTGCACATTTAGGTCATTTTCGTCCTCCCTAGGCTTATTCTAATCCAATTAGGGTTTTTAACCAATCTTGTGCATCCAATATGTGATTTTGTGTCATTTTGTGTCATTGGTTGAACATTAAGGTCATTTTCGTCCTCCCTAGGCTTATTCTAATCCAATTAGGGTTTTTAACCAATCTTGTGCATCCAATATGTGATTTTGTGTCATTGGTTGAACATTTAGGCCATTTTCGTCCTCCTTGGGCTTATTCTAATCCAATTAGGGTTTTTAACCAATCTTGTGCATCCAATATGTGATTTTGTGTCATTGGTTGAACATTTAGGTCATTTTCCCCTAGGCTTATTCTAATCCAATTAGGGTTTTAAACCAATCTTGTGCATCCAATATGTGATTTTGTGTCATTTTGTGTCATTGGTTGCACATTAAGGTCATTTTCGTCCTCCCTAGGCTTATTCTAATCCAATTAGGGTTTTTAACCAATCTTGAGCATCCAATATGTGATTTTGTGTCATTTTGTGTCATTGGTTGAACATTTAGGTCATTTTCGTCCTCCCTAGGCTTATTCTAATCAAATTAGGGTTTTTAAGCAATCTTGTGCATCCAATATGTTATTTTGTGTCATTGGTTGAACATTTTGTTCATTTTCGCCCACCCTAGGCTTATTCTAATCCAATTAGGGTTTTCAACAAATCTTGTGCATCCAATATGTGATTTTGTGTCATTGGTTGAAAATTTAGGTCATTTTCGTCCTCCCTACGCTTATTCTAATCCAATTAGGGTTTTTAACCAATCTTGTGCATCCAATATGTGATTTTGTGTCATTTTGTGTCATTGGTTGAACATTTAGGTCATTTTCGTCCTCCCTAGGCTTATTCTAATCCAATTAGGGTTTTTAACCAATCTTGTGCATCCAATATGTGATTTTGTGTCATTTTGTGTCATTGGTTGAACATTTAGGTCATTTTCGTCCTCCCTAGGCTTATTCTAATCCAATTAGGGGTTTTAAACAATGTTGTGCATCCAATAAGTCATTTTGTGTCATTGGTTGAACATTTAGGTCATTTTCGTCCTCCCTAGGCTTATTCTAATTTAATTAGGGTTTTTATCCAATCTTGTGCATCCAATATGTGATTTTGTGTCATTGGTTGAACGTTTAGGTCATTTTCGTCCTCCCTAGGCTTATTCTAATCCAATTAGGGTTTTTAACCAATCTTGTGCATCCAATATGTGATTTTGTGTCATTTTGTGTCATTGGTTGAACATTTAGGTCATTTTCGTCCTCCCTAGGCTTATTCTAATCCAATTAGGGTTTTTAACCAATCTTTTGCATATAATAAGTGATTTTGTGTCATTGGTAATCCAATTAGGTCATTTTCGTCCTCGCTAGGCTTATTCTAATCCAATTAGGGTTTTTAACCAATCTTGTGCATCCAATATGTGATTTTGTGTCATTGGTTGAACATTTAGGTCATTTTCGTCCTCCCTAGGCATATTCTAATCCAATTAGGGTTTTTAACCAATCTTGTGCATCCAATATGTGATTTTGTGTCATTGGTTGAACATTTAGGTCATTTTCGTCCTCCCTAGGCATATTCTAATCCAATTAGGGTTTGTAACCAATCTTGTGCATCTAATATGTGATTTTGTGTCATTGGTTAAACATTTAGGTCTTCTTCGTCCTCCCTAGGCTTATTCTAATCCAATTAGGGTTTTTAACCAATCTTGTGCATCCAATATGTGATTTTTTGTCATTGGTTGAACATTTAGGTCATTTTCGTCCTCCCTAGGCTTATTCTAATCCAATTAGGGTTTTTAACCACTCTTTTGCATATAATAATTGATTTTGTGTCATTGGTAATCCAATTAGGTCATTTTTGTCCTCCCTAGGCTTATTCTAATCCAATTAGGGTTTTTAACCAATCTTGTGCATCCAATATGTGATTTTGTGTCATTTTGTGTCATTGGTTGAACATTTAGGTCATTTTCGTCCTCCCTAGGCTTATTCTAATCCAATTAGGGTTTTTAACCAATCTTGTGCATCCAATATGTGATTTTGTGTCATTTTGTGTCATTGGTTGAACATTTAGGTCATTTTCGTCCTCCCTAGACTTATTCCAATCCAATTAGGGTTTTTAACCAATCTTGTGCATCCAATATGTGATTTTGTGTCATTTTGTGTCATTGGTTGAACATTTAGGTCATTTTCGTCCTCCCTAGTCATATTTTAATCCAATTAGGGTTTTTAACCAATCTTGTGCATTCAATATGTGATTTTGTGTCATTGGTTGAACATTTAGGTCATTTTCGTCCTCCCTAGGCTTATTCTAATCTAATTAGAGCTTTTAACAAGTGTTGGGCATCCAATATGTGATTTTGTGTCATTTTGTGTCATTGGTTGAACATTTAGGTCATTTTCGTCCTCCCTAGGCTTATTCTAATCCAATTAGGGTTTTTAACCAATCTTGTGCATCCAATATGTGATTTTGTGTCATTTTGTGTCATTGGTTGAACATTTAGGTCAATTTCGTCCTCCCTAGGCTTATTATAATCCAATTAGGGTTATTAACCAATCTTGTGCATATAATAAGTGATTTTATTTCATTGGTAACCCAATTAGGTCATTTTCGTCCTCACTAGGCTTATTCTAATCCAATTAGGGTTTTTAACCAATCTTGTGCATCCAATATGTGATTTTGTGTCATTTTGTGTCATTGGTTGAACATTTAGGTCATTTTCGTCCTCCCTAGGCTTATTCTAATCCAATTAGGGTTTTTAACCGATCTTGTGCATCCAATATGTGATTTTGTGTCATTTTGTGTCATTGGTTGAACATTTAGGTCATTTTCGTCCTCGCTAGGCTTATTCTAATCCAATTAGGGTTTTTAACCAATCTTGTGCATCCAATATGTGATTTTGTGTCATTGGTTGAACATTTAGGTCATTTTTGTCCTCCCTAGGATTATTCTAATCCAATTAGGGTTTTTAACCAATCTTGTGCATCAAATATGTGATTTTGTGTCATTTTGTGTCGTTGGTTGAACATTTAGGTCATTTTCGTCCTCCCTAGGCATATTCTAATCCAATTAGGGTTTTTAACCAATCTTGTGCATCCAATATGTGATTTTGTGTCATTGGTTGAACATTTAGGTCATTTTCGTCCTCCCTAGGCATATTCTAATCCAATTAGGGTTTGTAACCAATCTTGTGCATCTAATATGTGATTTTGTGTCATTGGTTGAACATTTAGGTCATTTTCGTCCTCCCTAGGCATATTCTAATCCAATTAGGGTTTGTAACCAATCTTGTGCATCTAATATGTGATTTTGTTTCATTGGTTGAACATTTAGGTCTTCTTCGTCCTCCCTAGGCTTATTCTAATCCAATTAGGGTTTTTAACCACTCTTGTGCATCCAATATGTGATTTTGTGTCATTTTGTGTCATCTGTAATCCAATTAGGTCATTTTCGTCCTCCCTAGGCTTATTCTAATCAAATTAGGGTTTTTAACCAATCATGGGCATCCAATATGTGATTTTGTGTCATTTTGTGTCATTGGTTGAACATTTAGGTCCTTTTCGTCCTCCCTAGGCTTACTCTAATCCAATTAGGGTTTTTAACCAATCTTGGGCATCCAAGATTGCATTTTGTGTCATTTTGTGTCATTGGTTGAACATTTAGGTCATTTTCGTCCTCCCTAGGCATATTCTAATCCAATTAGGGTTTGTAACCAATCTTGTGCATCTAATATGTGATTTTGTGTCTTTGGTTGAACATTTAGGTCTTCTTCGTCCTCCCTAGGCTTATTCTAATCCAATTAGGGTTTTTAACCACTCTTGTGCATCCAATATGTGATTTTCTGTCATTTTGTGTCATTGGTTTAATATTTAGGTCATTTTCGTCCTCCCTAGGCTTATTCTAATCCATTAAGGTTTTTAACCAATCTTATGCATCCAATATGTGATTTTGTGTCATTTTGTGTCATCTGTAATCCAATTAGGTCATTTTCGTCCTCCCTAGGCTTATTCTAATCCAATTAGGGTTTTTAACCAATCTTGTGCATCCAATATGTGATTTTGTGTCCTTTTGTGTCATTGGTTGAACATTTAGGTCCTTTTCGTCCTCCCTAGGCTTATTCTAATCCAATTAGGGTTTTTAACCAATCTTTTGCATCCAATATGTGATTTTGTGTCATTTTGTGTCATTGGTTGAACTTTTAGGTCATTTTCGTCCTCCTAGGCTTATTCTAATCCAATTAGGGTTTTTAACCAATCTTGTGCATCCAATATGTAATTTTGTGTCATTGGTTTAACATTTAGGTCATTTTCGTCCTCCTTAGGGATATTCTAATCCAATTAGGGTTTGTAACCAATCTTGTGCATCTAATATGTGATTTTGTGTCATTGGTTGAACATTTAGGTCTTCTTCGTCCTCCCAAGGCTTATTCTAATCCAATTAGGGTTTTTAACCACTCTTGTGCATCCAATATGTGATTTTGTGTCATTTTGTGTCATCTGTAATCCAATTAGGTCATTTTCGTCCTCCCTAGGCTTATTCTAATCAAATTAGGGTTTTTAACCAATCTTGGGCATCCAATATGTGATTTTGTGTCATTTTGTGTCATTGGTTGAACATTTAGGTCATTTTCGTCCTCCCTAGGCTTATTCTAATCCAATTAGGGTTTTTAACCAATCTTGTGCATCCAATATGTGATTTTGTGTCATTTTGAGTCATTGGTTGAACATTTAGGTCATTTTTGTCCTCGCTAGGCATATTCTAATCCAATTAGGGATTTTAACCAATCTTGTGCATCCAATATGTGATTTTTTGTCATTGGTTGAACATTTAGGTCATTTTCGTCCTCCCTAGGCTTATTCTAATCCAATTAGGGTTTTTAACCACTCTTTTGCATATAATAATTGATTTTGTGTCATTGGTAATCCAATTAGGTCATTTTTGTCCTCCCTAGGCTTATTCTAATCCAATTAGGGTTTTTAACCAATCTTGGTCATCCAATATGTGATTTTGTGTCATTTTGTGTCATTGGTTGAACATTTAGGTCATTTTCGTACTCCCTAGGCTTATTGTAACCCAATTAGGGTTTTTAACCAATCTTGTGCATCCAATATGTGATTTTGTGTCATTTTGTGTCATTGGTTGAACATTTAGGTCATTTTCGTCCTCCCTAGGCTTATTCTAATCCAATTAGGGTTTTTAACCAATCTTGTGCATCCAATATGTGATTTTGTGTCATTTTGTGTCATTGGTTGAACATTTAGGTCATTTTCGTCCTCCCTAGGCTTATTCTAATCCATTAGGGTTTTTAACCAATCTTGTGCATCCAATATGTGATTTTGTGTCATTGGTTGAACATTTAGGTCATTTTCGTCCTCCCTAGGCTTATTCTAATCCAATTAGGGTTTTTAACCAATCTTGTGCATCCAATATGTGATTTTGTGTCATTTTGTGTCATTGGTTGAACATTTAGGTCATTTTCGTTCTCCCTAGGCTTATTCTAATCCAATTAGCGTTTTTAACCAATCTTGTGCATCCAATATGTGATTTTGTGTCATTTTCTGTCATTGGTTGAACATTTAGGTCATTTTCGTCCTCCCTAGGCTTATTCTAATCCAATTAGGGTTTTTAACCAATCTTGTGCATCCAATATGTGATTTTGTGTCATTTTGTGTCATTGGTTGAACATTTAGGTCATTTTCGTCCTCCCTAGGCTTATTCTAATCCAATTAGGGTTTTTAACCAATCTTGTGCATCCAATGTGATTTTGTGTCATTTTGTGTCATCTGTAATCCAATTAGGTCATTTTCGTCCTCCCTAGGCTTATTCTAATCCAATTAGGGTTTTTAACCAATCTTGTGCATCCAATATGTGATTTTGTGTCATTTTGTGTCATTGGTTGATCATTTAGGTCATTTTCGTCCTCCCTAGTCTTATTCTAATCCAATTAGGGTTTTTAACCAATCTTGTGCATCCAATATGTGATTTTGTGTCATTTTGTGTCATTGGTTGAACTTTTAGGTCATTTTCGTCCTCCCTAGGCTTATTCTAATCCAATTAGGGTTTTTAACCACTCTTGTGCATCCAATATGTGATTTTGTGTCATTTTGTGTCATATGTAATCCAATTAGGTCATTTTCGTCCTCCCTAGGCTTATTCTAATCCATTTAGGGTTTTTAACCAAACTTGTGCATCCAATATGTGATTTTGTGTCATCTGTAATCCAATTAGGTCATTTTCGTCCTCCCTAGGCTTATTCTAATCAAATTAGGGTTTTTAACCAATCTTGGGCATCCAATATGTGATTTTGTGTCATTTTGTGTCATTGGTTGAACATTTAGGTCATTTTCGTCCTCCCTAGTCTTATTCTAATCCAATTAGGGTTTTTAACCAATCTTGTGCATCCAATATGTGATTTTGTGTCATTTTGTGTCATTGGTTGAACATTTAGGTCATTTTCGTCCTCCCTAGGCTTATTCTAATCCAATTAGGGATTTTAACCAAACTTGTGCATCCAATATGGGATTTTGTGTCATTGGTTGAACATTTAGGTCATTTTCGTCCTCCCTAGTCTTATTCTAATCCAATTAGGGTTTTTAACCAATCTTGTGCATCCTATATGTGATTTTGTGTCATTGGTTGAACATTGAGGTCATTTTCGTCCTCCCTAGGCTTATTCTAATCTAATTAGGGTTTTTAACCAATCTTGTGCATCCAATATGTGATTTTGTGTCATTTTGTGTCATTGGTTGAACATTTAGGTCATTTTCGTCCTCCCTAGGCTTATTCTAATCCAATTAGTGTATTTAACCAATCTTGTGCATCCAATATGTGATTGTGTCATTGGTTGAACATTTAGGTCATTTTCGTCCTCCCTAGGCTTATTCTAATCCAATTAGGGTTTTTAACCAATCTTGTGCATCCAATATGTGATTTTGTGTCATTTTGTGTCATTGGTTGAACATTTAGGTCATTTTCGTCCTCCCTAGGCTTATTCTAATCCAATTAGGGTTTTTAACCAATCTTGTGCATCCAATATGTGATTTTGTGTCATTTTGTGTCATTGGTTGAACATTTAGGTCATTTTCGTCCTCCCTAGGCTTATTCTAATCAATTAGGGTTTTTAACCAATCTTGTGCATCCAATATGTGATTTTGTGTCATTTTGTGTCATCAGTTGAACATTTAGGTCGTTTTCGTCTTCCCTAGGCTTATTCTAATCCGATTAGGGTTTTTATTCAATCTTGTGCATCCAATATGTGATTTTGTGTCATTGGTTGAACATTTAGGTCATTTTCGTCCTCCCTAGGCTTATTCTAATCCAATTAGGGTTTTTAACCAATCTTGTGCATCCAATATGTGATTTTGTGTCATTTTGTGTCATTGGTTGAACATTTAGGTCATTTTCGTCCTCCCTAGGCTTATTCTAATCCAATTAGGGTTTTTAACCAATCTTTTGCATCTAATATGTGATTTTGTGTGATTTTGTGTCATTGGTTGAACATTTAGGTCATTTTCGTCCTCCCTAGGCTTATTCTAATCCAATTAGGGTTTTTAACCAATCTTTTGCATCTAATATGCGATTTTGTGTCATTTTGTGTCATTGGTTGAACATTTATGTCATTTTCGTCCTCCCTAGTCTTATTCTAATCCAATTAGGGTTTTTAACCAATCTTGTGCATCCAATATGTGATTTTGTGTCATTGGTTGAACATTTAGGTCATTTTCGTCCTCCCTAGGCTTATTCTAATCCAATTAGGGTTTTTAACCAATCTTGTGCATCCAATATGTGATTTTGTGTGATTTTTTGTCATTGGTTGAACATTTAGGTCATTTTCGTCCTCCCTAGGCTTATTCTAATCCAATTAGGGTTTTTAACCAATCTTGTGCATCCAATATGTGATTTTGTGTCATTTTGTGTCATTGGTTGAACATTTAGGTCATTTTCGTCCTCCCTAGGCTTATTCTAAACCAATTAGGGTTATTAACAAATCTTGTGCATCCAATATGTGATTTTGTGTCATTTTGTGTCATTGGTTGAACATTTAGGTCATTTTCGTCCTCCCTAGGCTTATTCTAATCCAATTAGGATTTTTAACCAATCTTGTGCATCCAATATGTGATTTTGTGTCATTTTGTGTTATTGGTTGAACATTTAGGTCATTTTCGTCCTCCCTAGGCTTATTCTAATCCAATTAGGGTTTTTAACCAATCTTGTGCATCCAATATGTGATTTTTTGTCATTTTGTGTCATTGGTTGAACATTTAGGTCATTTTCGTCCTCCCTACGCATATTCTAATCCAATTAGGGTTTTTAACCAATCTTGTGCATCCAATATGTGATTTTGTGTCATTGGTTGAACATTTAGGTCATTTTCGTCCTCCCTAGGCATATTCTAATCCAATTAGGGTTTGTAACCAATCTTGTGCATCTAATATGTGATTTTGTGTCATTGGTTGAACATTTAGGTCTTCTTCGTCCTCCCTAGGCTTATTCTAATCCAATTAGGGTTTTTAACCAATCTTGTGCATCCAATATTTGATTTTTTGTCATTGGTTGAACATTTAGGTCATTTTCGTCCTCCCTAGGCTTATTCTAATCCAATTAGGGTTTTTAACCACTCTTTTGCATATAATAATTGATTTTGTGTCATTGGTAATCCAATTAGGTCATTTTTGTCCTCCCTAGGCTTATTCTAATCCAATTAGGGTTTTTAACCAATCTTGTGCATCCAATATGTGATTTTGTGTCATTTTGTGTCATTGGTTGAACATTTAGGTCATTTTCGTCCTCCCTAGGCTTATTCTAATCCAATTAGGGTTTTTAACCAATCTTGTGCATCCAATATGTGATTTTGTGTCATTTTGTGTCATTGGTTGAACATTTAGGTCATTTTCGTCCTCGCTATGCTTATTCTAATCCAATTAGGGTTTTTAACCAATCTTGTGCATCCAATATGTGATTTTGTGTCATTGGTTAAACATTTAGGTCATTTTCGTCCTCCCTATGCTTATTCTAATCCAATTAGGGTTTTTAACCAATCTTGTGCATCCAATATGTGATTTTGTGTCATTTTGTGTCATTGGTTGAACATTTAGGTCATTTTCATCCTCCCTAGGCTTATTCTAATCCAATTAGGGTTTTAAACCAATCTTGTGCATCCAATATGTGATTTTGCGTCATTGGTTGAACATTTAGGTCATTTTCGTCCTCCCTAGGCTTATTCTAATCCAATTAGGGTTTTTAACCAATCTTGTGCATCCAATATGTGATTTTGTGTCATTTTGTGTCATTGGTTGAACATTTAGGTCATTTTCGTCCTCCCTAGGCCTATTCTAATCTAATTAAGGTCTTTAACCAATCTTGTGCATCCAATATGTGATTTTGTGTCATTGGTTGAACATTTAGGTCATTTTCGTCCTCCCTAGGCTTATTCTAATCCAATTAGGGTTTTTAACCAATCTTGTGCATCCAATATGTGATTTTGTGTCATTTTGTGTCATTGGTTGAACATTTAGGTCATTTTCGTCCTCCCTAGACTTATTCTAATCCAATTATGGTTTTTAACCAATCATGTGCATCCAATATGTGATTTTGTGTCATTTTGTGTTATTGGTTGATCATTTAGGTCATTTTCGTCCTCCCTAGGCTTATTCTAATCCAATTAGGGTTTTTAACCAATCTTGTGCATCCAATATGTGATTTTGTGTCATTGGTTGAACTTTTAGGTCAATTTCGTCCTCCCTAGGCTTATTCTAATCCAATTAGGGTTTTTAACCAATCTTGTGCATCCAATATGTGATTTTGTGTCATTGGTTGAACATTTAGGTCATTTTCGTCCTCCCTAGGCTTATTCTAATCCAATTAGGGTTTTTAACCAATCTTGTGCATCCAATATGTGATTTTGTGTCATTTTGTGTCATTGGTTGAAGATTTTGTTCATTTTCGTTCTCCCTAGGCTTATTCTAATCCAATTAGGGTTTTTAACCAATCTTGTGCATCCAATATGTGATTTTGTGTCATTTTGTGTCATTGGTTGAACATTTAGGTCATTTTCGTCCTCCCTAGGCTTATTCTAATCCAATTAGGGTTTTTAACCAATCTTGTGCATCCAATATGTGATTTTGTGTCATTGGTTGAACATTTAGGTCATTTTTGTCCTCCCTAGACTTATTCTAATCCAATTAGGGTTTTTAACCAATCTTGTGCATCCAATATGTGATTTTGTGTCATTGGTTGAACATTTAGGTCATTTTCGTCCTCCCTAGGCTTATTCTAATCCAATTAGGGATTTTAACCAATCTTGTGCATCCAATATGTGATTTTGTGTCATTTTGTGTCATTGGTTGAACATTTAGGTCATTTTCGTCCTCCCTAGGCTTATTCTAATCCAATTAGGGTTTTTAACCAATCTTTTGCATCCAATATGTGATTTTGTGTCATTTTGTGTCATTGGTTGAACTTTTAGGTCATTTTTGTCCTCCTAGGCTTATTCTAATCCAATTAGGGTTTTTAACCAATCTTGTGCATCCAATATGTAATTTTGTGTCATTGGTTTAACATTTAGGTCATTTTCGTCCTCCTTAGGGATATTCTAATCCAATTAGGGTTTGTAACCAATCTTGTGCATCTAATATGTGATTTTGTGTCATTGGTTGAACTTTTAGGTCTTCTTCGTCCTCCCTAGGCTTATTCTAATCCAATTAGGGTTTTTAACCACTCTTGTGCATCCAATATGTGATTTTGTGTCATTTTGTGTCATATGTAATCCAATTAGGTCATTTTCGTCCTCCCTAGGCTTATTCTAATCCATTTAGGGTTTTTAACCAAACTTGTGCATCCAATATGTGATTTTGTGTCATCTGTAATCCAATTAGGTCATTTTCGTCCTCCCTAGGCTTATTCTAATCAAATTAGGGTTTTTAACCAATC
>JBBPBQ010000008.1:8898476-8915175 GCA_037974755.1 Cicer yamashitae | reverse complement strand
AATGCACAAGATTGGTTAAAAACCCTAATTGGATTAGAATAAGCCTAGGAGGACGAAAATGACCTAAAAGTTCAACCAATGACACAAAATGACACAAAATCACATATTGGATGCACAAGATTGGTTAAAAACCCTAATTGGAATAGAATAAGCCTAGGGAGGACGAAAATGACCTAAATGTTCAACCAATGATAGAAAACGACACAAAATCACATATTAGATGCACAAGATTGGTTAAAAACCCTAATTGGATTAGAATATGCTTGGCGAGGACGAAAGTGACCTGAATGTTCAACCAATGACACAAAATGACACAAAATCACATATTGGATGCACAAGATTGGTTAAAAACCCTAATTGGATTCGAATAAGCCTAGGGAGGACGAAAATGACCTAAATGTTAAACCAATGACACAAAATGACACAAAATCACATATTGGATGCACAAGAGTGGTTAAAAACCCTAACTGGATTAGAATAAGCCTAGGGAGGACAAAGAAGACCTAAATGTTCAACCAATGACACAAAATCACATATTAAATGCACAAGATTGGTTACAAACCCTAATTGGATTAGAATATGCCTAGGGAGGACGAAAATGACCTAAATGTTCAACCAATGACACAAAATGACACAAAATCACATATTGGATGCACAAGATTGGTTAAAAACCCTAATTGGATTAGAATTAGCCTAGGGAGGACGAAAATGACCTAATTGGATTACAAATGACACAAAATCACATATTGGATGCACAAGATTGGTTAAAAACCCTAATTGGATTAGAATAAGCCTAGGGAGGACGAAAATGACCTAAATGTTCAACCAATGACACAAAATGACACAAAATCACATATTGGATGCACAAGATTGGTTAAAAACCCTAATTGGATTAGAATTAGCCTAGGGAGGACGAAAATGACCTAATTGGATTACAGATGACACAAAATGACACCAAATCACATATTGGATGCACAAGATTGGTTAAAAACCCTAAATGGATTAGAATAAGCCTAGGGAGGACGAAAATGACCTAAATGTTAAACCAATGACACAAAATCACATATTGGATGCACAAGAGTGGTTAAAAACCCTAATTGGATTAGAATAAGCCTTGGGAGGACGAAAATGACCTAAATGTTCAACCAATGACACAAAATGACACAAAATCACATATTGGATGCACAAGATTGGTTAAAAACCCTAATTGGATTAGAATAAGCCTAGGGAGGACGAAAATGACCTAAATGTTCAACCAATGACACAAAATGACACAAAATCACATATTGGATGCACAAGATTGGTTAAAAACCCTAATTGGGTTAGAATAAGCCTAGGGAGGACGAAAATGACCTAAACGTTCATCCAATGACACAAAATGACACAAAATCACATATTGGATGTCCAAGATTGGTTAAAAATCCTAATTGGATTAGAATAAGCCTAGGGAGGACAAAAATGACCTAAATGTTCAACCAATGACACAAAATGACACATAATCACATATTCGATGCACAAGATTGGTTAAAAACGCTAATTGGATTAGAATAAGCCTAGGGAGGACGAAAATGACCTAATTGGATTACAGATGACACAAAATGACACAAAATCACATATTGGATGCACAAGATTGGTTAAAAACCCTAATTGGATAAGAATAAGCCTAGGGAGGACGAAAATGACCTAATTGGATTACAAATGACACAAAATGACACAAAATCACATATTGGATGCACAAGATTGGTTAAAAACCCTAATTGGATTAGAATAAGCCTAGGGAGGACGAAAATGACCTAAATGTTCAACCAATGACACAAAATGACACAAAATCACATATCGCATGCACAAGATTGGTTAAAAACCCTAATTGGATTAGAATTAGCCTAGGGAGGACGAAAATGACCTAAATGTTCAACCAATGACAAAAAATGACACAAAATCACATATTGGATGCACAAGATTGTTTAAAAACCCTAATTGGATTAGAATAAGCCTAGGGAGGACGAAAATGACCTAAATGTTCAACCAATGACACAAAATCACATATTGGATGCACAAGATTGGTTAAAAACCCTAATTGGATTAGAATATGCCTAGGGAGGACGAAAATGACCTAAATGTTCAACCAATGACAGAAAATCACATATTGGATGCACAAGATTGGTTAAAAACCCTAATTGGATTAGAATAAGCCTAGGGAGGACGAAAATGACCTAAATGTTCAACCAATGACACAAAATCACATATTGGATGCACAAGATTGGTTAAAAACCCTAATTGGATTAGAATAAGCCTAGGGAGGACGAAAATGACCTAAATGTTCAACCAATGACACAAAATGACACAAAATCACATATTGGATGCACAAGATTGGTTAAAAACCCTAATTGGATTAGAATAAGCCTAGCGAGGACGAAAATGACCTAAATGTTCAACCAATGACACAATATCACATATTGGATGCACAAGATTGGTTAAAAACCCTAATTGGATTAGAATAAGCCTAGGGAGGACGAAAATGACCTAAATGTTCAACCAATGACACAAAATGACATAAAATCACATATTGGATGCACAAGATTATTTAAAAACCCTAATTGGATTCGAATAAGCCAAGGGAGGACGAAAATGACCTAAATGTTCAACCAATGACACAAAATGACACAAAATATCATATTGGATGCACAAGATTGGTTAAAAACCCTAATTGGATTAGAATAAGCCTAGGGACGACGGAAATGACCTAAATGTTCAACCAATGACACAAAATTACACAAAATAACATATTGGATGCACAAGATTGGTTAAAAACCCTAATTGGATTAGAATAAGCCTAGGGAGGACGAAAATGACCTAAATGTTCAACCAATGACACAAAATGACACAAAATCACATATTGGATGCACAAGATTGGTTAAAAACCCTAATTGGATTAGAATAAGCCGAGGGAGGACGAAAATGACCCAAATGTTCAACCAATGACACAAAATGACACAAAATCACATATTGGATGCACAAGATTGGTTAAAAACCCTAATTGGATTAGAATAAGCCTAGGGAGGACGAAAATGACCTAAATGTTCAACCAATGACACAAAATGACACAAAATCACATATTGGATGCACAAGATTGGTTAAAAACCCTAATTGGATTAGAATAAGCCTAGGAAGGACGAAAATGAGTTAAATGTTCAACCAATGACACAATATCACATATTGGATGCACAAGATTGGTTAAAAACCCTAATTGGATTAGAATAAGCCTAGGGAGGACAAAAATGACCTAAATGTTCAACCAATGACACAAAATCACATATTGGATGCACAAGATTGGTTAAAAACCCTAATTGGATTAGAATATGCCTAGGGAGGACGAAAATGACCTAAATGTTCAACCAATGACACAAAATGACAAAAAATCACATATTGGATGCACAAGATTGGTTAAAAACCCTAATTGGATTAGAATAAGCCTAGGGAGGACGAAAATGACCTAATTGGATTACAGATGACACAAAATGACACAAAATCACATATTGGATGCACAAGATTGGTTAAAAACCCTAATTGGATTAGAATAAGCCTAGGTAGGACGAAAATGACCTAAATGTTCAACCAATGACACAAAATCACATATTGGATGCACAAGATTGGTTAAAAACCCTAATTGGATTAGAATATGCCTAGGGAGGACGAAAATGACCTAAATGTTCAACCAATGACACAAAATGACACAAAATCACATATTGGATGCACAAGATTGGTTAAAAACCCTAATTGGAATAGAATAAGCCTAGGGAGGACGAAAATGACCTAAATGTTCAACCAATGACACAAAATCACACAAAATAACATATTGGATGCACAAGATTGGTTAAAAACCTAATTGGATTAGAATAAGCTTAGGGAGGACGAAAATGACCTAAATGTTCAACCAATGACACAAAAGGACACAAAATCACATATTGGATGCACAAGATTGGTTAAAAACCCTAATTGGATTAGAATAAGCTTAGGGAGCACGAAAATGACCTAAATGTTCAACCAATGACACAAAATGACACAAAATCACATATTGGATGCACAAGATTGGTTAAAAACCCTAATTGAATTAGAATAAGCCTAAGGAGGACGAAAATGACCTAAATGTTCAACCAATGACACTAAATGACCCAAAATCACATATTGGATGCACAAGATTGGTTAGAAACCCTAATTGGATTAGAATAAGCCTAGGGAGGACGAAAATGACCTAAATGTTCAACCAATGACACAAAAGTACACAAAATCACATATTGGATGCACAAGATTGGTTAAAAACCCTAATTGGATTAGAATAAGCCTAGGGAGGACGAAAATGACCTAAAAGTTCAACCAATGACACAAAATGACACAAAATCACATATTGGATGCACAAGATTGGTTAAAAACCCTAATTGGATTAGAATAAGCCTAGGGAGGACGAAAATGACCTTAATGTTCAACCAATGACAGAAAACGACACAAAATCACATATTAGATGCACAAGATTGGTTAAAAACCCTAATTGGATTAGAATAAGCCCAGGGAGGACGAAAATGACCTAAATGTTCAACCAAGGACACAAAATGACACAAAATCACATATTGGATGCACAAGACCTAATTGGATTAGAATAAGCCTAGGAGGACGAAAATGACCTAAAAGTTCAACCAATGACACAAAATGACACAAAATCACATACTGGATGCACAAGATTGGTTAAAAACCCTAATTGGATTAGAATAAGCCTAGGGAGGACGGAAATGACCTAAATGTTCAACCAATGACACAAAATGACACAAAATCACATATTGGATGCACAAGATTGGTTAAAAACCCTAATTGGATTAGAATTAGCCTAGGTAGGACGAAAATGACCTAATTGGATTACAAATGACACAAAACGACACAAAATCACATATTGGATGCACAAGATTGGTTAAAAACCCTAATTGGATTGGAATAAGCCTTGGGAGGATAAAAATGACCTAAATGTTCAACCAATGACACAAAATGACACAAAATCACATATTGGATGCACAAAATTGGTTAAAAACCCTAGTTGGATTAGAATAAGCCTAGGGAGGACGAAAATGACCTAAATGTTCAACCAATGACACAAAATGACACAAAATCACATATTGGATGCACAAGATTGGTTAAAAACCCTAATTGGGTTAGAATAAGCCTAGGGAGGACGAAAATGACCTAAATGTTCAACCAATGACACAAAATAACACAAAATCACATATTGGATGCCCAAGATTGGGTAAAAACCCTAATTGGATTAGAATAAGCCTAGGGAGGACAAAAATGACCTAATTGGATTACCAATGACACAAAATCACTTATTATATGCAAAAGAGTGGTTAAAAACCCTAATTGGATTAGAATAAACCTAGGGAGGACGAAAATGACCTAAATGTTCAACCAATGACACTAAATCACATATTGGATGCACAAGATTGGTTAAAAACCCTAATTGGAATAGAATATGCCTAGCGAGGACGAAAATGACCTGAATGTTCAACCAATGACACAAAATGACACAAAATCACATATTGGATGCACAAGATTGGTTAAAAACCCTAATTGGGTTAGAATAAGCCTAGGGAGGACGAAAATGACCTAAATGTTCAACCAATGACACAAAATAACACAAAATCACATATTGGATGCCCAAGATTGGTTAAAAACCCTAATTGGATTAGAATAAGCCTAGGGAGGACAAAAATGACCTAATTGGATTACCAATGACACATAATCACTTATTATATGCAAAAGGGTGGTTAAAAACCCTAATTGGATTAGAATAAGCCTAGGGAGGACGAAAATGACCTAAATGTTCAACCAATGACACTAAATCACATATTGGATGCACAAGATTGGTTAAAAACCCTAATTGGATTAGAATATGCCTAGCAAGGACGAAAATGACCTGAGTGTTCAACCAATGACACAAAATGACACAAAATCACATATTGGATGCACAAGATTGGTTAAAAACCCTAATTGGATTTGAATAAGCCAAGGGAGGACGAAAATGACCTAAATATTCAACCAATGACACAAAATGACACAAAATCACATATTGGATGCACAAGATTGGTTAAAAACCCTAATTGGATTAGAATAAGCCTAGGGAGGACGAAAATGACCTAATTGGATTACCGATGACACAAAATGACACAAAATCACATATTGGATGCACAAGATTGGTTAAAAACCCTAAATGGATTAGAATAAGCCTAGGGAGGACGAAAATGACCTAAATGTTAAACCAATGACACAAAATGACACAAAATCACATATTGGATGCACAAGAGTGGTTAAAAACCCTAACTGGATTAGAATAAGCCTAGGGAGGACGAAGAAGACCTAAATGCTCAACCAATGACACAAAATCACATATTAAATGCACAAGATTGGTTACAAACACTAATTGGATTAGAATATGCCTAGGGAGGACGAAAATGACCTAAATGTTCAACCAATGACACAAAATCACATATTGGATGCACAAGATTGGTTAAAAACCCTAATTGGATTAGAATATGCCTAGGGAGGATGAAAATAACCTAAATGTTCAACCAATGACACAAAATGACACAAAATCACATATTGGATGCACAAGATTGGTTAAAAACCCTAATTGGATTAGAATTAGCCTAGGGAGTACGAAAATGACCTAATTGGATTACAGATGACACAAAATGACACAAAATCACATATTGGATGCACAAGATTGGTTAAAAACCCTAAATGGATTAGAATAAGCCTAGGGAGGACGAAAATGACCTAAATGTTAAACCAATGACACAAAATGACACAAAATCACATATTGGATGCACAAGAGTGGTTAAAAACCCTAACTGGATTAGAATAAGCCTAGGGAGGACGAAGAAGACCTAAATGTTCAACCAATGACACAAAATCACATATTAAATGCACAAGATTTGTTACAAACCCTAATTGGATTAGAATATGCCTAGGGAGGACGAAAATGACCTAAATGTTCAACCAATGACACAAAATCACATATTGGATAACAAAATTGGTTAAAAACCCTAATTGGATTAGAATATGCCTAGGGAGGACGAAAATAACCTAAATGTTCAACTAATGACACAAAATGACACAAAATCACATATTGGATGCACAAGATTGGTTAAAAACCCTAATTGGATTAGAATATGCCAAGGGAGGAAAAAAATAACCTAAATGTTCAACCAATGTCACAAAATGACACAAAATCACATATTGGATGCACAAGATTGGATAAAAACCCTAATTGGATTAGAATAAGCCTAGGGAGGACGAAAATGACCTAAATGTTCAACCAAGGACACAAAATGACACAAAATCACATATTGGATGCACAAGATTGGTTAAAAACCCTAATTGGATTAGAATAAGCCTAGGAGGACGAAAATGACCTAAAAGTTCAACCGATGACACAAAATGACACAAAATCACATATTGGATGCACAAGATTGGTTAAAAACCCTAATTGGAATAGAATAAGCCTAGGGAGGACGAAAATGACCTAAATGTTCAACCAATGATAGAAAACGACACAAAATCACATATTAGATGCACAAGATTGGTTAAAAACCCTAATTGGATTAGAATAAGCCTTGGGAGGACGAAAATGACCTAAATGTTCAACCAATGACACAAAATGACACAAAATCACATATTGGATGCACAAGATTGGTTAAAAACCCTAATTGGATTAGAATAAGCCTAGGGAGGACGAAAATGACCTAAATGTTCAACCAATGACACAAAATGACACAAAATCACATATTGGATGCACAAGATTGGTTAAAAACCCTAATTGGATTAGAATAAGCCTAGGGAGGACGAAAATGACCTAAATGTTTAACCAATGACAGAAAATCACATATTGGATGCACAAGATTGGTTAAAAACCCTAATTGGATTAGAATAAGCCTAGGGAGGACGAAAATGACCTAAATGTTCAACCAATGACACAAAATCACATATTGTATGCACAAGATTGGTTAAAAACCCTAATTGGATTAAAAAGAGCCTAGGGAGGACGAATGACCTAAATGTTCAACCAATGACACAAAATGACACAAAATCACATATTGGATGCACAAGATTGGTTAAAAACCCTAATTGGATTAGAATAAGCCTAGGGAGGACGAAAATGACCTAAATGTTCAACTAATGACACAAAATGACGCAAAATCACATATTGGACGCACAAGATTGGTTAAAAACTCTAATTGGATTAGAATAAGCCTAGGGAGGACGAAAATGACCTAAATGTTCAACCAATGACACAAAATCACATATTGGATGCACAAGATTGGTTAAAAACCTAATTGGATTAGAATAAGCCTAGGGAGGACTAAACTGACCTAAATGTTCAACCAATGACACAAAATGACACAAAATCACATATTGGATGCACAAGATTGGTTAAAAACCCTAATTGGATTAGAATAAGCCTAGGGAGGACGAAAATGACCTAAATGTTCAACCAATGACACAAAATGACACAAAATCACATATTGGATGCACAAGATTGGTTAAAAACCCTAATTGGGTTAGAATAAGCCTAAGGGGGACGAAAATGACCTAAATGTTCAACCAATGACACAAAATCACATATTGGATGCACAAGATTGGATAAAAACCCTAACTGGATTAGAATAAGCCTAGGGAGGACGATAATGACCTAAATGTTCAACCAACGACACAAAATGACACAAAATCACATATTGGATGCACAAGATTGGTTAAAAACCCTAACTGGATTAGAATAAGCCTAGGGAGGACGATAATGACCTAAATGTTCAACCAACGACACAAAATGACACAAAATCACATATTGGATGCACAAGATTGGTTAAAAACCCTAATTAGATTAAACTAAGCCTAGGGAGAACGAAAATGACCTAAATGTTCAACCAATGACACAAAATGACACAAAATCACATATTGGATGCACAAGATTGGTTAAAAACCCTAATTGGATTAGAATAAGCCTAGGGAGGACGAAAATGACCTAAATGTTCAACCAATGACACAAAATGACACAAAATCACATATTGGATGTACAAGATTGGTTAAAAACCCTAATTGGATTAGAATAAGCCTAGGGAGGACGAAAATGACCTAAATGTTCAACCAATGACACAAAATGACACAAAATCACATATTGAATGCACAAGATTGGTTAAAAACCCTAATTGGATTAGAATAATCCTAGGGAGGACGAAAATGACCTAAATGTTCAACCAATGACACAAAATGACACAAAATCACATATTGGATGCACAAGATTGGTTAAAAACCCTAGTTGGATTAGAATAAGCCTAGGGAGGACAAAAATGACACAAAAACACATATTGGATGCACAACATTGGTTAAAAACCCTAATTGGATTATAATAAGCCTAGGGAGGACGAAAATGACCTAAATGTTCAACCAATGATAGAAAATGACACAAAATCACATACTGGATGCACAAGATTGGTTAAAAACCCTAATTGGATTAGAATAAGCCTAGGGAGGACGAAAATGACCTAAATGTTCAACCAATGACACAAAATGACACAAAATCACATATTGGATGCACAAGATTGGTTAAAAACCCTAATTGGATTAGAATAAGCCGAGGGAGGACGAAAATGACCCAAATGTTCAACCAATGACACAAAATGACACAAAATCACATATTGGATGCACAAGATTGGTTAAAAACCCTAATTGGATTAGAATAAGCCTAGGGAGGACGAAAATGACCTAAATGTTCAACCAATGACACAAAATGACACAAAATCACATATTGGATGCACAAGATTGGTTAAAAACCCTAATTGGATTAGAATAAGCCTAGGGAGGACGAAAATGACCTAAATGTTCAACCAATGACACAAAATCACATATATGATGCACAAGATTGGTTAAAAACCCTAATTGGATTAGAATAAGCCTAGGGAGGACGAAAATGACCTAAATGTTCAACCAATGACACAAAATCACATATTGGATGCACAAGATTGGTTAAAAACCCTAATTGGATTAGAATAAGACTAGGGAGGACGAAATAGACCTAAATGTTCAACCAATGACACAAAATCACATATTGGATGCACAAGATTGGTTAAAAACCCTAATTGGATTAGAATAAGCCTAGGGAGAACGAAAATGACCTAAATGTTCAACCAATGACACAGAATGACACAAAATCACATATTGGATGCACAAGATTGGTTAAAAACCCTAATTGGATTAGAATAAGCCTAGGGAGGACGAAAATGACCTAAATGGTCAACCAATGACACAAAATGACACAAAATCACATATTGGATGCACAAGATTGGTTAAAAACCCTAATTGGATTAAAATAAGCCTAGGGAGGACGAAAATGACCTAAATGTTCAACCAATGACACAAAATGATACAAAATCACATATTGGATGCAGAAGATTGGTTAAAAACCCTAACTAGATTAGAATAAGCCTAGGGAGGAAGATAATGACCTAAATGTTCAACCAATGACACAAAATGACACAAAATCACATATTGGATGCACAAGATTGGTTAAAAACCCTAATTGGATTAGAATAAGCCTAGGGAGGACGAAAATGACCTAAATGTTCAACCAATGACACAAAATGACACAAAATCACATATTGGATGCACAAGATTGGTTAAAAACCCTAATTGGATTAGAATAAGCCTAGGGAGGACGAAAATGACCTAAATGTTCAACCAATGACACAAAATGACACAAAATCACATATTGGATGCACAAAATTGCTTAAAAACCCTAATTGGATTAGAATAAGCAAAGGGAGGAAGAAAATGACCTAAATGTTCAACCAATGACACAAAATGAGACAAAATCACATATTGGATGCACAAGATTGGTTAAAAACCCTAATTGGATTAGAATAAGCCTAGGGAGGACGAAAATGACCTAAATGTTCAACCAATGACACAAAATGACACAAAATTACATATTGGATGCACGAGATTGGTTAAAAACCCTAATTGGATTAGAATAAGCCTAGGGAGGACGAAAATGACCTAAATGTTCAACCAATGACACAAAATGACACAAAATCACATATTGGATGCACAAGATTGGTTAAAAACCCTAATTGGATTAGAATAAGTCTAGGGAGGACGAAAATGACCTAATTGGATTACATATGACACAAAATGACAGAAAATGACACAAAATCACATATTGGATGCACAAGATTGGTTAAAAACCCTAATTGGATTAGAATAAGCCTAGGGAGGACGAAAATGACCTAAATGTTCAACCAATGACACAAAATGACACAAAATCACATATTGGATGCACAAGATTGGTTAAAAACCCTAATTGGATTAGAATATGCCTAGGGAGGACCAAAATGACCTAAATGTTCAACCAATGACACATAATGACACAAAATCACATATTGGATGCACAAGATTGGTTAAAAACCCTAATTGGATTAGAATAAGCCTAGGGAGGACGAAAATGACCTAAATGTTCAACCAATGACACAAAATGACACAAAATCACATATTGGATGCACAAGATTGGTTAAAAACCCTAATTGGATTATAATAGGCCTAGGGAGGACGAAAATGACCTAAATGTTCAACCAATGACACAAAATCACATATTGGATGCACAAGATTGGTTAAAAATCGTAATTGGATTAGAATAAGCCTAGGGAGGACGAAAATGACCTAAATGTTCAACCAATGACACAAAATGACACAAAATCACATATTGGATGCACAAGATTGGTTAAAAACCCTAATTGGATTAGAATAAGCCTAGGGAGGACGAAAATGACCTAAATGTTCAACCAATGACACAAAATGACACAAAATCACATATTGGATGCACAAGATTGGTTAAAAACCCTAATTGGCGTAGAATAAGCCAAGGGAGGACGAAAATGACCTAAATGTTCAACCAATGACACAAAATGACACAAAATCACATATTGGATGCACAAGATTGGTTAAAAACCCTAATTGGATTAGAATAAGCCTAGGGAGGACGAAAATGACCTAAATGTTCAACCAATGACACAAAATGACACAAAATCACATATTGGATGCACAAGATTGGTTAAAAACCCTAATTGCTATAGAATAAGCTAAGGGAGGACGAAAATGACCTAAATGTTCAACCAATGACACAATATGACACAAAATCACATATTGGATGCACAAGATTGGTTAAAAACCCTAATTGGATTAGAATAAGCCTAGGGAGGACGAAAGTGACCTAAATGTTCAACCAATGACACAAAATGACACAGAATCACATATTGGATGCACAAGATTGGTTAAAAACCCTAATTGGATTAGAATAAGCCTAGGGAGGACGAAAATGACCTAAATGTTCAACCAATGACACAAAATGACATAAAATCACATATTGGATGCACAAGATTATTTAAAAACCCTAATTGGATTCGAATAAGCCTAGGGAGGACGAAAATGACCTAAATGTTCAACCAATGACACAAAATGACACAAAATATCATATTGGATGCACAAGATTGGTTAAAAACCCTAATTGGATTAGAATAAGCCCTGGGACGACGGAAATGACCTAAATGTTCAACCAATGACACAAAATTACACAAAATAACATATTGGATGCACAAGATTGGTTAAAAACCCTAATTGGATTAGAATAAGCCTAGGGAGGACGAAAATGACCTAAATGTTCAACCAATGACACAAAATGACACAAAATCACATATTGGATGCACAAGATTGGTTAAAAACCCTAATTGGATTAGAATAAGCCTAGGGAGGACGAAAATGACCTAAATGTTACACCAATGACACAAAATCACATATTGGATGCACAAGATTGGTTAAAAACCCTAATTGGATTAGAATAAGCCTAGGGAGGACGAAAATGACCTAAATGTTCAACCAATGACACAAAATCACATATTGGATGCCCAAGATTGGATAAAAACCCTAATTGGATTAGAATAAGCCTTGGGAGGACGAAAATGACCTAAATGTTCAACCAATGACACAAAATGACACAAAATCACATATTGGATGCACAAGATTGGTTAAAAACCCTAATTGGATTAGAATAAGCCTAGGGAGGACGATAATGACCTAAATGTTCAACCAATGACACAAAATGACACAAAATCACATATTGGATGCACAAGATTGGTTAAAAACCTTAATTGGATTAGAATAAGCCTAGGGAGGACGAAAATGACCTAAATGTTCAACCAATGATACAAAATGACACAAAATCACATATTGGATGCACAAGATTTGTTAAAAACCCTAATTGGATAAGAATAACCCAAGGGAGGACGAAAATGACCTAAATGTTCAACCAATTACATAAAATCACATATTGGATGCTCAAGATTGGTTAAAAACCCTAATTGAATTAGATTAAGCCTAGGGAGGACGAAAATGACCTAAATGTTCAACCAATGACACAAAATGACACAAAATCACATATTGGATGCACAAGATTGGTTAAAAACCCTAATTGGATTAGAATAAGCCTAGGGAGGACGAAAATGACCTAAATGTTCAACCAATGACACAAAATGACACAAAATCACATATTGGATGCACAAGATTGGTTAAAAACCCTAATTGGATTAGAATAAGCCTAGGGAGGACGAAAATAACTTAAATGTTCAACCAATGACACAAAATCACATATTGGATGCACAAGATTGGTTAAAAACCCTAATTGGATTAGAATAAGCCTAGGGAGGACGAAAATGACCTAAATGTTCAACCAATGACACAAAATCACAAATTTGATGCACAAGATTGGTTAAAAACCCTAATTGGATTAGAATAAGCCTAGGGAGGACGAAAATGACCTAAATGTTCAACCAATGACACAAAATGACATAAAATTACATATTGGGTGCACAAGATAGGTTAAAAACCCTAATTGGATTAGAATAAGCCTAGGGAGGACAAAAATGACCTAAATGTTCAACCAATGACACAAAATCACATATTGGATGCACAAGATTAGTTAAAAACCCAAATTGGATTAGAATAAGCCTAGGGAGGACGAAAATGACCTAATTGTTCAACCAATGACACAAAATGACACAAAATCACATATTGGTTGCACAAGATTGGTTAAAAACCCTAATTGGGTTAGAATAAGCCTAGGGAGGACGAAAATGACCTAAATGTTCAACCAATGACACAAAATCACATATTGGATGCACAAGATTGGTTAAAAACCCTAATTGGATTAGAATAAGCCTAGGGAGGACGAAAATGACCTAAATGTTCAACCAATGATACAAAATCACAAATTGGTTGCACAAGATTGGTTAAAAACCCTAATTGGAATATAATAAGCCTAGGGACGACGAAAATGACCTAAATGTTCAACCAATGACACAAAATCACATATTGGATGCACAAGATTGGTTAAAAACCCTAATTGGATTAGAATATGCCTAGGGAGGACGAAAATGACCTAAATGTTCAACCAATGACACAAAATGACACAAAATCACATATTGGATGCACAAGATTGGTTAAAAACCATAATTGGATTAGAATAAGCCTAGGGAGGACGAAAATGACCTAAATGTTCAACCAATGACACAAAATGACACAAAATCACATATTGGATGCACAAGATTGGTTAAAAACCCTAATTGGGTTAGAATAAGCCTAGGGAGGACGAAAATGCCCTAAATATTCATCCAATGACACAAAATGACACAAAATCACATATTGGATGCCCAAGATTGGTTAAAAACCCTAATTGGATTAGAATAAGCCTAGGGAGGACAAAAATGACCTAATTGGATTACCAATGACACAAAATCACTTATTATATGCAAAAGAGTGGTTAAAAACCCTAATTGGATTAGAATAAGCCTAGGGAGGACGAAAATGACCTAAATGTTCAACCAATGACACTAAATCACATATTGGATGCACAAGATTGGTTAAAAACCCTAATTGGAATAGAATATGCCTAGCGAGGACGAAAATGACCTGAATGTTCAACCAATGACACAAAATGACACAAAATCACATATTGGATGCACAAGATTGGTTAAAAACCCTAATTGGAATAGAATATGCCTAGCAAGGACGAAAATGACCTGAATGTTCAACCAATGACACAAAATGACACAAAATCACATATTGGATGAACAAGACCTAATTGGATTAGAATAAGCCTAGGAGGACGAAAATGACCTAAAAGTTCAACCAATGACACAAAATGACACAAAATCACATACTGGATGCACAAGATTGGTTAAAAACCCTAATTGGATTAGAATAAGCCTAGGGAGGACGGAAATGACCTAAATGTTCAACCAATGACACAAAATGACACAAAATCACATATTGGATGCACAAGATTGGTTAAAAACCCTAATTGGATTAGAATAAGCCTAGGGAGGACGAAAATGACCTAATTGGATTACAGATGACACAAAATGACACAAAATCACATATTGGATGCACAAGAGTGGTTAAAAACCCTAATTGGATTAGAATAAGCCTAGGGAGGACGAAGAAGACCTAAATGTTCAACCAATGAAACAAAATCACATATTAGATGCACAAGATTGGTTACAAACCCTAATTGGATTAGAATATGCCTAGGGAGGACGAAAATGACCTAAATGTTCAACCAATGACACAAAATCACATATTAGATGCACAAGATTGGTTACAAACCCTAATTGGATTAGAATATGCCTAGGGAGGACGAAAATGACCTAAATGTTCAACCAATGACACAAAATGACACAAAATCACATATTGGATGCACAAGATTGGTTAAAAACCCTAATTGGATTAGAATTAGCCTAGGGAGGACGAAAATGACCTAATTGGATTACAAATGACACAAAATCACATATTGGATGCACAAGATTGGTTAAAAACCCTAATTGGATTAGAATAAGCCTAGGGAGGACGAAAATGACCTAAATGTTCAACCAATGACACAAAATGACACAAAATCACATATTGGATGCACAAGATTGGTTAAAAACCCTAATTGGATTAGAATAAGCCTAGGGAGGACGAAAATGACCTAAATGTTTAACCAATGACACAAAATGACACAAAATCACATATTGGATGCACAAGATTCGTTAAAAACCCTAATTAGATTAGAATAAGCTTAGGGAGGACGAAAATGACCTAAATGTTTAACCAATGACACAAAATCATATATTGGATGCACAAGATTGGTTAAAAACCCTAGTTGGATTAGAATAAGCCTAAGGGGGACGAAAATGACCTAAATGTTTAACCAATGACACAAAATCACATATTGGATGCACAAGATTGGTTAAAAACCCTAATTGGATTAGAATAAGCCTAGGGAGGACGAAAATGACCTAAATGTTCAACCAATGACACAAAATGACACAAAATCACATATTGGATGCACAAGATTGGTTAAAAACCCTAATTGGATTAGAATAAGCCTAGGGAGGACGAAAATGACCTAAATGTTCAACCAATGACACAAAATCACATATTGGATGTACAAGATTGGATAAAAACCCTAATTGGATTAGAATAAGCCTAGGGAGGAAGAAAATGACCTAAATGTTCAACCAATGACACAAAATCACATATTGGATGCACAAGATTGGTTAAAAACCCTAATTGG
>JBBPBQ010000008.1:8858357-8898326 GCA_037974755.1 Cicer yamashitae | reverse complement strand
CCTAATTGGATTAGAATAAGCCTAGGGAGGAAGAAAATGACCTAAATGTTCAACCAATGACACAAAATCACATATTGGATGCACAAGATTGGTTAAAAACCCTAATTGGATTAGAATAAGCCTAAGGGGGACGAAAATGACCTAAATGTTTAACCAATGACACAAAATCACATATTGGATGCACAAGATTGGTTAAAAACCCTAATTGGATTAGAATAAGCCTAGGGAGGACGAAAATGACCTAAATGTTCAACCAATGACACAAAATAACACAAAATCACATATTGGATGCCCAAGATTGGTTAAAAACCCTAATTGGATTAGAATAAGCCTAGGGAGGACAAAAATGACCTAATTGGATTACCAATGACACAAAATCACTTATTATATGCAAAAGAGTGGTTAAAAACCCTAATTGGATTAGAATAAACCTAGGGAGGACGAAAATGACCTAAATGTTCAACCAATGACACTAAATCACATATTGGATGCACAAGATTGGTTAAAAACCCTAATTGGAATAGAATATGCCTAGCGAGGACGAAAATGACCTGAATGTTCAACCAATGACACAAAATGACACAAAATCACATATTGGATGCACAAGATTGGTTAAAAACCCTAATTGGAATAGAATATGCCTAGCGAGGACGACAATGACCTGAATGTTCAACCAATGACACAAAATGACACAAAATCACATATTGGATGAACAAGATTGGTTAAAAACCCTAATTGGATTAGAATAAGCCTAGGGAGGACGAAAATGACCTAATTGGATTACAGATGACACAAAATGACACAAAATCACATATTGGATGCACAAGATTGGTTAAAAACCCTAAATGGATTAGAATAAGCCTAGGGAGGACGAAAATGACCTAAATGTTAAACCAATGACACAAAATGACACAAAATCATATATTGGATGCACAAGAGTGGTTAAAAACCCTAACTGGATTAGAATAAGCCTATGGAGGACGAAGAAGACCTACATGTTCAACCAATGACACAAAATCACATCTTAAATGCACAAGATTGGTTACAAACCCTAATTGGATTAGAATATGCCTAGGGAGGACGAAAATGACCTAAATGTTCAACCAATGACACAAAATCACATATTGGATGCACAAGATTGGTTAAAAACCCTAATTGGATTAGAATATGCCTAGGGAGGACGAAAATGACCTAAATGTTCATCAAATGACACAAAATGACACAAAATCACATATTGGATGCACAAGATTGTTTAAAAACCCTAATTGGATTAGAATTAGCCTAGGGAGGACGAAAATGACCTAATTGGATTACAAATGACACAAAATGACACAAAATCACATATTGGATGCACAAGATTGGTTAAAAACCCTAATTGGATTAGAATAAGCCTTGGGAGGACGAAAATGACCTAATTGGATTACAGATGACACAAAATGACACAAAATCACATATTGGATGCACAAGATTGGTTGAAAACCCTAAATGGATAAGAATAAGCCTAGGGAGGACGAAAATGACCTAAATGTTAAACCAATGACACAAAATGACACAAAATCACATATTGGATGCACAAGAGTGGTTAAAAACCCTAACTGGATTAGAATAAGCCTAGGGAGGACGAAGAAGACCTAAATGTTCAACCAATGACACAAAATCACATATTAAATGCACAAGATTGGTTAAAAACCCTAATTGGATTAGAATAAGCCTAGGAGGACGAAAATGACCTAAAAGTTCAACCAATGACACAAAATGACACAAAATCACATATTGGATGCACAAGATTGGTTAAAAACCCTAATTGGAATAGAATAAGCCTAGGGAGGACGAAAATGACCTAAATGTTCAACCAATGTCATTAAATGACACAAAATCACATATTGGATGCACAAGATTGGTTAAAAACCCTAATTGGATTAGAATAAGCCTAGGGAGGACGAAAATGACCTAAATGTTCAACCAATGACACAAAATGACACAAAATCACATATTGGATGCACAAGATTGGTTAAAGACCCTAATTGGGTTAGAATAAGCCTAGGGAGGACGAAAATGACCTAAATGTTCAACCAATGACACAAAATAACACAAAATCACATATTGGATGCCCAAGATTGGTTAAAAACCCTAATTGGATTAGAATAATCCTAGGGAGGACAAAAATGACCTAATTGGATTACCAATGACACATAATCACTTATTATATGCAAAACAGTGGTTAAAAACCCTAATTGGATTAGAATAAGCCTAGGGAGGACGAAAATGACCTAAATGTTCAACCAATGACACTAAATCACATATTGGATGCACAAGATTGGTTAAAAACCCTAATTGGATTAGAATATGCCTAGCGAGGACGAAAATGACCTGAGTGTTCAACCAATGACACAAAATGACACAAAATCACATATTGGATGCACAAGATTGGTTAAAAACCCTAATTGGATTTGAATAAGCCAAGGGAGGACGAAAATGACCTAAATATTCAACCAATGACACAAAATGACACAAAATCACATATTGGATGCACAAGATTGGTTAAAAACCCTAATTGGATTAGAATAAGCCTAGGGAGGACGAAAATGACCTAATTGGATTACAGATGACACAAAATGACACAAAATCACATATTGGATGCACAAGATTGGTTAAAAACCCTAAATGGATTAGAATAAGCCTAGGGAGGACGAAAATGACCTAAATGTTCAACCAATGACACAAAATGACACAAAATCACATATTGGATGCACAAGATTGGTTAAAAACCCTAACTGGATTAGAATAAGCCTAGGGAAGACGATAATGACCTAAATGTTCAACCAACGACACAAAATCACATATTGGATGCACAAGATTGGTTAAAAACCCTAATTGGATTAGAATAAGCCTAGGGAGGACGAAAATGACCTAAATGTTCAACCAATGACACAAAATGACACAAAATCACATATTGGATGCACAAGATTGGTTAAAAACCCTAATTGGGTTAGAATAAGCCTAGGGAGGACGAAAATGACCTAAATGTTAAACCAATGACACAAAATGACACAAAATCACATATTGGATGCACAAGAGTGGTTAAAAACCCTAACTGGATTAGAATAAGCCTAGGGAGGACGAAGAAGACCTAAATGTTCAACCAATGACACAAAATCACATATTAAATGCACAAGATTGGTTACAAACCCTAATTGGATTAGAATATGCCTAGGGAGGACGAAAATGACCTAAATGTTCAACCAATGACACAAAATCACATATTGGATAACAAAATTGGTTAAAAACCCTAATTGGATTAGAATATGCCTAGGGAGGACGAAAATAACCTAAATGTTCAACCAATGACACAAAATGACACAAAATCACATATTGGATGCACAAGATTGGATAAAAACCCTAATTGGATTAGAATAAGCCTAGGGAGGACGAAAATGACCTAAATGTTCAACCAAGGACACAAAATGACACAAAATCACATATTGGATGCACAAGATTGGTTAAAAACCCTAATTGGATTAGAATAAGCCTAGGGAGGACGAAAATGACCTAAATGTTAAACCAATGACACAAAATGACACAAAATCACATATTGGATGCACAAGAGTGGTTAAAAACCCTAACTGGATTAGAATAAGCCTAGGGAGGACGAAGAAGACCTAAACGCTCAACCAATGACACAAAATCACATATTAAATGCACAAGATTGGTTACAAACACTAATTGGATTAGAATATGCCTAGGGAGGACGAAAATGACCTAAATGTTCAACCAATGACACAAAATCACATATTGGATGCACAAGATTGGTTAAAAACCCTAATTGGATTAGAATATGCCTAGGGAGGATGAAAATAACCTAAATGTTCAACCAATGACACAAAATGACACAAAATCAGATATTGGATGCACAAGATTGGATAAAAACCCTAATTGGATTAGAATAAGCCTAGGGAGGACGAAAATGACCTAAATGTTCAACCAAGGACACAAAATGACACAAAATCACATATTGGATGCACAAGATTGGTTAAAAACCCTAATTGGATTAGAATAAGCCTAGGGAGGACGAAAATGACCTAAATGTGCAACCAATGACACAAAATCACATATTGGATGCACAAGATTGGTTAAAAACCATAATTGGATTAAAATAAGCCTAGGGAGGACAAAAATGACCTAAATGTTCAACCAATGACACAAAATGACACAAAATCACATATTGGATGCACAAGATTGGTTAAAAACCCTAATTGGATTAGAATAAGCCTAGGGAGGACGAAAATGACCTAAATGTTCAACCAATGACACAAAATGACACAAAATCACATATTGGATGCACAAGATTGGTTAAAAACCTTAATTGGATTAGAATAAGCCTAGGGAGGACGAATATGACCTAAATGTTCAACCAATGACACAAAATGACACAAAATCACATATTGGATGCACAAGATTGGTTAAAAACCCTAATTGGATTAGAATAAGCCTAGGGAGGACGAAAATGACCTAAATGTTCAACCAATGACACAAAATGACACAAAATCACATATTGGATGCACAAGATTGGTTAAAAACCCTAATTGGGTTAGAATAAGCCTAGGGAGGACGAAAATGACCTAAACGTTCATCCAATGACACAAAATGACACAAAATCACATATTGGATGTCCAAGATTGGTTAAAAATCCTAATTGGATTAGAATAAGCCTAGGGAGGACAAAAATGACCTAAATGTTCAACCAATGACACAAAATGACACATAATCACATATTCGATGCACAAGATTGGTTAAAAACGCTAATTGGATTAGAATAAGCCTAGGGAGGACGAAAATGACCTAATTGGATTACAGATGACACAAAATGACACAAAATCACATATTGGATGCACAAGATTGGTTAAAAACCCTAATTGGATAAGAATAAGCCTAGGGAGGACGAAAATGACCTAATTGGATTACAAATGACACAAAATGACACAAAATCACATATTGGATGCACAAGATTGGTTAAAAACCCTAATTGGATTAGAATAAGCCTTGGGAGGACGAAAATAACCTAAATGTTCAACCAATGACACAAAATGACACAAAATCACATATTGGATGCACAAGATTGGTTAAAAACCCTAATTGGATTAGAATAAGCCTAGGGAGGACGAAAATGACCTAAATGTTCAACCAATGACACAAAATGACACAAAATCACATATTGGATGCACAAGATTGGTTAAAAACCCTAATTAGATTAGAATAAGCCTAGGGAGGACGAAAATGACCTAAATGTTCAACCTATGACACAAAATCACATATTGGATGCACAAGATTGGTTAAAAACCCTAATTGGATTAGAATAAGCCTAGGGAGGACGAAAATGACCTAAATGTTCAACCAATGACACAAAATGACACAAAATCACATATTGGATGCACAAGATTGGTTAAAAACCCTAATTGGGTTAGAATAAGCCTAAGGGGGACGAAAATGACCTAAATGTTTAATCAATGACACAAAATCACATATTGGATGCACAAGATTGGTTAAAAAACCCTAATTGGATTAGAATAAGCCTAGGGAGGACGAAAATGATCTAAATGTTCAACCAATGACACAAAATCACATATTGGATGCACAAGATTGGTTAAAAACCCTAATTGGATTAGAATAAGCCTAGGGAGGACGAAAATGACCTAAATGTTCAACCAATGACACAAAATGACACAAAATCACATATTAGATGCACAAGATTGGTTAAAAACCCTAATTGGATTAGAATAAGCCTAGGGAGGACGAAAATGACCTAATTGGATTACAAATGACACAAAATGACACAAAATCACATATTGGATGCACAAGATTGGTTAAAAACCCTAATTGGATTAGAATAAGCCTTGGGAGGACGAAAATGACCTAAATGTTTAACCAATGACACAAAATGACACAAAATCACATATTGGATGCACAAGATTGGTTAAAAACCCTAATTGGATTAGAATAAGCCTAGGAGGACGAAAATGACCTAAATGTTCAACCAATGACACAAAATGACACAAAATCACATATTGGATGCACAAGATTGGTTAAAAACCCTAATTGGATTAGAATAAGCCTAGGGAGGATGAAAATGACCTAAATGTTCAACCAATGACACAAAATCACATATTGGATTCACAAGATTGGTTAAAAACCCTAATTGGATTAGAATAAGCCTAGGGAGGACGAAAATGACCTAAATGTTCAACCAATGACACAAAATCACATATTGGATGCACAAAATTGGTTAAAAACCCTAATTGGATTAGAATAAGCCTAGGGAGGACGAAAATGACATAAATGTTCAACCAATGACACAAAATCATATATTGGATGCACAAGATTGGTTAAAAACCCTAATTGGATTAAAATAAGCCTAGGGAAGACGAAAATGACCTAAATGTTCAACCAATGACACAAAATGACACAAAATCACATATTGGATGCACAAGATTGGTTAAAAACCCTAATTGGATTAGAATAAGCCTAGGGAGGACGAAAATGACCTAAATGTTCAACCAATGACACAAAATGACACAAAATCACATATTGGATGCACAAGATTGGTTAAAAACCCTAATTGGATTAGAATAAGCCTAGGGAGGACGAAAATGACCTAAATGTTCAACCAATGACAGAAAATGACACAAAATCACATATTGGATGCACAAGATTGGTTAAAAACGCTAATTGGATTAGAATAAGCCTAGGGAGAACGAAAATGACCTAAATGTTCAACCAATGACACAAAATGACACAAAATCACATATTGGATGCACAAGATTGGTTAAAAACCCTAATTGGATTAGAATAAGCCTAGGGAGGACGAAAATGACCTAAATGTTCAACCAATGACACAAAATCACATATTGGATGCACAAGATTGGTTATAAACCCTAATTGGATTAGAATAAGCCTAAGGAGGACGAAAATGACCTAAATGTCCAACCAATGACACAAAATGACAGAAAATCACATATTGGATGCACAAGATTGGTTAAAAACCCTAATTGGAGTAGAATAAGCCTACGGAGGACGAAAATGACCTAAATGTGCAACAAATGACACAAAATGACACAAAATCACGTATTGGATGCACAAGATTGGTTAAAAAGCCTAATTCGATTAGAATAAGCCTAGGGAGGACGAAAATGACCTAAATGTTCAACCAATGACACAAAATGACACAAAATCACATATTGGATGCACAAGATTGGTTAAAAACCCTAATTGGATTAGAATAAGCCTAGGGAGGACGAAAATGACCTAAATGTTCAACCAATGACACAAAATCACATATTGGATGCACAAGATTGGTTAAAAACTCTCATTGGATTAGAATAAGCCTAGGGAGGACGAAAATGACCTATATGTTCAACCAATGACACAAAATGACACAAAATCACATATTGGATGCACAAGATTGGTTAAAAACCCTAATTGGATTAGAATAAGCCTAGGGAGGACGAAAATAAACTAAATCTTCAACCATGGACACAAAATGACAAAAAATCACATATTGGATGCACAAGATTGGTTAAAAACCCTAATTGGATTAGAATAAGCCTAGGGCGGACGAAAATGACCTAAATGTTCAACCAATGACACAAAATGACACAAAATCACATATTGGATGCACAAGATTGGTTAAAAACCCTAATTGGATTAGAATAAGCCTAGGGAGGACGAAAATGACCTAAATGTTCAACCAATGACACAAAATGACACAAAATCACATATTGGATGCACAAGATTGGTTAAAAACGCTAATTGGATTAGAATATTCCTAGGGAGGATGAAAATGACCTAAATGTTCAACCAATGACACAAAATGACACAAAATCACATATTGGATGCACAAGATTGGTTAAAAACCCTAATTGGATTAGAATAAACCTAGGGAGGACGAAAATGACCTAAATGTTCAACCAATGACACAAAATCACATATTGGCTGCACAAGATTGGTTAAAAACCCTAATTGGATTAGAATAAGCCTAGGGACGACAAAAATGACCTAAATGTTCAACCAATGACACAAAATGACACAAAATCACATATTGGATGCACAAGATTGGTTAAAAACCATAATTGGATTAGAATAAGCCTAGGGAGGACAAAAATGAGCTAAATGTTCAACCAATGACACAAAATGACACAAAATCACATATTGGATGCACAAGATTGGTTAAAAACCCTAATTGGATTAGAATAAGCCTAGGGAGGACGAAAATGACCTAAATGTTCAACCAATGACACAAAATGACACAAAATCACATATTGGATGCACAAGATTGGTTAAAAACCCCAATTGGATTAGAATAAGCCTAGGGAGGACGAAAATGACCTAAATGTTCAACCAATGACACAAAATGACACAAAATCACATATTGGATGCACAAGATTGGTTAAAAACCCTAATTGGGTTAGAATAAGCCTAGGGAGGACGAAAATGACCTAAATGTTCATCCAATGACACAAAATAACACAAAATCACATATTGGATGCTCAAGATTGGTTAAAAACCCTAATTGGATTAGAATAAGCCTAGGGAGGACAAAAATGACCTAATTGGATTACCAATGACACATATTCACTTATTATATGCAAAAGAGTGGTTAAAAACCCTAATTGGATTAGAATAAGCCTAGGGAGGACGAAAATGACCTAAATGTTCAACCAATGACACTAAATCACATATTGGATGCACAAGATTGGTTAAAAACCCTAATTGGATTAGAATATGCCTAGCGAGGACGAAAATGACCTGAATGTTCAACCAATGACACAAAATGACACAAAATGACATATTGGATGCATAAGATTGGTTAAAAACCCTAATTGGATTTGAATAAGCCAAGGGAGGACGAAAATGACCTAAATGTTCAACCAATAACACAGAATGACACAAAATCACATATTGGATGCACAAGATTGGTTAAAAACCCTAATTGGATTAGAATAAGCCTAGGGAGGACGAAAATGACCTAATTGGATTACAGATGACACAAAATGACACAAAATCACATATTGGATGCACAAGATTGGTTAAAAACCCTAAATGGATTAGAATAAGCCTAGGGAGGACGAAAATGACCTAAATGTTAAACCAATGACACAAAATGACACAAAATCACATATTGGATGCACAAGAGTGGTTAAAAACCCTAACTGGATTAGAATAAGCCTAGGGAGGACGAAGAAGACCTAAATGTTCAACCAATGACACAAAATCACATATTAAATGCACAAGATTTGTTACAAACCCTAATTGGATTAGAATATGCCTAGGGAGGACGAAAATGACCTAAATGTTCAACCAATGACACAAAATCACATATTGGATAACAAAATTGGTTAAAAACCCTAATTGGATTAGAATATGCCTAGGGAGGACGAAAATAACCTAAATGTTCAACTAATGACACAAAATGACACAAAATCACATATTGGATGCACAAGATTGGTTAAAAACCCTAATTGGATTAGAATATGCCAAGGGAGGAAAAAAATAACCTAAATGTTCAACCAATGTCACAAAATGACACAAAATCACATATTGGATGCACAAGATTGGATAAAAACCCTAATTGGATTAGAATAAGCCTAGGGAGGACGAAAATGACCTAAATGTTCAACCAAGGACACAAAATGACACAAAATCACATATTGGATGCACAAGATTGGTTAAAAACCCTAATTGGATTAGAATAAGCCTAGGAGGACGAAAATGACCTAAAAGTTCAACCGATGACACAAAATGACACAAAATCACATATTGGATGCACAAGATTGGTTAAAAACCCTAATTGGAATAGAATAAGCCTAGGGAGGACGAAAATGACCTAAATGTTCAACCAATGATAGAAAACGACACAAAATCACATATTAGATGCACAAGATTGGTTAAAAACCCTAATTGGATTAGAATATGCCTAGCGAGCACGAAAATGACCTGAATGTTCAACCAATGACACAAAATGACACAAAATCACATATTGGATGCACATGATTGGTTAAAAACCCTAATTGGATTTGAATAAGCCAAGGGAGAACGAAAATGACCTAAATGTTCAACCAATGACACAAAATGACACAAAATCACATATTGGATGCACAAGATTGGTTAAAAACCCTAATTGGATTAGAATAAGCCTAGGGAGGACGAAAATGACCTAATTGGATTACAGATGACACAAAATGACACAAAATCACATATTGGATGCACAAGATTGGTTAAAAACCCTAAATGGATTAGAATAAGCCTAGGGAGGACGAAAATGACCTAAATGTTAAACCAATGACACAAAATGACACAAAATCACATATTGGATGCACAAGAGTGGTTAAAAACCCTAACTGGATTAGAATAAGCCTAGGGAGGACGAAGAAGACCTAAATGTTCAACCAATGACACAAAATCACATATTAACTGCACAAGATTGGTTACAAACCCTAATTGGATTAGAATATGCCTAGGGAGGACGAAAATGACCTAAATGTTCAACCAATGACACAAAATCACATATTGGATGCACAAGATTGGTTAAAAACCCTAATTGGATTAGAATATGCCTAGGGAGGACGAAAATGACCTAAATGTTCAACCAATGACACAAAATGACACAAAATCACATATTGGATGCACAAGATTGGTTAAAAACCCTAAATGGATTAGAATAAGCCTAGGGAGGACGAAAATGACCTAAATGTTAAACCAATGACACAAAATGACACAAAATCACATATTGGATGCACAAGAGTGGTTAAAAACCCTAACTGGATTAGAATAAGCCTAGGGAGGACGAAGAAGACCTAAATGCTCAACCAATGACACAAAATCACATATTAAATGCACAAGATTGGTTACAAACACTAATTGGATTAGAATATGCCTAGGGAGGACGAAAATGACCTAAATGTTCAACCAATGACACAAAATCACATATTGGATGCACAAGATTGGTTAAAAACCCTAATTGGATTAGAATATGCCTAGGGAGGATGAAAATAACCTAAATGTTCAACCAATGACACAAAATGACACAAAATCAGATATTGGATGCACAAGATTGGATAAAAACCCTAATTGGATTAGAATAAGCCTAGGGAGGACGAAAATGACCTAAATGTTCAACCAAGGACACAAAATGACACAAAATCACATATTGGATGCACAAGATTGGTTAAAAACCCTAATTGGATTAGAATAAGCCTAGGGAGGACGAAAATGACCTAAATGTGCAACCAATGACACAAAATCACATATTGGATGCACAAGATTGGTTAAAAACCCTAATTGGATTAGAATAAGCCTAGGGAGGACGAAAATGACCTAAATGTTCAACCAATGTAACAAAATCACATATTGGATGCACAAAATTGGTTAAAAACCCTAATTGGATTAGAATAAGCCTAGGGAGGACGAAAATGACCTAAATGTTCAACCAATGACACAAAATGACACAAAATCACATATTGGATGCACAAGATTGGTTAAAAACCCTAATTGGATTAGAATAAGTCTAGGGAGGACGAAAATGACCTAATTGGATTACATATGACACAAAATGACAGAAAATGACACAAAATCACATATTGGATGCACAAGATTGGTTAAAAACCCTAATTGGATTAGAATAAGCCTAGGGAGGACGAAAATGACCTAAATGTTCAACCAATGACACAAAATGACACAAAATCACATATTGGATGCACAAGATTGGTTAAAAACCCTAATTGGATTAGAATTAGCCTAGGGAGGACGAAAATGACCTAATTGGATTACAAATGACACAGAATGACACAAAATCAGATATTGGATGCACAAGATTGGTTAAAAACCCTAATTGGAGTAGAATAAGCCTTGGGAGGACGAAAATGACCTAAATGTTCAACCAATGACACAAAATGACACAAAATCACATATTGGATGCACAAGATTGGTTAAAAACCCTAATTGGATTAGAATAAGCCTAGGGAGGACGAAAATGACCTAAATGTTCAACCAATGACACAAAATGACACATAATCACATATTGGATGCACAAGATTGGTTAAAAACCGTAATTGGATTAGAATAAGCCTAGGGAGGACGAAAATGACCTAAATGTTCAACCAATGACACAAAATCACATATTGGATGCACAAGATTGGTTAAAAACCCTAATTGGATTAGAATATGCCTAGGGAGGACGAAAATGACCTAAATGTTCAACCAATGACACAAAATGACACAAAATCACATATTGGATCCACAAGATTGGTTAAAAACCCTAATTGGATTAGAATAAGCCTAGGAAGGTCGAAAATGACCTAAATGTTCATCCAATGACACAAAATGACACAAAATCACATATTGGATGCCCAAGATTGGTTAAAAATCCTAATTGGATTAGAATAAGCCTAGGGAGGACAAAAATGACCTAATTGGATTACCAATGACACAAAATCACTTATTATATGCAAAAGAGTGGTTAAAAACCCTAATTGGATTAGAATAAGCCTAGGGAGGACGAAAATGACCTAAATGTTCAACCAATGACACAAAATCACATATTGGATGCACAAGATTGGTTAAAAACCCTAATTGGATTAGAATATGCCTAGGGAGGACGAAAATGACCTAAATGTTCAACCAATGACACAAAATCACATATTGGATGCACAAGATTGGTTAAAAACCCTAATTGGATTAGAATATGCCTAGGGAGGATGAAAATGACCTAAATGTTCAACCAATGAGACAAAATCACATATTGGATGCACAAGAATTGTTAAAAACCCTAATTGGATTAGAATTAGCCTAGGGAGGACGAAAATGACCTAATTGGATTACAAATGACACAAAATGACACAAAATCACATATTGGATGCACAAGATTGGTTAAAAACCCTAATTGGATTAGAATAAGCCTAGGGAGGACGAAAATGACCTAAATGTTCAACCAATGACACAAAATGACACAAAATCACATATTGGATGCACAAGATTGGTTAAAAACCCTAATTAGATTAGAATAAGCCTAGGGACGACGGAAATGACCTAAATGTTCAACCAATGACACAAAATTACACAAAATATCATATTGGATGCACAAGATTGGTTAAAAACCCTAATTGGATTAGAATAAGCCTAGGGAGGACGAAAATGACCTAAATGTTCAACCAATGACACAAAATGACACAAAATCACATATTGGATGCACAAGATTGGTTAAAGACCCTAATTGGGTTAGAATAAGCCTAGGGAGGACGAAAATGACCTAAATGTTCAACCAATGACACAAAATAACACAAAATCACATATTGGATGCCCAAGATTGGTTAAAAACCCTAATTGGATTAGAATAAGCCTAGGGAGGACAAAAATGACCTAATTGGATTACCAATGACACAAAATCACTTATTATATGCAAAAGAGTGGTTAAAAACCCTAATTGGATTAGAATAAGCCTAGGGAGGACGAAAATGACCTAAATGTTCAACCAATGACACTAAATCACATATTGGATGCACAAGATTGGTTAAAAACCCTAATTGGAATAGAATATGCCTAGCGAGGACGAAAATGACCTGAATGTTCAACCAATGACACAAAATGACACAAAATCACATATTGGATGCACAAGATTGGTTAAAAACCCTAATTGGAATAGAATATGCCTAGCAAGGACGAAAATGACCTGAATGTTCAACCAATGACACAAAATGACACAAAATCACATATTGGATGAACAAGACCTAATTGGATTAGAATAAGCCTAGGAGGACGAAAATGACCTAAAAGTTCAACCAATGACACAAAATGACACAAAATCACATACTGGATGCACAAGATTGGTTAAAAACCCTAATTGGATTAGAATAAGCCTAGGGAGGACGGAAATGACCTAAATGTTCAACCAATGACACAAAATGACACAAAATCACATATTGGATGCACAAGATTGGTTAAAAACCCTAATTGGATTAGAATAAGCCTAGGGAGGACGAAAATGACCTAATTGGATTACAGATGACACAAAATGACACAAAATCACATTGGATGCACAAGATTGGTTAAAAACCCTAATTGGATTAGAATAAGCCTAGGGAGGACGAAAATGACCTAAATGTTCAACCAATGACACAAAATGACACAAAATCACATATTGGATGCACAAGATTGGTTAAAAACCCTAATTGGATTAGAATAAGCCTAGGGAGGACGAAAATGACCTAAATGTTCAACCAATGACACAAAACAACACATAATCACATATTGGATGCACAAGATTGGTTAAAAACCCTAATTGGATTAGAATAAGCCTGTGGAGGACGAAAATGACCTAAATGTTCAACCAATGACACAAAATCACATATTGGACGCACAAGATTGGTTAAAAACGCTAATTGGATTAGAATAAGCCTAGGGAGGACGAAAATGACCTAAATTTTCAACCAATGACACCAAATCACATATTGGATGCACAAGATTGGTTAAAAACCCTAATTGGATTAGAATAAGCCTAGGGAGGACGAAAATGACCTAAATGTTCAACCAATGACACAAAATGACACAAAATCACATATTGGATGCACAAGATTGGTTAAAAACCCTAATTGGATTAGAATAAGCCTAGGGAGGACGAAAATGACCTAATTCGATTACAGATGACACAAAATGACACAAAATCACATATTGGATGCACAAGATTGGTTAAAAACCCTAATTGGATTAGAATAAGCCTAGGGAGGACGAAAATGACCTAATTGGATTACAGATGACACAAAATGACACAAAATCACATATTGGATGCACAAGATTGGTTAAAAACCCTAAATGGATTAGAATAAGCCTAGGGAGGACGAAAATGACCTAAATGTTAAACCAATGACACAAAATGACACAAAATCACATATTGGATGCACAAGATTGGTTAAAAACCCTAATTGGATTAGAATATGCCTAGGGAGGACGAAAATGACCTAAATGTTCAACCAATGACACAAAATGACACAAAATCACATATTGGATGCACAAGATTGGTTAAAAACCCTAATTGGGTTAGAATAAGCCTAGGGAGGACGAAAATGACCTAAATGTTCAACCAATGACACAAAATAACACAAAATCACATATTGGATGCCCAAGATTGGTTAAAAACCCTAATTGGATTAGAATAAGCCTAGGGAGGACAAAAATGACCTAATTGGATTACCAATGACACAAAATCACTTATTATATGCAAAAGAGTGGTTAAAAACCCTAATTGGATTAGAATAAACCTAGGGAGGACGAAAATGACCTAAATGTTCAACCAATGACACTAAATCACATATTGGATGCACAAGATTGGTTAAAAACCCTAATTGGAATAGAATATGCCTAGCGAGGACGAAAATGACCTGAATGTTCAACCAATGACACAAAATGACACAAAATCACATATTGGATGCACAAGATTGGTTAAAAACCCTAATTGGAATAGAATATGCCTAGCGAGGACGACAATGACCTGAATGTTCAACCAATGACACAAAATGACACAAAATCACATATTGGATGAACAAGATTGGTTAAAAACCCTAATTGGATTAGAATAAGCCTAGGGAGGACGAAAATGACCTAATTGGATTACAGATGACACAAAATGACACAAAATCACATATTGGATGCACAAGATTGGTTAAAAACCCTAAATGGATTAGAATAAGCCTAGGGAGGACGAAAATGACCTAAATGTTAAACCAATGACACAAAATGACACAAAATCATATATTGGATGCACAAGAGTGGTTAAAAACCCTAACTGGATTAGAATAAGCCTATGGAGGACGAAGAAGACCTACATGTTCAACCAATGACACAAAATCACATCTTAAATGCACAAGATTGGTTACAAACCCTAATTGGATTAGAATATGCCTAGGGAGGACGAAAATGACCTAAATGTTCAACCAATGACACAAAATCACATATTGGATGCACAAGATTGGTTAAAAACCCTAATTGGATTAGAATATGCCTAGGGAGGACGAAAATAACCTAAATGTTCAACCAATGACACAAAATGACACAAAATCACATATTGGATGCACAAGATTGGATAAAAACCCTAATTGGATTAGAATAAGCCTAGGGAGGACGAAAATGACCTAAATGTTCAACCAAGGACACAAAATGACACAAAATCACATATTGGATGCACAAGATTGGTTAAAAACCCTAATTGGATTAGAATAAGCCTAGGGAGGACGAAAATGACCTAAATGTTAAACCAATGACACAAAATGACACAAAATCACATATTGGATGCACAAGAGTGGTTAAAAACCCTAACTGGATTAGAATAAGCCTAGGGAGGACGAAGAAGACCTAAATGTTCAACCAATGACACAAAATCATATATTAAATGCACAAGATTGGTTACAAACACTAATTGGATTAGAATATGCCTAGGGAGGACGAAAATGACCTAAATGTTCAACCAATGACACAAAATCACATATTGGATGCACAAGATTGGTTAAAAACCCTAATTGGATTAGAATATGCCTAGGGAGGACGAAAATGACCTAAATGTTCAACCAATGACACAAAATGACACAAAATCACATATTGGATGCACAAGATTGGTTAAAAACCCTAAATGGATTAGAATAAGCCTAGGGAGGACGAAAATGACCTAAATGTTCATCCAATGACACAAAATCACATATTGGATGCACAAGATTGGTTAAAAACCCTAATTGGATTAGAATAAGCCTAGGGAGGACGAAAATGACCTAAATGTTCAACCAATGACACAAAATCACATATTGGATGCACAAGATTGGTTAAAAACCGTAATTGGATTAGAATAAGCCTATGGAGGACGAAAATGACCTAAATGTTCAACCAATGACACAAAATCACATATTGGATACCCAAGATTGGTTAAAAACCCTAATTGGATTAGAATAAGCCTAGGGAGGACGAAAATGACCTAAATGTTCAACCAATGACACAAAATGACACAAAATCACATATTGGATGCACAAGATTGGTTAAAAACCCTAATTGGATTAGAATAAGCCGAGGGAGGACGAAAATGACCCAAATGTTCAACCAATGACACAAAATGACACAAAATCACATATTGGATGCACAAGATTGGTTAAAAACCCTAATTGGATTAGAATAAGCCTAGGGAGGACGAAAATGACCTAAATGTTCAACCAATGACACAAAATGACACAAAATCACATATTGGATGCACAAGATTGGTTAAAAACCCTAATTGGATTAGAATAAGCCTAGGGAGGACGAAAATGACCTAAATGTTCAACCAATGACACAAAATGACACAAAATCACATATTGGATGCACAAGATTGGTTAAAAACCCTTATTGGAAAAGAATAAGCCTAGGGAGGACGAAAATGACCTAAATGTTCAACCAATGACACAAAATGACACAAAATCACATATTGGATGCATAAGATTGGTTAAAACCCTAATTGGATTAGAATAAGCCTAGGGAGGACGAAAATGACCTAAATGTTCAACCAATGACACAAAATCACATATTGGATGCACAAGATTGGTTAAAAACCGTAATTGGATTAGAATAAGCCTAGGGAGGACGAAAATGACCTAACTGTTCAACCAATGACACAAAATCACATATTGGATGCACAAGATTGGTTAAAAATCCTAATTGGATTAGAATAAGCCAAGGGAGGACGAAAATGACCTAAATGTTCAACCAATGACACAAAATGACACAAAATCACATATTGGATGCACAAGATTGGTTAAAAACCCTTATTGGATTAGAATAAGCCTAGGGAGGACGAAAATGAGCTAAATGTTCAACCAATGACACAAAATGACACAAAATCACATATTGGATGCACAAGATTGGTTAAAAACCCTAATTGGATTAGAATAAGCCTAGGGAGGACGAAAATGACCTAAATGTTCAACCAATGACACAAAATGACACAAAATCACATATTGGATGCACAAGATTGGTTAAAAATCGTAATTGGATTAGAATATGCCTAGGGAGGACGAAAATGACCTAAATGTTCAACCAATGACACAAAATGACACAAAATCACATATTGGATGCACAAGATTGGTTAAAAACCCTAATTGGATTAGAATAAGCCTAGGGAGGACGAAAATGACCTAAATGTTCAACCAATGACACAAAATGACACAAAATCACATATTGGATGCAAAGGATTGGTTAAAAACCCTAATTGGATTGGAATAAGCCTAGGGAGGACGAAAATGACCTAAATGTTCAACCAATGACACAAAATGACACAAAATCACATATTGGATGCACAAGATTGGTTAAAAACCCTAATTGGATTAGAATAAGCCTAGGGAGGACGAAAATGACCTAAATGTTCAACCAATGACGCAAAATCACATATTGGATTCCCAAGATTGGTTAAAAACCTTAATTGGATTAGAATAAGCCTAGGGAGGACAAAAATGACCTAAATGTTCAACCAATGACACAAAATCACATATTGGATGCACAAGATTGGTTAAAAACCCTAATTGGATTAGAATAAGCCTAGGCAGGAAAAAATGATCTAAATGTTCAACCAATGACACAAAATGACAAAAAATCACATACTGGATGCACAAGATTGGTTAAAAACCCTAATTGGATTAGAATAAGCCTAGGGAGGACGAAAATGACCTAAATGTTCAACCAATGACACAAAATGACACAAAATCACATATTGGATGCACAAGATTGGTTAAAAACCCTAATTGGATTAGAATAAGACTACGGAGGACGAAAATGACCTAAATGTTCAACCAATGACACAAAATGACACAAAATCACATATTGGATGCACAAGATTGGTTAAAAACCCTAATTGGATTAGAATAAACCTAGGGAGGACGAAAATGACCTAAATGTTCAACCAATGACACAAAATCACATATTGGATGCACACGATTGGTTAAAAACCCTAATTGGATTAGAATAAGCCTAGGGAGGACGAAAATGACCTAAATGTTCAACCAATGACACAAAATGACACAAAATCACATATTGGATGCACAAGATTGGTTAAAAACCCTAATTGGATTAGAATAAGCCTAGGGAGGACGAAAATGACCTAAATGTTCAACCAATGACACAAAATGACACAAAATCACATATTGGATGCACAAGATTGGTTAAAAACCCTAATTGGATTAGAATAAGCCTAGGGAGGACGAAAATGACCTAAAGGTTCAACCAATGACACAAAATCACATATTAGTTGCAAAAGATTGGTTAAAAACCCTAATTGGATTAGAATAAGCCTAGGGAGGACGAAAATGACCTAAATGTTCAACCAATGACACAAAATGACACAAAATCACATATTGGATGCACAAGATTGGTTAAAAACCCTAATTGGATTAGAATAAGCCTAGGGAGGACGAAAATGACCTAAATGTTCAACCAACGACACAAAATGACACAAAATCACATATTGGATGCACATGATTGGTTAAAAACCCTAACTGGATTAGAATAAGCCTAGGGAGGACGATAATGACCTAAATGTTCAACCAACGACACAAAATGACACAAAATCACATATTGGATGCACAAGATTGGTTAAAAACCCTAATTAGATTAAAATAAGCCTAGGGAGAACGAAAATGACCTAAATGTTCAACCAATGACACAAAATGACACAAAATCACATATTGGATGCACAAGATTGGTTAAAAACCCTAATTGGATTAGAATAAGCCTAGGGAGGACGAAAATGACCTAAATGTTCAACCAAGGACACAAAATGACACAAAATCACATATTGGATGCACAAGATTGGTTAAAACCCTAATTGGATTAGAATAAGCCTAGGAAGACGAAAATGACCTAAAGTTCAACCAATGACACAAAATGACACAAAATCACATATTGGATGCACAAGATTGGTTAAAAACCCTAATTGGAATAGAATAAGCCTAGGGAGGACGAAAATGACCTAAATGTTCAACCAATGATAGAAAACGACACAAAATCACATATTAGATGCACAAGATTGGTTAAAAACCCTAATTGGATTAGAATATGCCTGGCGAGGACGAAAATGACCTGAATGTTCAACCAATGACACAAAATGACACAAAATCACATATCGGATGCACAAGATTGGTTAAAAACCCTAATTGGATTTGAATAAGCCAAGGGAGGACGAAAATGACCTAAATGTTCAACCAATGACACAAAATGACACAAAATCACATATTGGATGCACAAGATTGGTTAAAAACCCTAATTGGATTAGAATAAGCCTAGGGAGGACGAAAATGACCTAAATGTTCAACCAATGACACAAAATGACACAAAATCACATATTGGATGCACAAGATTGGTTAAAAACCCTAATTGGCGTAGAATAAGCCTAGGGAGGACAAAAATGACCTAAATGTTCAACCAATGACACAAAATCACATATTGGATGCACAAGATTGGTTACAAATCATAATTGGATTAAAATAACCCTAGGGAGGACGAAAATGACCTAAATGTTCAACCAATGACACAAAATCACATATTGGATGCACAGGATTGGTGAAAAACCCTAATTGGATTAGAATAAGCCTGGTGAGGACGAAAATGACCTAAATGTTCAACCAATGACACAAACTAACACAAAATCACATATCGGAAGCACAAGATTGGTTTAAAACCCTAATTGGATTAGAATAAGCCTAGGGGGAACGAAAATGACCTAAATGTTCAACCAATGACACAAAATCAGATACTGGATGCACAAGATTGGTTAAAAACCCTAATTGGATTAGAATAAGCCTAGGGAGGATGAAAATGACCTAAATGTTCAACCAATGACACAAAATGACACAAAATCACATATTGGATGCACAAGATTGGTTAAAAACCCTAATTGGATTAGAATAAGCCTAGGGAGGACGAAAATGACCTAAATGTTCAACCAATGACACAAAATGACACAAAATCACATATTGGATGCACAAGATTGGTTAAAAACCCTAATTGGGTTAGAATAAGCCTAGGGAGGACGAAAATGACCTAAATGTTAAACCAATGACACAAAATGACACAAAATCACATATTGGATGCACAAGAGTGGTTAAAAACCCTAACTGGATTAGAATAAGCCTAGGGAGGACGAAGAAGACCTAAATGTTCAACCAATGACACAAAATCACATATTAAATGCACAAGATTGGTTACAAACCCTAATTGGATTAGAATATGCCTAGGGAGGACGAAAATGACCTAAATGTTCAACCAATGACACAAAATCACATATTGGATGCACAAGATTGGTTAAAAACCCTAATTAAATTAGAATATGCCTAGGGAGGACGAAAATGACCTAAATGTTCAACCAATGACACAAAATGACACAAAATCACATATTGGATGCACAAGATTGGTTAAAAACCCTAATTGGATTAGAATTAGCCTAGGGAGGACGAAAATGACCTAATTGGATTACAAATGACACAAAATGACACAAAATCACATATTGGATGCACAAGATTGGTTAAAAACCCTAATTGGATTAGAATAAGCCTTTGGAGGACGAAAATGACCTAAATGTTCAACCAATGACACAAAATGACACAAAATCACATATTGGATGCACAAGATTGGTTAAAAACCCTAATTGGATTAGAATAAGCCTAGGGAAGACGAAAATGACCTAAATGTTCAACCAATGACACAAAATGACACAAAATCACATATTGGATGCACAAGATTGGTTAAAAACCTTAACTGGGTTAGAATAAGCCATGGAGGACGAAAATGACCTAAATGTTCAACCAATGACACAAAATAACACAAAATCACATATTGGATGCCCAAGATTGGTTAAAAACCCTAATTGGATTAGAATAAGCCTAGGGAGGACAAAAATGACCTAATTGGATTACCAATGACACATAATCACTTATTATATGCAAAAGAGTGGTTAAAAACCCTAATTGGATTAGAATAAGCCTAGGGAGGACGAAAATGACCTAAATGTTCAACCAATGACACTAAATCACATATTGGATGCACAAGATTGGTTAAAAACCCTAATTGGATTAGAATATGCCTAGCGAGGACGAAAATGACCTGAATGTTCAACCAATGACACAAAATGACACAAAATCACATATTGGATGCACAAGATTGGTTAAAAACCCTAATTGGATTTGAATAAGCCAAGGGAGGACGAAAATGACCTAAATGTTCAACCAATAACACAGAATGACACAAAATCACATATTGGATGCACAAGATTGGTTAAAAACCCTAATTGTATTAGAATAAGCCTAGGGAGGACGAAAATGACCTAATTGGATTACAGATGACACAAAATGACACAAATACACATATTGGATGCACAAGATTGGTTAAAAACCCTAAATGGATTAGAATAAGCCTAGGGAGGACGAAAATGACCTAAATGTTAAACCAATGACACAAAATGACACAAAATCACATATTGGATGCACAAGAGTGGTAAAAAACCCTAACTGGATTAGAATAAGCCTAGGGAGGACGAAGAAGACCTAAATGTTCAACCAATGACACAAAATCACATATTAAATGCACAAGATTGGTTACAAACCCTAATTGGATTAGAATATGCCTAGGGAGGACGAAAATGACCTAAATGTTCAACCAATGACACAAAATCACATATTGGATGCACAAGATTGGTTAAAAACCCTAATAGGATTAGAATATGCCTAGGGAGGACGAAAATAACCTAAATGTTCAACCAATGACACAAAATGACACAAAATCACATATTGGATGCACAAGATTGGATAAAAACCCTAATTGGATTAGAATAAGCCTAGGGAGGACGAAAATGACCTAAATGTTAAACCAAGGACACAAAATGACACAAAATCACATATTGGATGCACAAGATTGGTTAAAAACCCTAATTGGATTAGAATAAGCCTAGGAGGACGAAAATGACCTAAAAGTTCAACCAATGACACAAAATGACACAAAATCACATATTGGATGGACAAGATTGGTTAAAAACCCTAATTGGAATAGAATAAGCCTAGGGAGGACGAAAATGACCTAAATGTTCAACCAATGATAGAAAACGACACAAAATCACATATTAGATGCACAAGATTGGTTAAAAACCCTAATTGGATTAGAATATGCCTAGCGAGCACGAAAATGACCTGAATGTTCAACCAATGACACAAAATGACACAAAATCACATATTGGATGCACATGATTGGTTAAAAACCCTAATTGGATTTGAATAAGCCAAGGGAGGACGAAAATGACCTAAATGTTCAACCAATGACACAAAATGACACAAAATCACATATTGGATGCACAAGATTGGTTAAAAACCCTAATTGGATTAGAATAAGCCTAGGGAGGACGAAAATGACCTAATTGGATTACAGATGACACAAAATGACACAAAATCACATTGGATGCACAAGATTGGTTAAAAACCCTAATTGGATTAGAATAAGCCTAGGGAGGACGAAAATGACCTAAATGTTCAACCAATGACACAAAATGACACAAAATCACATATTGGATGCACAAGATTGGTTAAAAACCCTAATTGGATTAGAATAAGCCTAGGGAGGACGAAATTGACCTAAATGTTCAACCAATGATACAAAATGACACAAAATCACATATTGGATGCACAAGATTGGTTAAAAACCCTAATTGGTTAAGAATAACCCTAGGGAGGACGAAAATGACCTAAATGTTCAACCAATGACACAAAATCACATATTGGATGCACAAGATTGGTTAAAAACCCTAATTGGATTAGAATAAGCCTAGGGAGGACGAAAATGACCTAAATGTTCAACCAATGATACAAAATCACAAATTGGTTGCACAAGATTGGTTAAAAACCCTAATTGGAATATAATAAGCCTAGGGACGACGAAAATGACCTAAATGTTCAACCAATGACACAAAATCACATATTGGATGCACAAGATTGGTTAAAAACCCTAATTGGATTAGAATATGCCTAGGGAGGACGAAAATGACCTAAATGTTCAACCAATGACACAAAATGACACAAAATCACATATTGGATGCACAAGATTGGTTAAAAACCCTAATTAGATTAGAATAAGCCTAGGGAGGACGAAAATGACCTAATTGGATTACAGATGACACAAAATGACACAAAATCACATATTGGATGCACAAGATTGGTTAAAAACCCTAAATGGATTAGAATAAGCCTAGGGAGGACGAAAATGACCTAAATGTTAAACCAATGACACAAAATCACACAAAATCACATATTGGATGCACAAGAGTGGTTAAAAACCCTAACAGGATTAGAATAAGCCTAGGGAGGACGAAGAAGACCTAAATGTTCAACCAATGACACAAAATCACATATTAAATGCACAAGATTGGTTACAAACCCTAATTGGATTAGAATATGCCTAGGGAGGACGAAAATGACCTAAATGTTCAACCAATGACACAAAATCACATATTGGATGCACAAGATTGGTTAAAAACCCTAATTAAATTAGAATATGCCTAGGGAGGACGAAAATGACCTAAATGTTCAACCAATGACACAAAATGACACAAAATCACATATTGGATGCACAAGATTGGTTAAAAACCCTAATTGGATTAGAATTAGCCTAGGGAGGACGAAAATGACCTAATTGGATTACAAATGACACAAAATGACACAAAATCACATATTGGATGCACAAGATTGGTTAAAAACCCTAATTGGATTAGAATAAGCCTTTGGAGGACGAAAATGACCTAAATGTTCAACCAATGACACAAAATGACACAAAATCACATATTGGATGCACAAGATTGGTTAAAAACCCTAATTGGATTAGAATAAGCCTAGGGAGGACGAAAATGACCTAAATGTTCAACCAATGACACAAAATGACACAAAATCACATATTGGATGCACAAGATTGGTTAAACACCCTAATTGGAATAGAATAAGCCTAGGGAGGACGAAAATGACCTAAATGTTCAACCAATGACACAAAATCACATATTGGATGCACAAGATTGGTTAAAAGCCCTAATTGGATTAGAATAAGGCTAGGGAGGACGAAAATGACCTAAATGTTCAACCAATGACACAAAATGACACAAAATCACATATTGGATGCACAAGATTGGTTAAAAACCCTAATTGGATTAGAATAAGCCTAGGGAGGACGAAAATGGCCTAAATGTTCAACCAATGAGACAAAATCACATATTGGATGCACAAGATTGGTTAAAAACCCTAATTGGATTAGAATAAGCCTAGGGAGGACGAAAATGACCTAAATGTTCAACCAATGACACAAAATGACACAAAATCACATATTGGATGCACAAGATTGGTTAAAAACCCTAATTGGATTAGAATAAGCCGAGGGAGGACGAAAATGACCCAAATGTTCAACCAATGACACAAAATGACACAAAATCACATATTGGATGCACAAGATTGGTTAAAAACCCTAATTGGATTAGAATAAGCCTAGGGAGGACGAAAATGACCTAAATGTTCAACCAATGACACAAAATGACACAAAATCACATATTGGATGCACAAGATTGGTTAAAAACCCTAATTGGATTAGAATAAGCCTAGGGAGGACGAAAATGACCTAAATGTTCAACCAATGACACAAAATGACACAAAATCACATATTGGATGCACAAGATTGGTTAAAAACCCTTATTGGAAAAGAATAAGCCTAGGGAGGACGAAAATGACCTAAATGTTCAACCAATGACACAAAATGACACAAAATCACATATTGGATGCATAAGATTGGTTAAAACCCTAATTGGATTAGAATAAGCCTAGGGAGGACGAGAATGACCTAAATGTTCAACCAATGACACAAAATCACATATTGGATGCACAAGATTGGTTAAAAACCCTAATTGGATTAGAATAAGCCTAGGGAGGACAAAAATGACCTAAATGTTCAACCAATGACACAAAATCACATATTGGATGCACAAGATTGGTTAAAAACCCTAATTGGATTAGAATAAGCCTAGGGAGGGCGAAAACGACCTAAATGTTCAACCAATGACACAAAATGACACAAATTCACATATTGGATGCACAAGATTGGTTAAAAACCCTAATTGGATTAGAATAAGCCTAGCGAGGACGAAAATGACCTCATTGGATTACCAATGACACAAAATCACTTATTATATGCACAAGATTGGTTAAAAACCCTAATTGGATTAGAATAAGCCTAGGGAGGACGAAAACGACCTAAATGTTCAACCAATGACACAAAATGACACAAAATCACATATTGGATGCACAAGATTGGTTAAAAACCCTAATTGGATTAAAATAAGACTAGGGAGGACGAAAATGACCTAAATGTTCAACCAATGACACAATATCACATATTGGATGCACAAGATTGGTTAAAAACCCTAATTGGATTAGAATAAGCCTAGGGAGGACAAAATTGACCTAAATGTTCAACCAATGACACAAAATCACATATTGGATGCACAAGATTGGTTAAAAACCCTAATTGGATTAGAATAAGCCTAGGGAGGACGAAAATGACCTAAATGTTCAACCAATGACACAAAATGACACAAAATCACATATTGGATGCACAAGATTGGTTAAAAACCCTAATTGTTTTAGAATAAGCCTAGGGAGGACGAAATGACCTAAATGTTCAACCAATGACACAAAATGACACAAAATCACATATTGGATGCACAAGATTGGTTAAAAACCCTAATTGGATTAGAATAAGCCTAGGGAGGACGAAAATGACCTAAATGTTCAACCAATGACACAAAATGACACAAAATCACATATTGGATGCACAAGATTGGTTAAAAACCTTAATTGGATTAGAATAAGCCTAGGGAGGACGAATATGACCTAAATGTTCAACCAATGACACAAAATGACACAAAATCACATATTGGATGCACAAGATTGGTTAAAAACCCTAATTGGATTAGAATAAGCCTAGGGAGGACGAAAATGACCTAAATGTTCAACCAATGACACAAAATGACACAAAATCACATATTGGATGCACAAGATTGGTTAAAAACCCTAATTGGCGTAGAATAAGCCAAGGGAGGACGAAAATGACCTAAATGTTCAACCAATGACACAAAATGACACAAAATCACATATTGGATGCACAAGATTGGTTAAAAACCCTAATTGGATTAGAATAAGCCTAGGGAGGACGAAAATGACCTAAATGTTCAACCAATGACACAAAATGACACAAAATCACATATTGGATGCACAAGATTGGTTAACAACCCTAATTGGATTAGAATAAGCCTAGGGAGGACGAAAATGACCTAAATGTTCAACCAATGACACAAAATGACACAAAATCACATATTGGATGCACAAGATTAGTTAAAAATCCTAATTGGATTAGAATAAGCCTAGCGAGGACGAAAATGACCTAATTGGATTACCAATGACACAAAATCACTTATTATATGCACAAGATTGGTTAAAAACCCTAATTGGATTAGAATAAGCCTAGGGAGGACGAAAATGACATAAATGTTCAACCAATGACACAAAATGACACAAAATCACATATTGGATGCACAAGATTGGTTAAAAACCCTAATTGGATTAGAATAAGCCTAGGGAGGACGAAAATGACCTAATTGGATTACAGATGACACAAAATGACACAAAATCACATATTGGATGCACAAGATTGGTTAAAAACCCTAATTGGATTAGAATAAGCCTAGGGAGGACGAAAATGACCTAATTGGATTACAGATGACACAAAATGACACAAAATCACATATTGGATGCACAAGATTGGTTAAAAACCCTAAATGGATTAGAATAAGCCTAGGGAGGACGAAAATGACCTAAATGTTAAACCAATGACACAAAATGACACAAAATCACATATTGGATGCACAAGAGTGGTTAAAAACCCTAACTGGATTAGAATAAGCCTAGGGAGGACGAAGAAGACCTAAATGTTCAACCAATGACACAAAATCACATATTAACTGCACAAGATTGGTTACAAACCCTAATTGGATTAGAATATGCCTAGGGAGGACGAAAATGACCTAAATGTTCAACCAATGACACAAAATCACATATTGGATGCACAAGATTGGTTAAAAACCCTAATTGGATTAGAATATGCCTAGGGAGGACGAAAATGACCTAAATGTTCAACCAATGACACAAAATGACACAAAATCACATATTGGATGCACAAGATTGGTTAAAAACCCTAATTGGGTTAGAATAAGCCTAGGGAGGACGAAAATGACCTAAATGTTCAACCAATGACACAAAATAACACAAAATCACATATTGGATGCCCAAGATTGGTTAAAAACCCTAATTGGATTAGAATAAGCCTAGGGAGGACAAAAATGACCTAATTGGATTACCAATGACACATAATCACTTATTATATGCAAAAGAGTGGTTAAAAACCCTAATTGGATTAGAATAAGCCTAGGGAGGACGAAAATGACCTAAATGTTCAACCAATGACACTAAATCACATATTGGATGCACAAGATTGGTTAAAAACCCTAATTGGATTAGAATATGCCTAGCGAGGACGAAAATGACCTGAATGTTCAACCAATGACACAAAATGACACACAATCACATATTGGATGCACAAGATTGGTTAAAAACCCTAATTGGATTTGAATATGCCAAGGGAGGACGAAAATGACCTAAATGTTCAACCAATAACACAAAATGACACAACATCACATATTGGATGCACAAGATTGGTTAAAAACCCTAATTGGATTAGAATAAGCCTAGGGAGGATGAAAATGACCTAATTGGATTACAGATGACACAAAATGACACAAAATCACATATTGGATGCACAAGATTGGTTAGAAACCCTAAATGGATTAGAATAAGCCTAGGGAGGACGAAAATGACCTAAATGTTAAACCAATGACACAAAATGACACAAAATCACATATTGGATGCACAAGAGTGGTTAAAAACCCTAACTGGATTAGAATAAGGCTAGGGAGGACGAAGAAGACCTAAATGTTCAACCAATGACACAAAATCACATATTAAATGCACAAGATTGGTTACAAACCCTAATTGGATTAGAATATGCCTAGGGAGGACGAAAATGACCTAAATGTTCAACCAATGACACAAAATCACATATTGGATGCACAAGATTGGTTAAAAACCCTAATTGGATTAGAATATGCCTAGGGAGGACGAAAATAACCTAAATGTTCAACCAATGACACAAAATGACACAAAATCACATATTGGATGCACAAGATTGGATAAAAACCCTAATTGGATTAGAATAAGCCTAGGGAGGACGAAAATGACCTAAATGTTCAACCAAGGACACAAAATGACACAAAATCACATATTGGATGCACAAGATTGGTTAAAAACCCTAATTGGATTAGAATAAGCCTAGGAGGATGAAAATGACCTAAAAGTTCAACCAATGACACAAAATGACACAAAATCACATATTGGATGCACAAGATTGGTTAAAAACCCTAATTGGATTAGAATAAGCCTAGGAGGACGAAAATGACGTAAAAGATGAACCAATGACACAAAATGACCCAAAATCACATATTGGATGCACAAGATTGGTTAAAACCTAATTGGATTAGAATAAGCCTAGGGAGGACGAAAATGACCTAAATGTTCAACCAATGACACAAAATGACACAAAATCACATATTGGATGCACAAGATTGGTTAAAAACCCTAATTGGATTAGAATAAGCCTAGGGAGGACGAAAATGACCTAAATGTTCAACCAATGACACAAAATGACAAAAAATCACATATTGGATGCACAAGATTTGTTAAAAACCCTAATTGGATTAGAATAAGCCTAGGGAGGACGAAAATGACCTAAATGTTCAACCAATGACACAAAATCACATATTGAATGCACAAGATTGGTTTAAAACCCTAATTGGATTAGAATAAGCCTAGGGACGACGAAAATGACCTAAATTTTCAACCAATTACACAAAATAACACAAAGTCACATATTGGATGCACAAGATTGGTTAAAAATCCTAATTGGATTAGAATAAGCCTAGGGAGGACGAAAATGACCTAAATGTTCAACCAATGACACAAAATGACACAAAATCACATATTGGATGCACAAGATTGGTTAAAAACCCTAATTGGATTAGAATAAGCCTAGGGAGGACGAAAATGACCTAAATGTTCAACCAATGACACAAAATGACACAAAATCACATATTGGATGCACAAGATTGGTTAAAAACTCTAATTGGATTAGAATAAGCCTAGCGAGGACGAAAATGACCTAATTGGGTTACCAATGAAATAAAATCACTTATTATGTGCACAAGATTGGTTAAAAACCCTAATTGGATTAGAATAAGCCTAGGGAGGACGAAAATGACCTAAATGTTCAACCAATGACACAAAATGACACAAAATCACATATTGGATGCACAAGATTGGTTAAAAACCCTAATTGGATTAGAATAAGCCTAGGGAGGACGAAAATGACCTAAATGTTCAACCAATGACACAAAATCAAATATTAGATGCACAAGATTGGTTAAAAACCCTAATTGGATTAGAATAAGCCTAGGGAGGACGAAAATGACCTAAATGTTCAACCAATGACACAAAATCACATATTGGATGCACAAGATTGGTTAAAAACCCTAATTGGATTAGAATAAGCCTAGGGAGAACGAAAATGAACAAAATGTTCAACCAATGACACAAAATGACACAAAATCACATATTGGATGCACAAGATTGGTTAAAAACCCTAATTGGATTAGAATAAGCCTAGGGAGGACGAAAATGACCTAAATGTTCAACCAATGACACAAAATGACACAAAATCACATATTGGATGCACAAGAGTGGTTAAAAACCCTAACTGGATTAGAATAAGCCTAGGGAGGACGAAGAAGACCTAAATGTTCAACCAATGACACAAAATCACATATTAAATGCACAAGATTGGTTACAAACCCTAATTGGATTAGAATATGCCTAGGGAGGACGAAAATGACCTAAATGTTCAACCAATGACACAAAATCACATATTGGATGCACAAGATTGGTTAAAAACCCTAATTGGATTAGAATAAGCCTAGGAGGACGAAAATGACCTAAAAGTTCAACCAATGACACAAAATGACACAAAATCACATATTGGATGCACAAGATTGGTTAAAAACCCTAATTGGATTAGAATAAGCCTAGGGAGGACGGAAATGACCTAAATGTTCAACCGATGACACAAAATGACACAAAATCACATATTGGATGCACAAGATTGGTTAAAAACCCTAATTGGATTAGAATAAGCCTAGGGAGGACGAAAATGACCTAATTGGATTACAATGACACAAAATGACACAAAATCACATATTGGATGCACAAGATTGGTTAAAAACCCTAGTTGGATTAGAATAAGCCTTGGGAGGACGAAAATGACCTAAATGTTCAACCAATGACACAAAATGACACAAAATCACATATTGGATGCACAAGATTGGTTAAAAACCCTCATTGGATTAGAATAAGCCTAGGGAGGATTAAAATGACCTAAATGTTCAACCAATGACACAAAATCACATATTGGATTCACAAGATTGGTTAAAAACCCTAATTGGGTTAGAATAAGCATAGGGAGGACGAAAATGACCTAAATGTTCAACCATTGACACAAAATGACACAAAATCACATATTGGATGCCCAAGATTGGTTAAAAACCCTAATTGGATTAGAATAAGCCTAGGGAGGACAAAAATGACCTAATTGGATTACCAATGACAGAAAACGACACAAAATCACATATTAGATGCACAAGATTGGTTAAAAACCCTAATTGGATTAGAATAAGCTTAGGGAGGACGAAAATGACCTAAATGTTCAACCAAGGACACAAAATGACACAAAATCACATATTGGATGCACAAGATTGGTTAAAAACCCTAATTGGATTAGAATAAGCCTAGGAGGACGAAAATGACCTAAAAGATCAACCAATGACACAAAATGACACAAAATCACATATTGGATGCACAAGATTGGTTAAAAACCCTAATTGGATTAGAATAAGCCTAGGGAGGACGGAAATGACCTAAATGTTCAACCAATGACACAAAATGACACAAAATCACATATTCGATGCACAAGATTGGTTAAAAACCCTAATTGGATTAGAATAAGCCTAGGGAGGACGAAAATGACCTAAATGTTCCACCAATGACACAAAATGATATATAATCACATATTGGATGCACAAGATTGGTTAAAAACCCTAATTGGATTAGAATAAGCCTAGGGAGGACGAAAATGACCTAAATCTTCAACCAATGACACAAAATGACACAAAATCACATATTGGATGCACAAGATTGGTTAAAAATCCTAATTGGATTAGAATAAGCCTAGGGAGGATGAAAATGACCTAAATGTTAAACCAATGACACAAAATCACATACTGGGTGCACAAGATTGGTTAAAAACCCTAATTGGATTAGAATAAACCTAGGGAGGACGAAAATGACCTAAATGTTCAACCAATGACACAAAATGACACAAATTCACATATTGGATGCACAAGATTGGTTAAAAACCCTAATTGGATTAGAATAAGCCTATGGAGGACGGAAATGACCTAAAGGTTCAACCAATGACACAAAATGACACAAAATCACATATTGGATGCACAAGATTGGTAAAAAACCCTAATTGGATAAGAATAAGCCTAGGGAGGACGAAAATGACCTAAATGTTCAACCAATGACACAAAATGACACAAAATCACATATTGGATGCACAAGATTGGTTAAAAACCCTAATTGGATTAGAATAAGCCAAGGGAGGACAAAAATGACCTAAATGTTCAACCAATGACACAAAATGACACAAAATCACATATTGGATGCACAAGATTGGTTAAAAACCCTAATTGGATTAGAATAAGCCAAGAGAGGACAAAAATGACCTAAATGATCAACCAATGACACAAAATGACACAAAATCACATATTGGATGCACAAGATTGGTTAAAAACCCTAATTGGATTAGAATAAGCCTAGGGAGGACGAAAATGACCTAAATGTTCAACCAATGACACAAAATGACACAAAATCACATATTGGATGCACAAGATTGGTTAAAAACCCTAATTGGATTAGAATAAGCCGAGGGAGGACGAAAATGACCCAAATGTTCAACCAATGACACAAAATGACACAAAATCACATATTGGATGCACAAGATTGGTTAAAAACCCTAATTGGATTAGAATAAGCCTAGGGAGGACGAAAATGACCTAAATGTTCAACCAATGACACAAAATGACACAAAATCACATATTGGATGCACAAGATTGGTTAAAAACCCTAATTGGATTAGAATAAGCCTAGGGAGGACGAAAATGACCTAAATGTTCAACCAATGACACAAAACAACACATAATCACATATTGGATGCACAAGATTGGTTAAAAACCCTAATTGGATTAGAATAAGCCTGTGGAGGACGAAAATGACCTAAATGTTCAACCAATGACACAAAATCACATATTGGACGCACAAGATTGGTTAAAAACGCTAATTGGATTAGAATAAGCCTAGGGAGGACGAAAATGACCTAAATTTTCAACCAATGACACCAAATCACATATTGGATGCACAAGATTGGTTAAAAACCCTAATTGGATTAGAATAAGCCTAGGGAGGACGAAAATGACCTAAATGTTCAACCAATGACACAAAATGACACAAAATCACATATTGGATGCACAAGATTGGTTAAAAACCCTAATTGGATTAGAATAAGCCTAGGGAGGACGAAAATGACCTAAATGTTCAACCAATGACACAAAATGACACAAAATCACATATTGGATGCACAAGATTGGTTAAAAACCCTAATTGGCGTAGAATAAGCCTAGGGAGGACAAAAATGACCTAAATGTTCAACCAATGACACAAAATCACATATTGGATGCACAAGATTGGTTACAAATCATAATTGGATTAAAATAACCCTAGGGAGGACGAAAATGACCTAAATGTTCAACCAATGACACAAAATCACATATTGGATGCACAGGATTGGTGAAAAACCCTAATTGGATTAGAATAAGCCTGGTGAGGACGAAAATGACCTAAATGTTCAACCAATGACACAAACTAACACAAAATCACATATCGGAAGCACAAGATTGGTTTAAAACCCTAATTGGATTAGAATAAGCCTAGGGGGAACGAAAATGACCTAAATGTTCAACCAATGACACAAAATCAGATACTGGATGCACAAGATTGGTTAAAAACCCTAATTGGATTAGAATAAGCCTAGGGAGGATGAAAATGACCTAAATGTTCAACCAATGACACAAAATGACACAAAATCACATATTGGATGCACAAGATTGGTTAAAAACCCTAATTGGATTAGAATAAGCCTAGGGAGGACGAAAATGACCTAAATGTTCAACCAATGACACAAAATGACACAAAATCACATATTGGATGCACAAGATTGGTTAAAAATCCTAATTAGATTAAAATAACCCTAGGGAGGACGAAAATGACCTAAATGTTCAACCAATGACACAAAATGACACAAAATCACATATTGGATGCACAGGATTCGTGAAAAACCCTAATTGGATTAGAATAAGCCTGGGGAGGACGAAAATGACCTAAATGTTCAACCAATGACACAAAATGACACAAAATCACATATTGGATGCACAAGATTGGTTAAAAACCCTAATTGGATTAGAATAAGCCTAGGGAGGACGAAAATGACCTAAATGTTCAACCAATGACACAAAATCACATATTGGATGCACAAGATTGGTTAAAAACCGTAATTGTATTAGGATAAGCCTAGGGAGGACGAAAATGACCTAAATGTTCAACCAATGACAAAAAATGACACAAAATCACATATTGGATGCACAAGATTGGTTAAAAACCCTAATTGGATTAGAATAAGCCTAGGGAGGACGAAAATGACCTAAATGTTCAACCAATGACATAAAATCACATATTGGATGCACAAGATTGGTTAAAAACCCTAATTCGATTAGAATAAGCCTAGGGAGGACGAAAATGACCTAAATGTTCAACCAATGACACAAAATGACACAAAATCACATATTGGATGCACAAGATTGGTTAAAAACCCTAATTGGATTAGAATAAGCCTAGGGAGGACGAAAATGACCTAAATGTTCAACCAATGACACAAAATGACACAAAATCACATATTGGATGCACAAGATTGGTTAAAAACCCTAATTGGATTAAAAAGAGCCTAGGGAGGACGAAAATGACCTAAATGTTCAACCAATGACACAAAATCACACATTGGATGCACAAGATTGGTTAAGAACCTTAATTGGATTAGAATAAGCCAAGGGAGGACGAAATTGACCTAAATGTTCAACCAATGACACAAAATGACATAAAATCACATATTTGATGCACAAGATTGGCTAAAAACCCTAATTGGATTAGCATAAGCATAGCGAGGACGAAAATGACCTAAATGTTCAACCAATGATACAAAATCACATATTGGATGCACAAGATTGGTTAAAAACCCTAATTGGATTAGAATAAGCCTAGGGAGGACGAAAATGACCTAAATGTTCAACCAATGACACAAAATGACACAAAATCACATATTGGATGCACAAGATTGGTTAAAAACCCTAATTGGATTAGAATAAGCCTAGGGAGGACGAAAATGACCTAAATGTTCATCCAATGACACAAAATGACACAAAATCACATATTGGATGCACAAGATTGGTTAAAAACCCTAATTGGGTTAGAATAAGCCTAGGGAGGACGAAAATGACCTAAATGTTCAACCAATGACACAAAATAACACAAAATCACATATTGGATGCCCAAGATTGGTTAAAAACCCTAATTGGATTAGAATAAGCCTAGGGAGGACAAAAATGACCTAATTGGATTACCAATGACACATAATCACTTATTATATGCAAAAGAGTGGTTAAAAACCCTAATTGGATTAGAATAAGCCTAGGGAGGACGAAAATGACCTAAATGTTCAACCAATGACACTAAATCACATATTGGATGCACAAGATTGGTTAAAAACCCTAATTGGATTAGAATATGCCTAGCGAGGACGAAAATGACCTGAATGTTCAACCAATGACACAAAATGGCACAAAATCACATATTGGATGCACAAGATTGGTTAAAAACCCTAATTGGATTTGAATAAGCCAAGGGAGGACGAAAATGACCTAAATGTTCAACCAATAACACAGAATGACACAAAATCACATATTGGATGCACAAGATTGGTTAAAAACCCTAATTGGATTAGAATAAGCCTAGGGAGGACGAAAATGACCTAATTGGATTACAGATGACACAAAATGACACAAAATCACATATTGGATGCACAAGATTGGTTAAAAACCCTAAATGGATTAGAATAAGCCTAGGGAGGACGAAAATGACCTAAATGTTAAACCAATGACACAAAATGACACAAAATCACATATTGGATGCACAAGAGTGGTTAAAAACCCTAACTGGATTAGAATAAGCCTAGGGAGGACGAAGAAGACCTAAATGTTCAACCAATGACACAAAATCACATATTAAATGCACAAGATTTGTTACAAACCCTAATTGGATTAGAATATGCCTAGGGAGGACGAAAATGACCTAAATGTTCAACCAATGACACAAAATCACATATTGGATAACAAAATTGGTTAAAAACCCTAATTGGATTAGAATATGCCTAGGGAGGACGAAAATAACCTAAATGTTCAACTAATGACACAAAATGACACAAAATCACATATTGGATGCACAAGATTGGTTAAAAACCCTAATTGGATTAGAATATGCCAAGGGAGGAAAAAAATAACCTAAATGTTCAACCAATGTCACAAAATGACACAAAATCACATATTGGATGCACAAGATTGGATAAAAACCCTAATTGGATTAGAATAAGCCTAGGGAGGACGAAAATGACCTAAATGTTCAACCAAGGACACAAAATGACACAAAATCACATATTGGATGCACAAGATTGGTTAAAAACCCTAATTGGATTAGAATAAGCCTAGGAGGATGAAAATGACCTAAAAGTTCAACCAATGACACAAAATGACACAAAATCACATATTGGATGCACAAGATTGGTTAAAAACCCTAATTGGATTAGAATAAGCCTAGGAGGACGAAAATGACGTAAAAGATGAACCAATGACACAAAATGACCCAAAATCACATATTGGATGCACAAGATTGGTTAAAACCTAATTGGATTAGAATAAGCCTAGGGAGGACGAAAATGACCTAAATGTTCAACCAATGACACAAAATGACACAAAATCACATATTGGATGCACAAGATTGGTTAAAAACCCTAATTGGATTAGAATAAGCCTAGGGAGGACGAAAATGACCTAAATGTTCAACCAATGACACAAAATGACAAAAAATCACATATTGGATGCACAAGATTTGTTAAAAACCCTAATTGGATTAGAATAAGCCTAGGGAGGACGAAAATGACCTAAATGTTCAACCAATGACACAAAATCACATATTGAATGCACAAGATTGGTTTAAAACCCTAATTGGATTAGAATAAGCCTAGGGACGACGAAAATGACCTAAATTTTCAACCAATTACACAAAATAACACAAAGTCACATATTGGATGCACAAGATTGGTTAAAAATCCTAATTGGATTAGAATAAGCCTAGGGAGGACGAAAATGACCTAAATGTTCAACCAATGACACAAAATGACACAAAATCACATATTGGATGCACAAGATTGGTTAAAAACCCTAATTGGATTAGAATAAGCCTAGGGAGGACGAAAATGACCTAAATGTTCAACCAATGACACAAAATGACACAAAATCACATATTGGATGCACAAGATTGGTTAAAAACTCTAATTGGATTAGAATAAGCCTAGCGAGGACGAAAATGACCTAATTGGGTTACCAATGAAATAAAATCACTTATTATGTGCACAAGATTGGTTAAAAACCCTAATTGGATTAGAATAAGCCTAGGGAGGACGAAAATGACCTAAATGTTCAACCAATGACACAAAATGACACAAAATCACATATTGGATGCACAAGATTGGTTAAAAACCCTAATTGGATTAGAATAAGCCTAGGGAGGACGAAAATGACCTAAATGTTCAACCAATGACACAAAATCAAATATTAGATGCACAAGATTGGTTAAAAACCCTAATTGGATTAGAATAAGCCTAGGGAGGACGAAAATGACCTAAATGTTCAACCAATGACACAAAATCACATATTGGATGCACAAGATTGGTTAAAAACCCTAATTGGATTAGAATAAGCCTAGGGAGAACGAAAATGAACAAAATGTTCAACCAATGACACAAAATGACACAAAATCACATATTGGATGCACAAGATTGGTTAAAAACCCTAATTGGATTAGAATAAGCCTAGGGAGGACGAAAATGACCTAAATGTTCAACCAATGACACAAAATGACACAAAATCACATATTGGATGCACAAGAGTGGTTAAAAACCCTAACTGGATTAGAATAAGCCTAGGGAGGACGAAGAAGACCTAAATGTTCAACCAATGACACAAAATCACATATTAAATGCACAAGATTGGTTACAAACCCTAATTGGATTAGAATATGCCTAGGGAGGACGAAAATGACCTAAATGTTCAACCAATGACACAAAATCACATATTGGATGCACAAGATTGGTTAAAAACCCTAATTGGATTAGAATAAGCCTAGGAGGACGAAAATGACCTAAAAGTTCAACCAATGACACAAAATGACACAAAATCACATATTGGATGCACAAGATTGGTTAAAAACCCTAATTGGATTAGAATAAGCCTAGGGAGGACGGAAATGACCTAAATGTTCAACCGATGACACAAAATGACACAAAATCACATATTGGATGCACAAGATTGGTTAAAAACCCTAATTGGATTAGAATAAGCCTAGGGAGGACGAAAATGACCTAATTGGATTACAATGACACAAAATGACACAAAATCACATATTGGATGCACAAGATTGGTTAAAAACCCTAGTTGGATTAGAATAAGCCTTGGGAGGACGAAAATGACCTAAATGTTCAACCAATGACACAAAATGACACAAAATCACATATTGGATGCACAAGATTGGTTAAAAACCCTCATTGGATTAGAATAAGCCTAGGGAGGATTAAAATGACCTAAATGTTCAACCAATGACACAAAATCACATATTGGATGCACAAGATTGGTTAAAAACCCTAATTGGGTTAGAATAAGCCTAGGGAGGACGAAAATGACCTAAATGTTCAACCATTGACACAAAATGACACAAACTCACATATTGGATGCCCAAGATTGGTTAAAAACCCTAATTGGATTAGAATAAGCCTAGGGAGGACAAAAATGACCTAATTGGATTACCAATGACACAAAATCACTTATTATATGCAAAAGAGTGGTTAAAAACCCCAATTGGATTAGAATAAGCCTAGGGAGGACGAAAATGACCTAAATGTTCAACCAATGAAACAAAATCACATATTGGATGCACAAGATTGGTTAAAAACCCTAATTGGATTAGAATATGCCTAGCGAGGACGAAAATGACCTAAATGTTCAACCAATGACACAAAATGACACAAAATCACATATTGGATGCACAAGATTGGTTAAAAACCCTAATAGGATTAGAATAACCCTAGGGAGGACGAAAATGACCTAAATGTTCAACCAATGACACAAAATGACACAAAATCACATATTGGATGCACAAGATTGGTTAAAAACCCTAATTGGATTAGAATAAGCCT
>JBBPBQ010000008.1:8836663-8857857 GCA_037974755.1 Cicer yamashitae | reverse complement strand
CATTTAGGTCATTTTCGTCCTCCCTAGGCTTATTCTAATCCAATTAGGGTTTTTAACCAATCTTGTGCATCCAATAAGTGATTTTGTGTCATTTTGTGTCATTGGTTGAACTTTTACGTCATTTTCGTCCTCCTAGACTTATTCTAATCCAATTAAGGTTTTTAACCAATCTTGTGCATCCAATATGTGATTTTGTGTCATTTTGTGTCATTGGTTGAACATTTAGGTCATTTTCGTCCTCCCTAGGCTTATTCTAATCCAATTAGGGTTTTTAACTAATCTTGTGCATCCATTATGTCATTTTGTGTCATTTTGTGTCATTGGTTGAACATTTAGGTCATTTTCGTCCTCTCTAGGCATATTCTAATCCAATTAGGGTTTTTAACCAATCTTGTGCATCCAATATGTGATTTTGTGTCATTGGTTGAACATTTAGGTCATTTTCGTCCTCCCTAGGCTTATTCTAATCCAATTAGGGTTTTTAACCACTCTTTTGCATATAATAACTGATTTTGTGTCATTGGTAATCCAATTAGGTCATTTTTGTCCTCCCTAGGCTTATTCTAATCCAATTAGGGTTTTTAACCAATCTTGTGCATCCAATATGTGATTTTGTGTCATTTTGTATCATTGGTTGAACATTTAGGTCATTTTCGTCCTCCCTAGGCTTATTCTAATCCAATTAGGGTTTTTAACCAATCTTGTGCATATAATAAGTGATTTTGTGTCATTGGTAATTCAATTAGGTCATTTTCGTCCTCACTATGCTTATTCAAATCCAATTAGGGTTTTTAACCAATCTTGTGCATCCAATATGTGATTTTGTGTCATTTTGTGTCATTGGTTGAACATTTAGGTCATTTTCGTCCTCCCTAGGCTTATTCTAATCCAATTAGGGTTTTTAACCAGCCTTGTGCATCCAATATGTGATTTTGTGTCATTTTGTATCATTGGTTGAACATTTAGGTCATTTTCGTCCTCCCTAGGCTTATTCTAATCCAATTAGGGTTTTTAACCAATCTTGTGCATCCAATATGTGATTTTGTGTCATTGGTTGAACATTTAGGTCATTTTCGTCCTCCCTAGGCTTATTCTAATCCAATTAGGGTTTTTAACCAATCTTGTGAATCCAATATCTGATTTTGTGTCATTGGTTGAACATTTAGGTCATTTTCGTCCTCCCTAGGCTTATTCTAATCCAATTAGGGTTTTTAACCAATCTTGTGCATCCAATATGTGATTTTGTGTCATTGGTTGAACATTTAGGTCATTTTCGTCGTCCCTAGGCTTATTCTAATCCAATTAGGGTTTTTAACCAATCATGTGCATCCAATATGTGATTTATTGTCATTGGTTGAACATTTAGGTCATTTTCGTCCTCCCTAGGCTTATTCTAATCCAATTAGGGTTTTTAACCAATCTTGTGCATCCAATATGTGATTTTGTGTCATTGGTTGAACATTTAGGTCATTTTCGTCCTCCCTAGGCTTATTCTAATCCAATTAGGGTTTTTAACCAATCTTGTGCATCCAATATGTGATTTTGTGTCATTGGTTGAACATTTAGGTCATTTTCGTCCTCCCTAGGCTTATTCTAATCCAATTAGGGTTGTTTAATCTATCTTTTGCATCCAATATGTGATTTTGTGTCATTGGTTGCACATTTAGGTCATTTTCATCCTCTCTAGGCTTATTCTAATCCAATTAGGGTTTTTAACCAATCTTGTGCATATAATAAGTGATTTTGTGTCATTGGTAATCCAATTAGGTCATTTTCGTCCTCGCTAGGCTTATTCTAATCCAATTAGGGTTTTTAACCAATCTTGTGCATCCAATATGTGATTTTGTGTCATTGGTTGAACATTTAGGTCATTTTCGTCGTCCCTAGGCTTATTCTAATCCAATTAGGGTTTTTAACCAATCTTGTGCATCCAATATGTGATTTTGTGTCATTGGTTTAACATTTAGGTAATTTTCGTCCTCCCTAGGCTTATTCTAATCCAATTAGGATTTTTAACCAAACTTGTGCATCCAATATGTGATTTGGTGTCATTGGTTGAACATTTAGGTCAATTTCGTCTTCCCTAGGCTTATTCTAATCCAATTAGGGTTTTTAACCAATCTTGTGCATCCAATATGTGATTTTGTGTCATTGGTTGAACATTTAGGTCATTTTCGTCCTCCCTAGGCTTATTCTAATCCAATTAGGGTTTTTAACCAATCTTGTGCATCCAATATGTGATTTTGTGTCATTTTGTGTCATTGGTTGAACATTTAGGTCATTTTCGTCCTCCCTAGGCTTATTTTAATCCAATTAGGGTTTTTAACCAATCTTGTGCATCCAATATGTGATTTTGTATCATTTTGTGTCATTGGTTGAACATTTAGGTCATTTTCGTCCTCCCTAGGCTTATTCTAATCCAATTAGGGTTTTTAACCAATCTTGTGCATCCAATATGTGATTTTGTGTAATTTTGTGTCATTGGTTGAACATATAGGTTATTTTCATAGTCCCTATGCTTATTCTAATCCAATTAGGTTTTTTAACCATTCTTGTGCCTCCAATATGTGATTTTGTGTCATTGGTTGAACATTTAGGTCATTTTCGTCCTCCCTAGGCTTATTCTAATCCAATTAGGGTTTTTAACCAATCTTGTGCATCCAATATGTGATTTTGTGTCATTTTGTGTCATTGGTTGAACATTTAGGTCATTTTCGTCCTCCCTAGGCTTATTCTAATCCAATTAGGATTTTTAACCAATCTTGCGCATCTAATATGTGATTTTGTGTCATTTTGTGTCATTGGTTGAACATTTAGGTCATTTTCGTCCTCCCAAGGCTTACTCTAATCCAATTAGGGTTTTTAACCAATCTTGTGCATACAATATGTGATTTTGTGTCATTGGTTGAACATTTAGGTCATTTTCGTCCTCCCTAGGCTTATTCTAATCCAATTAGGGTTTTTAACCAATCTTGTGCATCCAATATGTGATTTTGTGTCATTTTGTGTCATTGGTTGAACATTTAGGTCATTTTCGTCCTCCCTAGGCTCTTTTTAATCCAATTAGGGTTTTTAACCATTCTTGTGCATCCAATATGTGATTTTGTGTCATTGGTTGAACATTTAGGTCATTTTCGTCCTCCCTAGGCTTATTCTAATCCAATTAGGGTTTTTAACCAATCTTGTGCATCCAATATGTGATTTTGTGTCATTTTGTGTCATTGGTTGAACATTTAGGTCATTTTCGTCCTCCCTAGGCTTATTCTAATCCAATTAGGGGTTTAACAAATCTTGTGCATCCAATATGTGATTTTGTGTAATTTTGTGTCATTGGTTGAACATTTAGGTCATTTTCGTCGTCCCTAGGCTTATTCTAATCCAATTAGGGTTTTTAACCAATCTTGTGCATCCAATATGTGATTTTGTGTCATTTTGTGTCATTGGTTGAACATTTAGGTCATTTTCGTCCTCCCAAGGCTTATTCTAATCCAATTAGGGTTTTTAACCAATCTTGTGCATCCAATATGTGATTTAGTGTCATTGGTTGAACATTTAGGTCATTTTCGTCCTCCCTTGGCGTATTCTAATCCAATTAGGGTTTTTAACCAATCTTGTGCATCCAATATGTGATTTTGTGTCATTTTGTGTCATTGGTTGAACATTCAGGTCATTTTCGTCCTCGCTAGGCATATTCTATTCCAATTAGGGTTTTTAACCAATCTTGTGCATCCAATATGTGATTTTGTGTCATTGGTTGAACATTTAGGTCATTTTCGTCCTCCCTAGGCTTATTCTAATCCAATTAGGGTTTTTAACCAATCTTGTGCATCCAATATGTGATTTTGTGTCATTTTGTGTCATTGGCTGAACTTTTAGGTCATTTTCGTCCTCCTAGGCTTATTCTAATCCAATTAGGGTTTTTAACCAATCTTGTGCATCCAATATGTGATTTTGTGTCATTTTGTGTCATTGGTTGAACATTTAGGTCATTTTCGTCCTCCCTAGGCATATTCTAATCCAATTAGAGTTTTTACCCAATCTTGTGCATCCAATATGTGATTTTGTGTCATTGGTTGAACATTTAGGTCATTTTCGTCCTCCCTAGGCTTATTCTAATCCAATTAGGGTTTTTAACCACTCTTTTGCATATAATAAGTGATTTTGTGTCATTGGTAATCCAATTAGGTCAATTTTGTCCTCCCAAGGCTTATTCCAATCCAATTAGGGTTTTAAACCAATCTTGGGCATCCAATATGTGATTTTGTGTCATTTTGTGTCATTGGTTGAACTTTTAGGTCATTTTCGTCCTCCTAGGCTTATTCTAATCCAATTAGGGTTTTTAACCAATCTTGTGCATCCAATATGTGATTTTGTGTCATTTTGTGTCATTGGTTGAACATTTAGGTCATTTTCGTCCTCCCTAGGCTTATTCTAATCCAATTAGGGTTTTTAACCAATCTTGTGCATCCAATATATAATTTTGTGTCATTGGTTAAACATTTAGGTCATTTTCGTCCTCTCTAGGCTTATTCTAATCCAATTAGGGTTTTTAACCAATCTTGTGCATCCAATATGTGATTTTGTGTCATTTTGTGTCATTGGTTGAACATTTAGGTCATTTTCGTCCTCCCTAGGCTTATTCTAATCCAATTAGGGTTTTTAACCAATCTTGTGAATCCAATATGTGATTTTGTGTCATTGGTTGAACATTTAGGTCATTTTCGTCCTCCTTAGGCTTATTCTAATCCAATTAGGGTTTTTAACCAATCTTGTGCATCCAATATGTGATTTTGTGTCATTTTGTGTCATTGGTTGAACATTTAGGTCATTTTCGTCCTTCCTAGGCTTTTTCTAATCCAATTATGGTTTTTAACCAATCTTGTGCATCCAATATGTGATTTTGTGTCATTGGTTCAACATTTAGGTCATTTTCGTCCTCCCTAGGCTTATTCTAATCCAATTAGGGTTTTTAACCAATCTTGTGCATCCAATATGTGATTTTGTGTCATTTTGTGTCATTGGTTGAACATTTAGGTCATTTTCGTCCTCCCTAGGCTTATTCTAATCCAATTAGGGTTTTTAACCAATCTTGTGCATCCAATATGTGATTTGGTGTCATTGGTTGAAAATTTAGGTCATTTTCGTCCTCCCTAGGCTTATTCTAATCCAATTAGCGTTTTTAACCAATCTTGTGCGTCCAATATGTGATTTTGTGTCATTGGTTGAACATTTAGGTCATTTTCGTCCTCCACAGGCTTATTCTAATCCAATTAGGGTTTTTAACCAATCTTGTGCATCCAATATGTGATTATGTGTTGTTTTGTGTCATTGGTTGAACATTTAGGTCATTTTCGTCCTCCCTAGGCTTATTCTAATCCAATTAGGGTTTTTAACCAATCTTGTGCATCCAATATGTGATTTTGTGTCATTTTGTGTCATTGGTTGAACATTTAGGTCATTTTCGTCCTCCCTAGGCTTATTCTAATCCAATTAGGGTTTTTAACCAATCTTGTACATCAAATATGTGATTTCGTGTCATTTTGTGTCATTGGTTGAACATTTAGGTCATTTTCGTCCTCCCTAGGCTTATTCTAATCCAATTAAGATTTTTAACCAATCTTGTGCATCCAATATGTGATTTTGTGTCATTGGTTGAACATTTAGGTCATTTTCGTTCTCCCTAGGCTTATTCTAATCCAATTAGGGTTTTTAACCAATCTTGTGCATCCAATATGTGATTTTGTGTCATTGGTTGAATATTTTGGTCATTTTCGTCCTCCCTAGGTTTATTCTAATCCAATTAGGGTTTTTAACCAATCTTGTGCATCCAAAATGTGATTTTGTGTCATTTTGTGTCCTTGATTGAACATTTAGGTAATTTTCGTCCTCCCTAGGCTTATTCTAATCCAATTAGGGTTTTTAACCAATCTTGTGCATCCAATATGTGATTTTGTGTCATTGGTTGAACATTTAGGTCATTTTCGTCCTCCCTAGGCTTATTCTAATCCAATTAGGGTTTTTAACCAATCTTGTGCATCCAATATGTGATTTAGTGTCATTGGTTGAACATTTAGGTCATTTTCGTCCTCCCTAGGCTTATTCTAATCCAATTAGGGTTTTTAACCACTCTTTTGCATATAATAAGTGATTTTGTGTCATTGGTAATCCAATTAGGTCATTTTTGTCCTCCCTAGGCTTATTCTAATCCAATTAGGGTTTTTAACCAATCTTGGGCATCCAATATGTGATTTTGTGTTATTTTGTGTCATTGGTTGAACATTTAGGTCATTTTCGTCCTCCCTAGGCTTATTCTAACCCAATTAGGGTTTTGAACCAATCTTGTGCATCCAATATGTGATTTTGTGTCATTTTGTGTCATTGGTTGAACATTTAGGTCATTTTCGTCCTCCCTAGGCTTATTCTAATCCAATTAGGGTTTTTAACCAATTTTGTGCATCCAATATGTGATTTTGTGTCATTTTGTGTCATTGGTTGAACATTTAGGTCATTTTTATCCTCCCAAGGCTTATTCTAATCCAATAAGGGTTTTTAACCAATCTTGTGCATCCAATATGTGATTTTGTGTCATTTTGTGTCATTGGTTGAACATTTAGGTCATTTTCGTCCTCCCAAGGCTTATTCTAATCCAATTAGGGTTTTTAACCAATCTTGTGCATCCAATATGTGATTTTGTGTCATTTTGTGTCATTTGTAATCCAATTAGGTCATTTTCGTCCTCCCAAGGCTTATTCTAATCCAATTAGGGTTTTTAACCAATCTTGTGCATCCAATAAGTGATTTTGTGTCATTTTGTGTCATTGGTTGAACTTTTACGTCATTTTCGTCCTCCTAGACTTATTCTAATCCAATTAGGGTTTTTAACCAATCTTGTGCATCCAATATGTGATTTTGTGTCATTTTGTGTCATTGGTTGAACATTTAGGTCATTTTCGTCCTCCCTAGGCTTATTCTAATCCAATTAGGGTTTTTAACTAATCTTGTGCATCCATTATGTCATTTTGTGTCATTTTGTGTCATTGGTTGAACATTTAGGTCATTTTCGTCCTCTCTAGGCATATTCTAATCCAATTAGGGTTTTTAACCAATCTTGTGCATCCAATATGTGATTTTGTGTCATTGGTTGAACATTTAGGTCATTTTCGTCCTCCCTAGGCTTATTCTAATCCAATTAGGGTTTTTAACCACTCTTTTACATATAATAAGTGATTTTGTGTCATTGGTAATCCAATTAGGTCATTTTTGTCCTCCCTAGGCTTATTCTAATCCAATTAGGGTTTTTAACCAATCTTGGGCATCCAATATGTGATTTTGTGTCATTTTGTGTCATTGGTTGAACATTTAGGTCATTTTCGTCCTCCCTAGGCTTATTCTAATCCAATTAGGGTTTTTAGCCAATCTTGTGCATCCAATATGTGATTTTGTGTCATTTTGTGTCATTGGTTGAACATTTAGGTCATTTTCGTCCTCGCTAGGCATATTCTAATCTAATTAGGGTTTTTAACCAATCTTGTGCATCCAATATGTGATTTTGTGTCATTGGTTGAACATTTAGGTCATTTTCGTCCTCCTTAGGCATATTCTAATCCAATTAGGGTTTTTAACCACTCTTTTGCATATAATAAGTGATTTTGTGTCATTGGTAATCCAATTAGGTCATTTTTGTCCTCCCTAGGCTTATTCTAATCCAATTAGGGTTTTTAACCAATCTTGGGCATCCAATATGTGATTTTGTGTCATTTTGTGTCATTGGTTGAACATTTAGGTCATTTTCGTCCTCCCTAGGCTTATTCTAATCCAATTAGGGTTTTTAACCACTCTTTTGCATATAATAAGTGATTTTGTGTCATTGGTAATCCAATTAGGTCATTTTTGTCCTCCCTAGGCTTATTCTAATCCAATTAGGATTTTTAACCAATCATGGGCATCCAATATGTGATTTTGTGTCATTTTGTGTCATTGGATGAACATTTAGGTCATTTTCGTCCTCCCTAGGCTTATTCTAACCCAATTAGGGTTTTTAACCAATCTTGTGCATCCAATATGTGATTTTGTGTCATTTTGTGTCATTGGTTGAACATTTAGGTCATTTTCGTCCTCCCTAGGCTTATTCTAATCCAATTAGGGTTTTTAACCAATCTTGTGCATCCAATATGTGATTTTGTGTCATTTTGTGTCATTGGTTGAACATTTAGGTTATTTTCGTCCTCCCAAGGCTTATTCTAATCCAATTAGGGTTTTTAACCAATCTTGTGCATCCAATATGTGATTTTGTGTCATTTTGTGTCATTTGTAATCCAATTAGGTCATTTTCGTCCTCCCTAGGCTTATTCTAATCCAATTAGGGTTTTTAACCAATCTTGTGCATCCAATAAGTGATTTTGTGTCATTTTGTGTCATTGGTTGAACTTTTACGTCATTTTCGTCCTCCTAGACTTATTCTAATCCAATTAGGGTTTTTAACCAATCTTGTGCATCCAATATGTGATTTTGTGTCATTTTGTGTCATTGGTTGAACATTTAGGTCATTTTCGTCCTCCCTAGGCTTATTCTAATCCAATTAGGGTTTTTAACCAATCTTGTGCATCCAATATGTGATTTTGTGTCATTTTGTGTCATTGGTTGAACATTTAGGTCATTTTCGTCCTCCCTAGGCTTATTCTAATCCAATTAGGGGTTTTAAACAATGTTGTGCATCCAATAAGTCATTTTGTGTCATTGGTTGAACATTTAGGTCATTTTCGTCCTCCCTAGGCTTATTCTAATTTAATTAGGGTTTTTATCCAATCTTGTGCATCCAATATGTGATTTTGTGTCATTGGTTGAACATTTAGGTCATTTTCGTCCTCCCTAGGCTTATTCTAATCCAATTAGGGTTTTTAACCAATCTTGTGCATCCAATATGTGATTTTGTGTCATTTTGTGTCATTGGTTGAACATTTAGGTCATTTTCGTCCTCCCTAGGCTTATTCTAATCCAATTAGGGTTTTTAACCAATATTGTGCATCCAATATCTGATTTTGTGTCATTTTGTGTCATTGGTCGACCATTTAGGTCATTTTCATCCTCCCTAGGCTTATTCTAATCCAATTAAGGTTTTTAACCAATCTAATGCATCCAATGTGTGATTTTGTGTCATTTTGTGTCATTGGTTGAACATTTAGGTCATTTTCGTCCTCCCTAGGCTTATTTTAATCCAATTAGGGTTTTTAACCAATCTTGTGCATCCAATATGTGATTTTGTGTCATTTTGTGTCATTGGTTGAACATTTAGTTCATTTTCCTCCTCCCTAGGGTTATTCTAATCCAATTAGGGTTTTTAACCAATCTTGTGCATCCAATATGTGATTTTGTGTCATTTTGTGTCATTGGTTGAACATTTAGGTCATTTTCGTCCTCCCTAGGCTTATTCTAATCCAATTAGGGTTTTTAACCAATCTTGTGCATCCAATATGTGATTTTGTGTCATTTTGTGTCATTGGTTGAACATTTAGGTCATTTTCGTCCTCCCTAGGCTTATTCTAATCGAATTAGGGTTTTTAACCAATCTTGTGCATCCAATATGTGATTTTATGTCATTGGTTGAACATTTAGGTCATTTTCGTCCTCCCTAGGCTTATTCTAATCCAATTAGGGTTTTTAACCAATCTTGTGCATCCAATATGTGATTTTGTGTCATTGGTTGAACATTTAGGTCATTTTCATTCTCCCTAGGCTTATTCTAATCCAATTAGGGTTTTTAACCAATCTTGTGCATCCAATATGTGATTTTGTGTCATTTTGTGTCATTGGTTGAACATTTAGGTCATTTTCGTCCTCCCTAGGCTTATTCTAATCCAATTAGGGTTTTTAACTAAACTTGTGCATCCAATATCTGATTTTGTGTCATTTTGTGTCATTGGTTGAACATTTAGGTCATTTTCGTCCTCCCTATGCTTATTCTAATCCAATTAGGATTTTTAACCAATCTTGTGCATCCAATATATGATTTTGTGTCATTTTATGTCATTGGTTGAACATTTAGGTCATTTTCGTCCTCCCTAGGCTTATTTTAATACAATTAAGGTTTTTAACCAATCTTGTGCATCCAATATGTGATTTTGTGTCATTGGTTGAACATTTAGGTCATTTTCGTCCTCCCTAGGGTTATTCTAATCCAATTAGGGTTTTTAACCAATCTTGTGCATCCAATATGTGATTTTGTGTCATTGGTTGAACATTTAGGTCATTTTCGTCCTCCCTAGGCTTATTCTAATCCAATTAGGGTTTTTAACCACTCTTTTGCATATAATAAGTGATTTTGTGTCATTGGTAATCCAATTAGGTCATTTTTGTCCTCCCTAGGCTTATTCTAATCCAATTAGGATTTTTAACCAATCTTGGGCATCCAATATGTGATTTTGTGTCATTTTGTGTCATTGGATGAACATTTAGGTCATTTTCGTCCTCCCTAGGCTTATTCTAACCCAATTAGGGTTTTTAACCAATCTTGTGCATCCAATATGTGATTTTGTGTCATTTTGTGTCATTGGTTGAACATTTAGGTCATTTTCATCCTCCCTAGGCTTATTCTAATCCAATTAGGGTTTTTAACCAATCTTGTGCATCCAATATGTGATTTTGTGTCATTTTGTGTCATTGGTTGAACATTTAGGTCATTTTCGTCCTCCACAAGCTTATTCTAATCCAATTAGGGTTTTAACCAATCTTGTGCATCCAATATGTCATTTTGTGTCATTGGTTGAACATTTAGGTCATTTTCGCCCTCCCTAGGCTAATTCTAATCCAATTAGGGTTTTTAACCAATCTTGTGCATCCAATATGTGATTTTGTGTCATTGGTTGAACATTTAGGTCATTTTCGTCCTCCCTAGGCTTATTCTAATCCAATTAGGGTTTTTAACCAATCTTGTGCATCCAATATGTGATTTTGTGTCATTTTGTGTCATTGGTTGAACATTTAGGTCATTTTCGTCCTCCCTAGGCTTATTTTAATCCAATTAGGGTTTTTAACCAATCTTGTGCATCCAATATGTGATTTTGTATCATTTTGTGTCATTGGTTGAACATTTAGGTCATTTTCGTCCTCCCTAGGCTTATTCTAATCCAATTAGGGTTTTTAACCAATCTTGTGCATCCAATATGTGATTTTGTGTCATTGGTTGAACATTTAGGTCGTTTTTGTCCTCCCTAGGCATATTCTAATCCAATTAGGGTTTTTAACCAATCTTGTGCATCCAATATGTGATTTTGTGTCATTTTGTGTCATTGGTTGAACATTTAGGTCATTTTCGTCCTCCCTAGGCTTATTCTAATCCAATTAGGGTTTTTAATCCATCTTGTGCATCCAATATGTGATTTTGTGTCATTTTGTGTCATTGGTTGAACATTTAGGTCATTTTCGTCCTCCCAAGGCTTATTCTAATCCAATTAGGGTTTTTAACCAATCTTGTGCATCCAATATGTGATTTTGTGTCATTGATTGAACATTTAGGTCTTTTTCGTCCTCCCTATGCTTATTCTAATCCAGTTAGGGTTTTTAACCAATCTTGTGCATCCAATATGTGATTTTGTGTCATTTTGTGTCATTGGTTGAACATTTAGGTCATTTTCGTCCTCCCTAGGCTTATTCTAATCCAATTAGGGTTTTTAACCAATCTTGTGCATCCAATATGTGATTTTTTGTCATTTTGTGTCCATGGTTGAACATTTAGGTCATTTTCGTCCTCCCTAGGCTTATTCTAATCCAATCAGGGTTTTTAACCAATGTTGTGCATCCAATATGTGATTTTGTGTCATTTTGTTTCATTGGTTGAACATTTAGATCATTATTGTCCTCCAAAGGCTTATTCTAATCCAATTAGGGTTTTTAACCAATCTTGTGCATCCAATATGTGATTTTGTGTCATTGGTTGAATATTTAGGTCATTTTCGTCCTCCCTTGGCTTATTCTAATCCAATTAGGGTTTTTAACCAATCTTGTGCATCCAATATGTGATTTTGTGTCAATGGTTAAACATTTAGGTCATTTTCGTCCTCCCTAGGCTTATTCTAATCCAATTAGGGTTTTTAACCAATCTTGTGCTTCCAATATGTGATTTTGTGTCATTGGTTGAACATTTAGGTCATTTTCGTCCTCCCTAGGCTTATTCTAATCCAATTAGGGTTTTTAACCAATCTTGTGCATCCAATATGTGATTTTGTGTCATTTTGTGTCATTGGTTGAACATTTAGGTCATTTTCGTCCTCCCTAGGCTTATTCTAATCCAACTAGGGTTTTTAACCAATCTAGTGCATCCAATATGTGATTTTGTGTCATTTTGTGTCATTGGTTGAACATTTAGGTCATTTTCGTCGTCCCTAGGCTTTTTTAATCCAATTAGGGTTTTTAACCAAACTTGGGCAGCCAATATGTGATTTTGTGTCATTTTGTGTGATTTTGTGTCATTGATTGAACATTTAGGTCATTTTCGTCCTCCCTAGGCTTATTCTAATCCAATTAGGGTTTTTAACCAATCTTGTGCATCTATTACGTGATTTTGTATCATTTTGTGTCATTGATTGAACATTTAGGTCATTTTCGTCCTCCCTAGGCTTATTCAAATCCAATTAGGGTTTTTAACCAATCTTGTGCATCCAATATGTGATTTTGTGTCATTTTGTGTCATTGGTTGAACATTTAGGTCATTTTCGTCCTCCCTAGGCTTATTCTAATCCAATTAGGGTTTTTAACCAATCTAGTGCATCCAATATGTGATTTTGTGTCATTTTGTGTCATTGGTTGAACATTTAGGTCATTTTCGTCGTCCCTAGGCTTTTTTAATCCAATTAGGGTTTTTAACCAAACTTGTGCAGCCAATATGTGATTTTGTGTCATTTTGTGTGATTTTGTGTGATTGATTGAACATTAAGTCATTTTCGTCCTCCCTAGGCTTATTCTAATCCAATTAGGGTTTTTAACCAATCTTGTGCATCTAATACATGATATTGTATCATTTTGTGTCATTGGTTGCACATTTAGGTCATTTTCGTCCTCCCTAGGCTTATTCAAATCCAATTAGGGTTTTTAACCAATCTTGTGCATCCAATATGTGATTTTGTGTCATTGGTTGAACATTTAGGTCATTTTCGTCCTCCCTAGGCTTATTCTAATCCAATTAGGGTTTTTAACCAATCTTGTGCATCCAATATATGATTTTGTGTCATTAGTTGAACATTTAGGTCGTTTTCGTCCTCCCTAGGCTTATTCTAATCCAATTAGGGTTTTTAACCAATCTTGTGCATCCAATATGTGATTTTGTGTCATTTTGTGTCATTGGTTGAACATTTAGGTCATTTTCGTCCTCCGTAGGCTTATTCTTATCCAATTAGGGTTTTTAACCAATCTTGTGCATCCAATATGTGATTTTGTGTCATTTTGTGTCATTGGTTGAACATTTAGGTCATTTTCGTCCTCCCTAGGCTTATTCCAATCCAATTAGAGTTTTTAACCAATCCTGTGCATCCAATATGTGATTTTGTGTCATTTTGTGTCATTGGTTGAACATTTAGGTCATTTTCGTCCTCCCTAGGCTTATTCTAATCCAATTAGGGTTTTTAACCAATCTTGTGCATCCAATATGTGATTTTGTGTCATTTTGTGTCATTGGTTGAACATTTAGGTCATTTTCGTCCTCCCTAGGCTTATTCTAATCCAATTAGGGTTTTTAACCAATCTTGTGCATCCAATTTGTGATTTTGTGTCATTTTCTGTCATTTTGTGTCATATGTAATCCAATTAGGTCATTTTCGTCCTCCCTAGGCTTATTCTAATCCAATTAGGGTTTTTAACCAATCTTGTGCATCCAATATGTGATTTTGTGTCATTTTGTGTCATTGGTTGAACATTTAGGTCATTTTCGTCCTCCCTAGGCTTATTCTAATCCAATTAGGGTTTTTAACCAATCTTGTGCGTCCAATATGTGATTTTGCGTCATTTTGTATCATTGGTTGAACATTTAGGTCATTTTCGTCCTCCCTAGGCTTATTCTAATCCAATTAGGGTTTTTAACCAATCTTGTGCATCCAATATGTGATTTTGTGTCATTTTGTGTCATTGGTTGAACATTTAGGTCATTTTCGTCCTCCCTAGGCTTATTCTAATCCAATTAGGGTTTTTAACCAACATTGTGCATCGAATATGTGAGTTTGTGTCATTTTGTGTCATTTTCGTCCTCCCTAGGCTTATTCTAATCCAATAAGGGTTTTTAACCAATCTTGTGCATCCAATATGTGATTTTGTGTCATTGGTTGAACATTTAGGTCATTTTCGTCCTCCCTAGGCTTATTCTAATCCAATTAGGGTTTTTAACCAATCTTGTGCATCCAATATGTGATTTTGTGTCATTTTGTGTCATTGGTTGAAGATTTTGTTCATTTTCGTTCTCCCTAGGCTTATTCTAATCCAATTAGGGTTTTTAACCAATCTTGTGCATCCAATATGTGATTTTGTGTCATTTTGTGTCATTGGTTGAACATTTAGGTCATTTTCGTCCTCCCTAGGCTTATTCTAATCCAATTAGGGTTTTTAACCAATCTTGTGCATCCAATATGTGATTTTGTGTCATTGGTTGAACATTTAGGTCATTTTCGTCCTCCCTAGGCTTATTCTAATCCAATTAGGGTTTTTAACCAATCTAGTGCATGCAATATGTGATTTTGTGTCATTTTGTGTCATTGGTTGAACATTTAGGTCATTTTCGTCCTCCCTAGGCTTATTCTAATCCAATTAGGGTTTTTAACCAATCTTGTGAATCCAATATCTGATTTTGTGCCATTGGTTGAACATTTAGGTCATTTTCGTCCTCCCTAGGCTTATTCTAATCCAATTAGGGTTTTTAACCAATCTTGTGCATCCAATATGTGATTTTGTGTCATTTTGTGTCATTGGTTGAACATTTAGGTCATTTTCGTCCTCCCTAGGCTTATTCTAATCCAATTACGGTTTTTAACCAATCTTGTGCATCCAATATGTGATTTTGTGTCATTGGTTGAACATTTAGGTCATTTTTGTCGTCCCTAGGCTTATTCTAATCCAATTAGGGTTTTTAACCAATCTTGTGCATCCAATATGTGATTTTGTGTCATTTTGTGTCATTGGTTTAACATTTAGGTCATTTTCGTCCTCCCTAGGCTTATTCTAATCCAATTAGGGTTTTTAACCAATCTTGTGCATCCAATATGTGATTTTGTGTCATTTTGTATCATTGGTTGAACATTTAGGTCATTTTCGTCCTCCTTAGGCTTATTCTAATCCAATTAGGGTTTTTAACCAATCTTGTGCATCCAATATGTGATTTTGTGTCATTTTGTGTCATTGGTTGAACATTTAGGTCATTTTCGTCCTTCCTAGGCTTTTTCTAATCCAATTATGGTTTTTAACCAATCTTGTGCATCCAATATGTGATTTTGTGTCATTGGTTCAACATTTAGGTCATTTTCGTCCTCCCTAGGCTTATTCTAATCCAATTAGGGTTTTTAACCAATCTTGTGCATCCAATATGTGATTTTGTGTCATTTTGTGTCATTGGTTGAACATTTAGGTCATTTTCGTCCTCCCTAGGCTGATTCTAAACCAATTAGGGTTTTTAACCAATCTTGTGCATCCAATATGTGATTTTGTGTCATTTTGTGTCATTGGTTGAACATTTAGGTCATTTTCGTCCTCCATAGGCTTATTCTAATCCAATTAGGGTTTTTAACCAATCTTGTGCATCCAATAAGTGATTTTGTGTCATTGGTTGAACATTTATGTCATTTTCGTCCTCGCTAGGCTTATTTTAATCTAATTAGGGTTTTTAACCAATCTTGTGCATCCAATATGTGATTTTGTGTCATTTTGTGTCATTGGTTGAACATTTAGGTCATTTTCGTCCTCCCTAGGCTTATTCTAATCCAATTAGGGTTTTTAACCAATCTTGTGCATCCAATATGTGATTTTATGTCATTTTGTGTCATTGGTTGAACATTTAGGTCATTTTCGTCATCCCTAGGCTTATTCTAATCCAATTAGGGTTTTTAACCAATCTTGTGCATCCAATATGTGATTTTGTGTAATTTTGTGTCATTGGTTGAACATTTAGGTCATTTTCGTCCTCCCTAGGCTTATTCTAATCCAATTAGGTTTTTTAACCAATCTTGTGCAACCAATATGTGATTTTGTGTCATTTTGTGTCATTGGTTGAACATTTAGGTCATTTTCGTCCTCCCTAGGCTTATTCTAATCCAATTAGGGTTTTTAACCAATCTTGTGCATCCAATATGTGATTTTGTGTCATTTTGTGTCATTGGTTGAACATTTAGGTCATTTTCGTCCTCCCTAGGCTTATTCTAATCCAATTAGGGTTTTTAACCAATCTTGTGCATCCAATATGTGATTTTGTGTCATTTTGTGTCATTGGTTGAACATTTAGGTCAGTTTAGTCCTCCCTAGGCTTATTCTAATCCAATTAGGTTTTTAACCAATCTTGTGCATCCAATATGTGATTTTGTGTCATTGGTTGAACATTTAGGTCATTTTCGTCCTCCCTAGGCTTATTCTAATCCAATTAGAGTTTTTAACCAATCTTGTGCGTCCAATATGTGATTTTGCGTCATTTTGTGTCATTAGTTGAACATTTAGGTCATTTTCGTCCTCCCTAGGCTTATTCTAATCCAATTAGGGTTTTTAACCAATCTTGTGCATCCAATATGTGATTTTGTGTCATTTTGTGTCATTGGTTGAACATTTAGGTCATTCGTCCTCCCTAGGCTCTTTTTAATCCAATTAGGGTTTTTAACCAATCTTGTGCATACAATATGTGATTTTGTGTCATTGGTTGAACATTTAGGTCATTTTCGTCCTCCCTAGGCTTATTCTAATCCAATTAGGGTTTTTAACCAATCTTGTGCATCCAATATGTGATTTTCTGTCATTGGTTAAACATTTAGGTCATTTTCGTCCTCCCTAGGCTTATTCTAATCCAATTAGGGTTTTTAACCAATCTTGTGCATCCAATATGTGATTTTGTGTCATTTTGTGTCATTGGTTGAACATTTAGGTCATTTTCGTCCTCCCTAGGCTTATTCTAATCCAATTAGGGTTTTTAACCAATCTTGTGCATCCAATATGTGATTTTGTGTCATTTTGTGTCATTGGTTGAACATTTAGGTCATTTTCGTCCTCCCTAGGCTTATTCTAATCCAATTAGGGTTTTTAACAAATCTTGTGCATCCAATATGTGATTTTGTGTCATTTTGTGTCATTGGTTGAACATTTAGGTCATTTTCGTCCTCCCTAGGCTTATTCTAATCCAATTAGGGTTTTTAACCGATCATGTGCATCCAATATGTGATTTTGTGTCATTTTATGTCATTGGTATAACATTTAGGTCATTTTCGTCCTCCCTAGGCCTATTCTAATCCAATTAGGGTTTTTAACCAATCTTGTGCATGCAATATGTGATTTTGTGTCATTTTGTGTCATTGGTTGAACATTTAGGTCATTTTCGTCCTCCCTAGGCTTATTCTAATCCAATTACGGTTTTTAACCAATCTTGTGCATCCAATATGTGATTTTGTGTCATTTTGTGTCATAGGTTGAACATTTAGGTCATTTTTGTCGTCCCTAGGCTTATTCTAATCCAATTAAGGTTTTTAGCCAATCTTGTGCATCCAATATGTGATTTTGTGTCATTGGTTGAACATTTAGGTCATTTTCGTCCTCCCTAGGCTTATTCTAATCCAATTATGGTTTTTAACCAATCTTGTGCATCCAATATGTGATTTTGTGTCATTTTGTGTCATTGGTTGAACATTTAGGTCATTTTCGTCCTCCCTAGGCATATTCTAATCCAATTAGAGTTTTTACCCAATCTTGTGCATCCAATATGTGATTTTGTGTCATTGGTTGAACATTTAGGTCATTTTCGTCCTCCCTAGGCTTATTCTAATCCAATTAGGGTTTTTAACCACTCTTTTGCATATAATAAGTGATTTTGTGTCATTGGTAATCCAATTACGTCATTTTTGTCCTCCCTAGGCTTATTCCAATCCAATTAGGGTTTTTAACCAATCTTGGGCATCCAATATGTGATTTTGTGTCATTTTGTGTCATTGGTTGAACTTTTAGGTCATTTTCGTCCTCCTAGGCTTATTCTAATCCAATTAGGGTTTTTAACCAATCTTGTGCATCCAATATGTGATTTTGTGTCATTTTGTGTCATTGGTTGAACATTTAGGTCATTTTCGTCCTCGCTAGGCATATTCTAATCCAATTAGGGTTTTTAACCAATCTTGTGCATCCAATATGTGATTTTGTGTCATTGGTTGAACATTTAGGTCTATTTCGTCCTCCCTAGGCTTATTCTAATCCAATTAGGGTTTTTAACCACTCTTTTGCATATAATAAGTGATTTTGTGTCATTGGTAATCCAATTAGGTCATTTTTGTCCTCCCTAGGCTTATTCTAATCCAATTAGGGTTTTTAACCAATCTTGGGCATCCAATATGTGATTTTGTGTCATTTTGTGTCATTGGATGAATATTTAGGGCATTTTCGTCCTCCCTAGGCTTATTCTAACCCAATTAGGGTTTTTGACCAATCTTGTGCATCCAATATGTGATTTTGTGTCATTTTGTGTCATTGGTTGAACATTTAGGTCATTTTCGTCCTCCCTAGGCTTATTCTAATCCAATTATGGTTTTTAACCAATCTTGTGCATCCAATATGTGATTTTGTGTCATTTTGTGTCATTGGTTGAACATTTAGGTCATTTTCGTCCTCCCAAGGCTTATTCTAATCCAATTAGGGTTTTTAACCAATCTTGTGCATCCAATATGTGATTTTGTGTCATTTTGTGTCATTTGTAATCCAATTAGGTCATTTTCGTCCTCCCAAGGCTTATTCTAATCCAATTAGGGTTTTTAACCAATCTTGTGCATCCAATAAGTGATTTTGTGTCATTTTGTGTCATTGGTTGAACTTTTACGTCATTTTCGTCCTCCTAGACTTATTCTAATCCAATTAGGGTTTTTAACCAATCTTGTGCATCCAATATGTGATTTTGTGTCATTTTGTGTCATTGGTTGAACATTTAGGTCATTTTCGTCCTCCCTAGGCTTATTCTAATCCAATTAGGGTTTTTAACTAATCTTGTGCATCCATTATGTGATTTTGTGTCATTTTGTGTCATTGGTTGAACATTTAGGTCATTTTCGTCCTCTCTAGGCATATTCTAATCCAATTAGGGTTTTTAACCAATCTTGTGCATCCAATATGTGATTTTGTGTCATTGGTTGAACATTTAGGTCATTTTCGTCCTCCCAAGGCTTATTCTAATCCAATTAGGGTTTTTAACCACTCTTTTGCATATAATAAGTGATTTTGTGTCATTGGTAATCCAATTAGGTCATTTTTGTCCTCCCTAGGCTTATTCCAATCCAATTAGGGTTTTTAACCAATCTTAGGCATCCAATATGTGATTTTGTGTCATTTTGTGTCATTGGTTGAACATTTAGGTCATTTTCGTCCTCCCTAGGCTTATTCTAACCCAATTAGGGTTTTTAACCAATCTTGTGAATCCAATATGTGATTTTGTTTCATTTTTTGTCATTGGTTGAACATTTAGGTCATTTTCGTCCTCCCTAGGCTTATTCTAATCCAATTAGGGTTTTTAACCAATCTTGTGCATCCAATATGTGATTTTGTGTCATTTTGTGTCATTGGTTTAACATTTAGGTCATTTTCGTCCTCCCTAGGGTTATTCTAATTCAATTAGGGTTTTTATGCAATCTTGTGTATCCAATATGTGATTTTGTGTCATTTTGTGTCATTGGTTGAACATTTAGGTCATTTTCGTCCTCCCTAGGCTTATTCTAATCCAATTAGGGTTTTTAACCAATCTTGTGCATCCAATATGTGATTTTGTGTCATTTTGTGTCCATGGTTGAACATTTAGGTCATTTTCGTCCTCCCTAGGCTTATTCTAATCCAATTAGGGTTTTTAACCAATCTTGTGCATCCAATATGTGATTTTGTGTCATTTTGTGTCATTGGTTGAACATTTAGGTCATTTTCGTCCTCCCTAGGCTTATTCTAATCCAATTATGGTTTTTAACCAATCATGTGCATCCAATATGTCATTTTGTGTCATTGGTTGAACATTTAGGTCATTTTCGTCCTCCCTAGGCTTATTCTAATCCAATTAGGGTTTTTAACCAATCTTGTGCATCCAATATGTCATTTTGTGTCATTGGTTGAACATTTAGGTCATTTTCGTCCTCCCTAGGCTTATTCTAGTCAATTTAGGGTTTTTAACCAATCTTGTGCATCCAATATGTGATTTTGTGTCATTTTGTGTCATTGGTTGAACATTTAGGTCATTTTCGTCCTCCCTAGGCTTATTCTAGTCAATTTAGGGTTTTTAACCAATCTTGTGCATCCAATATGTGATTTTGTGTGATTTTGTATCATTGGTTGAACATTTAGGTCATTTTCGTCCTCCCTAGGCTTATTCTAATCCAATTAGGGTTTTTAACAAATCTTGTGCATCCAATATGTGATTTTGTGTCATTTTGTGTCATTGGTTGAACATTTAGGTCATTTTCGTCCTCCCTAGGCTTATTCTAATCCAATTAGGGTTTTTAACCAATCTTGTGCATCCAATATGTGATTTTGTGTCATTTTGTGTCATTGGTTGAACATTTAGGTCATTTTCGTCCTCCCTAGGCTTATTCTAATCCAATTAGGGTTTTTAACCAATCTTGTGCATCCAATATGTAATTTTGGGTCATTTTGTGTCATTGGTTGAACATTTAGGTCATTTTCGTCCTCCCTTGGCTTATTCCAATCCAATTAGGGTTTTTAACCTATCTTGTGCATCCAATATGTGATTTTGTGTCATTGGTTGAACATTTAGGTCATTTTCGTCCTCCCTAGGCTTATTCTAATCCAATTAGGGTTTTTAACCAATCTTGTGCATCCAATATGTGATTTTGTGTCATTGGTTAAACATTTAGGTCATTTTCGTCCCCCTTAGGCTTATTCTAATCCAATTAGGGTTTTTAACCAATCTTGTGCATCCAATATGTGATTTTGTGTCATTGGTTGAACATTTAGGTCATTTTCTTCCTCCCTAGGCTTATTCTAATCCAATTAGG
>JBBPBQ010000008.1:8823541-8836513 GCA_037974755.1 Cicer yamashitae | reverse complement strand
CCAATTAGGGTTTTTAACCAATCTTGTGCATCCAATATGTGATTTTGTGTCATTGGTTGAACATTTAGGTCATTTTCTTCCTCCCTAGGCTTATTCTAATCCAATTAGGGTTTTTATCCAATCTTGTACATCCAATATGTGATTTTGTGTCATTGGTTGAACATTTAGGTCATTTTCGTCCTCCCTAGGCTTATTCTAATCCAATTAGGGTTTTTAACCAATCTTGTGCATCCAATATGTGATTTTGTGTCATTTTGTGTCATTGGTTGAACATTTAGGTCATTTTCGTCCTCCCTAGGCTTATTCTAATCCAATTAGGGTTTTTAACCAATCTTGTGCATCCAATATCTGATATTGTGTCATTGGTTGAACATTTAGGTCATTTTCGTCCTCCCTAGGCTTATTCTAATCCAATTAGGGTTTTTAACCAATCTTGTGCATCCAATATGTGATTTTGTGTCATTGGTTGAACATTTAGGTCATTTTCGTCCACCCTAGGCTCTTTTTAATCCAATTAGGGTTTTTAACCAATCTTGTGCATCCAATATGTGATTTTGTGTCATTGGTTAAACATTTAGGTCATTTTCGTCCTCCCTATGCTTATTCTAATCCAATTAGGGTTTTTAACCAATCTTGTGCATCGAATATGTGATTTTGTGTCATTTTGTGTCATTTGTTGAACATTTAGGTCATTTTCGTCCTCCCTAGGCTTATTCTAATCCAATTAGGGTTTTTAACCAATCTTGTGCATCCAATATGTGATTTTGTGTCATTTTGTGTCATTGGTTGAACATTTAGGTCATTTTCGTCCTCCCTAGGCTTATTCTAATCCAATTAGGGTTTTTAACCAATCTTGTGCATCCAATATGTGATTTTGTGTCATTGGTTGATTATTTAGGTCAATTTCCTCCTCCTTAGGCTTATTCTAATCCAATTAGGGGTTTTAACCTATCTTGTGCATCCAATATGTGATTTTGTGTCATTGGTTGAACATTTAGGTCATTTTCGTCCTCCCTAGGCTTATTCTAATCCAATTAGGGTTTTTAACCAATCTTGTGCATCCAATATGTGATTTTTTGTCATTGGTTGAATATTTAGGTCATTTTTGTTCTCCCTAGGCTTATTCTAATCCAATTAGGGTTTTTAACCAATCTTGTGCATCCAATATGTGATTTTGTGTCATTTTGTGTCATTGGTTGAACATTTAGGTCATTTTCGTCCTCCCTAGGCTTATTCTAATCCAATTAGGGTTTTTAACCAATCTTGTGCATCCAATATGTGATTTTGTGTCATTGGTTGAACATTTAGGCCATTTTCGTCCTCCTTGGGCTTATTCTAATCCAATTAGGGTTTTTAACCAATCTTGTGCATCCAATATGTGATTTTGTGTCATTGGTTGAACATTTAGGTCATTTTCCCCTAGGCTTATTCTAATCCAATTAGGGTTTTAAACCAATCTTGTGCATCCAATATGTGATTTTGTGTCATTTTGTGTCATTGGTTGCACATTAAGGTCATTTTCGTCCTCCCTAGGCTTATTCTAATCCAATTAGGGTTTTTAACCAATCTTGAGCATCCAATATGTGATTTTGTGTCATTTTGTGTCATTGGTTGAACATTTAGGTCATTTTCGTCCTCCCTAGGCTTATTCTAATCAAATTAGGGTTTTTAAGCAATCTTGTGCATCCAATATGTTATTTTGTGTCATTGGTTGAACATTTTGTTCATTTTCGCCCACCCTAGGCTTATTCTAATCCAATTAGGGTTTTCAACAAATCTTGTGCATCCAATATGTGATTTTGTGTCATTGGTTGAAAATTTAGGTCATTTTCGTCCTCCCTACGCTTATTCTAATCCAATTAGGGTTTTTAACCAATCTTGTGCATCCAATATGTGATTTTGTGTCATTTTGTGTCATTGGTTGAACATTTAGGTTATTTTCGTCCTCCCTAGACTTATTCTAATCCAATTAGGGTTTTTAACCAATCTTGTGCATCCAATATGTGATTTTGTGTCATTTTGTGTCATTGGTTGAACATTAAGGTCATTTTCGTCCTCCCTAGGCTTATTCTAATCCAATTAGGGTTTTTAACCAATCTTGTGCATCCAATATGTGATTTTGTGTCATTTTGTGTCATTGGTTGAACATTTAGGTCATTTTCGTCCTCCCTAGGCTTATTCTAATCCAATTAGGGTTTTTAACCAATCTTGTGCATCCAATATGTGATTTTGTGTCATTTTCTGTCATTTTGTGTCATATGTAGTCCAATTAGGTCATTTTCGTCCTCCCTAGGCTTATTCTAATCCAATTAGGGTTTTTAACCAATCTTGTGCATCCAATATGTGATTTTGTGTCATTTTGTGTCATTGGTTGAACATTTAGGTCATTTTCGTCCTCCCTAGGCTTATTCTAATCCAATTAGGGTTTTTAACCAATCTTGTGCATCCAATATGTGATTTTGTGTCATTTTGTGTCATTGGTTGAACATTTGGGTCATTTTCGTCCTCCCTCGGCTTATTCTAATCCAATTAGGGTTTTTAACCAATCTTGTGCATCCAATATGTGATTTTGTGTCATTTTGTGTCATTGGTTGAACATTTAGGTCATTTTCGTCCTCCCTAGGCTTATTCTAATCCAATTAGGGTTTTTAACCAATCTTGGGCATCCAATATGTGATTTTGTGTCATTTTGTGTCATTGGTTAAACATTTAGGTCATTTTCGTCCTCCCTAGGCTTATTCTAATCCAATTAGGGTTTTTAACCAATCTTGTGCATCCAATATGTGATTTTTTGTCATTTTGTGTCATTGGTTGAACATTTAGGTCATTTTCGTCCTCCCTACGCATATTCTAATCCAATTAGGGTTTTTAACCAATCTTGTGCATCCAATATGTGATTTTGTGTCATTGGTTGAACATTTAGGTCATTTTCGTCCTCCCTAGGCATATTCTAATCCAATTAGGGTTTGTAACCAATCTTGTGCATCTAATATGTGATTTTGTGTCATTGGTTGAACATTTAGGTCTTCTTCGTCCTCCCTAGGCTTATTCTAATCCAATTAGGGTTTTTAACCAATCTTGTGCATCCAATATTTGATTTTTTGTCATTGGTTGAACATTTAGGTCATTTTCGTCCTCCCTAGGCTTATTCTAATCCAATTAGGGTTTTTAACCACTCTTTTGCATATAATAATTGATTTTGTGTCATTGGTAATCCAATTAGGTCATTTTTGTCCTCCCTAGGCTTATTCTAATCCAATTAGGGTTTTTAACCAATCTTGTGCATCCAATATGTGATTTTGTGTCATTTTGTGTCATTGGTTGAACATTTAGGTCATTTTCGTCCTCCCTAGGCTTATTCTAATCCAATTAGGGTTTTTAACCAATCTTGTGCATCCAATATGTGATTTTGTGTCATTTTGTGTCATTGGTTGAACATTTAGGTCATTTTCGTCATCCCTAGCCTTATTCTAATCCAATTAAGGTTTTTTACCAATCTTGTGCATCCAATATGTGATTTTGTGTATTTGGTTGAACATTTAGGTCATTTTCATCATCCTTAGGCTTATTCTAATCCAATTAGGGTTTTTAACCAATCTTGTGCATCCAATATGTGATTTTGTGTCATTTCGTGTCATTGGTTGAACATTTAGGTCATTTATGTCCTCCCAATGCTTATTCTACTCCAATTAGGATTTTCAACCAATCTTGTGCATCCAATATGTGATTTTGTGTCATTTTGTGTCATTGGTTGAACATTTAGGTCATTTTCGTCCTCCCTAGGCTTATTCTAATCCAATTAGGGTTTTTAACCAATCTTGTGCATCCAATATGTGATTTTGTGTCCTTTTGTGTCATTGGTTTAACATTTAGGTCATTTTCCCCCTCCCTAGGCTTATTCTAATCCAATTAAGGTTTTTAACCAATCTTGTGCATCGAATGTGTGATTTTGTGTCATTTTGTGTCATTGGTTGAACATTTAGGTCATTTTCGTCCTCCCTAGGCTTATTCTAATCCAATTAGGGTTTTTAACCAATCTTGTGCATCCAATATCTGATTTTGTGTAATTTTGTGTCATTGGTTGAACATTTAGGTCATTTTCGTCCTCCCTAGGCTTATTCTAATCCAATTAGGGTTTTTAACCTATCTTTGGTGTCCAATATGTGATTTTGTGTCATTGGGTAAACATTTAGGTCATTTTCGTCCTCCCTAGGCTTATTCTAGTCCAATTAGGGTTTTTAACCAATCTTGTGCATCCAATATGTGATTTTGTGTCATTTTGTGTCATTGGTTGAACATTTAGGTCATTTTCGTCCTCCCTAGGCTTATTCTAATCCAATTAGGGTTTTTAACCAATCTTGTGCATCCAATATGTGATTTTGTGTCATTTTGTGTCATTGGTTGAACATTTAGGTCATTTTCGTCCTCCCTAAGTTTATTCTAATCCAATTAGGGTTTTTAACCAATCTTGTGCATCCAATATGTGATTTTGTGTCATTTTGTGTCATTGGTTGAACATTTAGGTCATTTTCGTCCTCCCTAGGGTTATTCTAATCCAATTAGGGTTTTTAACCAATCTTGTGCATCCAATATGTGATTTTGTGTCATTTTGTGTCATCTGTAATCCAATTAGGTCATTTTCGTCCTCCCTAGGCTTATTCTAATCCAATTAGGGTTTTTAACCAATCTTGTGCATCCAATATGCGATTTTGTGTCATTGGTTGAACATTTAGGTCGTTTTCGTCCTCCCTAGGCTTATTCTAATCCAATTAGGTTTTAACCAATCTCGTGCTTCCAATATGTGATTTTGTGTCATTGGATGAACTTTTAGGTCATTTTCGTCCTCCTAGGCTTATTCTGATCCAATTAGGGTTTTTAACCAATCTTGTGCATCCAATATGTGATTTTGTGTCATTTTGTGTCATTGGTTGAACATTTAGGTCATTTTCGTCCTCCCTAGGCCTATTCTAATCCAATTAGGGTTTTTAACCAATCTTGTGCATCCAATATGTGATTTTGTGTCATTGGTTGAACATTTAGGTCATTTTCGTCCTCGCTAGGCATATTCTAATCCAATTAGGGTTTTTAACCAATCTTGTGCATCCAATATGTGATTTTGTGTCATTGGTTGAATATTTAGGTCATTTTTGTCCTCCCTAGGCTTATTCTAATCCAATTAGGGTTTTTAACCACCCTTTTGCATATAATAAGTGATTTTGTGTCATTGGTAATCCAATTAGGTAATTTTTGTCCTCCTAAGGCTTATTCTAATCCAATTAGGGTTTTTAACCAATCTTGGGCATCCAATATGTGATTGTGTCATTTTGTGTCATTGGTTGAACATTTAGGTCATTTTCGTCCTCCCTAGGCTTATTCTAACCCAATTAGGGTTTTTAACCAATCTTGTGCATCCAATATTTGATTTTGTGTCATTGGTTGAACATTTAGGTCATTTTCGTCCTCCCTAGGCTTATTCTAATCCAATTATGGTTTTTAACCAATCTTGTGCATCCAATATGTGATTTTGTGTCATTTTGTGTCATTGGTTGAACATTTAGGTCATTTTCATCCTCCCTAGGCTTATTCTAATCCAATTAGGGTTTTTAACCAATCTTGTGCATCAAATATGTGATTTTGTGTCATTTTGTGTCATTGGTTGAACATTTAGGTCATTTTCGTCCTCCCAAGGCTTATTCTAATCCAATTAGGGTTTTTAACCAATCTTGTGCATCCAATATGTGATTTTGTGTCATTTTGTGTCATCTGTAATCCAATTAGGTCATTTTCGTCCTCCCTAGGCTTATTCTAATCCAATTAGGGTTTTTAACCAATCTTGTGGATCCAATATGTGATTTTGTGTCATTTTGTGTCATTGGTTGAACATTTAGGTCATTTTCGTCCTCGCTAGGCATATTCTAATCCAATTAGGGTTTTTAACCAATCTTGTGCATCCAATATGTGATTTTGTGTCATTTTGTGTCATTGGTTGAACATTTAGGTCATTTTCGTCCTCCCTAGGCTTATTCTAATCCAATTAGGGTTTTTAACCAATCTTGTGCATCCAATATGTGATTTTATGTTATTTTGTGTCATTGGTTGAACATTTAGGTCATTTTCGTCTTCCCTAGGCTTATTCTAATCCAATTAGGGTTTTTAACCAATCTTGTGCATCCAATATGTGATTTTGTGTCATTTTGTGTCATTGGTTGAACATTTAAGTCATTTTCGTCCTCCCTAGGCTTATTCTAATCCAATTAGGGTTTTTAACCAATCTTGTGCATCCAATATGTGATTTTGTGTCATTTTGTGTCATTGGTTGAACATTTAAGTCATTTTCGTCATCCCTAGGCTTATTCTAATCCAATTAGGGTTTTTAACCAAACTTGTGCATCCAATACGTGATTTTGTGTCATTTTGTGTCATTGGTTGAACATTTAGGTCATTTTCGTCCTCCCTAGGCCTATTCTAATCCAATTAGGGTTTTTAACCAATCTTGTGCATCCAATATGTGATTTTGTGTCATTGGTTGAACATTTAGGTCATTTTCGTCCTCGCTAGGCATATTCTAATCCAATTAGGGTTTTTAACCAATCTTGTGCATCCAATATGTGATTTTGTGTCATTGGTTGAATATTTAGGTCATTTTTGTCCTCCCTAGGCTTATTCTAATCCAATTAGGGTTTTTAACCACCCTTTTGCATATAATAAGTGATTTTGTGTCATTGGTAATCCAATTAGGTAATTTTTGTCCTCCTAAGGCTTATTCTAATCCAATTAGGGTTTTTAACCAATCTTGGGCATCCAATATGTGATTGTGTCATTTTGTGTCATTGGTTGAACATTTAGGTCATTTTCGTCCTCCCTAGGCTTATTCTAACCCAATTAGGGTTTTTAACCAATCTTGTGCATCCAATATTTGATTTTGTGTCATTGGTTGAACATTTAGGTCATTTTCGTCCTCCCTAGGCTTATTCTAATCCAATTATGGTTTTTAACCAATCTTGTGCATCCAATATGTGATTTTGTGTCATTTTGTGTCATTGGTTGAACATTTAGGTCATTTTCGTCCTCCCTAGGCATATTCTAATCCAATTAGGGTTTTTAACCAATCTTGTGCATCCAATATGTGATTTTTGTCATTTTGTGTCATTGGTTGAACATTTAGGTCATTTTCGTCCTCCCTAGGATTATTCTAATCTAATTAGGATTTTTAACCAATCTTGTGCATCCAATATGTGATTTTGTGTCATTTTGTGTCATTGGTTGAACATTTAGGTCATTTTCGTCGTCCCTAGGCTTATTCTAATCCAATTACGTTTGTTAACCAATCCTTTGCATCCAGTATGTGATTTTGTATCATTTTGTGTCATTGGTTGAACATTTAGGTCATTTTCGTCTTCCCTAGGCTTATTCTAATCGAATTAGGGTTTTTAACCAATCTTGTGCATCCAATATGTGATTTTGTGTCATTTTGTGTCATTGGTTGAACATTTAGGTCATTTTCGTCCTCGCTAGGCTTATTCTAATCCAGTTAGGGTTTTTAACCAATCTTGTGCATCCAATATGTGATTTTGTGTCATTGGTTGAACATTTAGGTCATTTTTGTCCTCCGTAGGATTATTCTAACCCAATTAGGGTTTTTAACCAATCTTATGCATCAAATATGTGATTTTGTGTCATTTTGTGTCATTGGTTGATCATTTAGGTCATTTTCGTCCTCCCTAGGCTTATTCTAATCATATTAGGGTTTTTAACCAATCTTGTGCATCCAATATGTGATTTTGTGTCATTTTGTGTCATTGGTTGAACATTTAGGTCATTTTCGTCCTCCCTAGGCTTATTCTAATCCAATTAGGGTTTTTAACCAATCTTGTCCATCCAATATGTGATTTTGTGTCATTTTGTGTCATTTGTTGAACATTTAGGTCATTTTCGTCCTCCCTAGGCTTATTCTAATCCAATTAGGGTTTTTAACCAATCTTGTGCATCCAATATGTGATTTTGTGTCATTTTGTGTCATTGGTTGAACATTTAGGTCATTTTCGTCCTCCTAAGGCTTATTCTAATCCAATTAGGGTTTTTAACCAATCTTGTGCATCCAATATGTGATTTTGTGTCATTTTGTGTCATTGGTTGAACATTTAGGTCATTTTCGTCCTCCCAAGGCTTATTCTAATCCAATTAGGGTTTTTAACCAATCTTGTGCATCCAATATGTGATTTTGTGTCATTTTGTGTCATCTGTAATCCAATTAGGTCATTTTCGTCCTCCCTAGGCTTATTCTAATCCAATTAGAGTTTTTAACCAATCTTGTGCATCCAATATGTGATTTTGTGTCATTTTGTGTCATTGGTTGAACATTTAGGTCATTTTCGTCCTCCCTAGGCTTATTCTAATCCAATTACGAGTTTTAACCAATCTTGTGCATCCAATATGTGATTTTGTGTCATTGGTTGAACATTTAGGTCATTTTCGTCCTCCCTAGGCCTATTAAAATCCAATTAGGGTTTTTAACCAATCTTGTGCATCCAATATGTGATTTTGTGTCATTTTGTGTCATTGGTTGAACATTTAGGTCATTTTCGTCCTCCCTAGGCTTATTCTAATCCAATTAGGGTTTTTAACCAATCTTGTGCATCCAATATGTGATTTTGTGTCATTGGTTGAACATTTAAGTTATTTTCGTCCTCCCTAGGCTTATTCTAATCCAATTAGGGTTTTTAACCAATCTTGTGCATCCAATATGTGATTTTGTGTCATTTTGTGTCATTGGTTGAACATTTAGGTCATTTTCGTCCTCCCTAGGCTTATTCTAATCCAATTAGGGTTTTTAACTAATCTTGTGCATCCAATATGTGATTTTGTGTCATTTGTTGAACATTTAGGTCATTTTCGTCCTCGCTAGGCTTATTCTAATCCATTTAGGGTTTTTAACCAATCTTGTGCATCCAATATGTGATTTTGTGTCATTGGTTGAACATTTAGGTCATTTTTGTCCTGCCTAGGATTATTCTAATCCAATTAGGGTTTTTAACCAATCATGTGCATCAAATATGTGATTTTGTGTTATTTTGTGTCATTGGTTGAACATTTAGGTCATTTTCGTCCTCCCTAGGCTTATTCTAATCATATTAGGGTTTTTAACCAATCTTGTGCATCCAATATGTCGTTTTGTGTCATTTTGTGTCATTGGTTGAACATTTAGGTCATTTTCGTCCTCCCTAGGCTTATTCTAATCCAATTAGGGTTTTTAACCAATCTTGTGCATCCAATATGTGATTTTGGGTCATTGGTTGAACATTTAGGTCATTTTTGTCCTCCGTATGATTATTGTAATCCAATTAGGGTTTTTAACCAATCTTGTGCATCAAATATGTGATTTTGTGTCATTTTGTGTCATTGGTTGAACATTTAGGTCATTTTCGTCCTCCCTAGGCTTATTCTAATCCAATTAGGGTTTTTAACCAATCTTGTGCATCCAATATGTGATTTTGTGTCATTTTTTGTCATTGGTTGAACATTTAGGTCATTTTCGTCCTCCCTAGGCTAATTCTAATCCAATTGGGATGTTTAACCAATCTTGTGCATCCAATATGTGATTTTGTGTCATTTTGTGTCATTGGTTGAACATTTAGGTCATTTTCGTCCTCCCTAGGCTTATTCTAATCCAATTAGGGTTTTTAACCAATCTTGTGCATCCAATATGTGATTTTGTGTCATTTTGTGTCATTGGTTGAACATTTAGGTCATTTTCGTCCTCCCTAGGCTTATTCTAATCCAATTAGGGTTTTTAACCAATCTTGTGCATCCAATATTTGATTTTGTGTCATTTTGTGTTATTGGTTGACCATTTAGGTCATTTTCGTCCTCCCTAGGCTTATTCTAATCCAATTAGGGTTTTTAACCAATCTTGTGCATCCAATATGTGATTTTGTGTAATTTTGTGTCATTGGTTGAACATTTAGGTCATTTTCGTCGTCCCTAGGCTTATTCTAATCCAATTAGGGTTTTTAACCAATCTTGTGCATCCAATATGTGATTTTGTGTCATTTTGTGTCATTGGTTGAACATTTAGGTCATTTTCGTCCTCCCAAGGCTTATTCTAATCCAATTAGGGTTTTTAACCAATCTTGTGCATCCAATATGTGATTTTGTGTCATTTTGTGTCATTGGTTGAACATTTAGGTCATTTTCGTCCTCGCTAGGCTTATTCTAATCCAATTAGGGTTTTTAACCAATCTTGTGCATCCAATATGTGATTTTGTGTCATTTTGTGTCATTGGTTGAACATTTAGGTCATTTTCGTCCTCCCAAGGCTTATTCTAATCCAATTAGGGTTTTTAACCAATCTTGTGCATCCAATATGTGATTTTGGGTCATTTTGTGTCATTTGTAATCCAATTAGGTCATTTTCGTCCTCCCTAGGCTTATTCTAATCCAATTAGGGTTTTTAACCAATCTTGTGCATCCAATATGTGATTTTGTGTCATTTTGTGTCATTGGTTGAACATTTAGGTCATTTTCGTCCTCCCTAAGCTTATTCTAATCCAATTACGGTTTTTAACAAATCTTGTGCATCCAATATGTGATTTTGTGTAATTGGTTGAACATTTAGGTCATTTTCGTCGACCCTAAGCTTATCCTAATCCAATTAGGGTTTTTAACCAATCTTGTGCATCCAATATGGGATTTTGTGTCATTAGTTGAACATTTAGGTCATTTTCGTCCTCCCTAGGGTTATTCTAATCCAATTAGTGTTTTTAACCAATCTTGTGCATCCAATACTTGATTTTGTGTCATTAGTTGAACATTTAGGTCATTTTCGTCCTCCCTAAGTTTATTCTAATCCAAATAGGGTTTTTAACCAATCTTGTGCATCCAATATGTGATTTTGTGTCATTTTGTGTCATTGGTTGAACATTTAGGTCATTTTCGTCCTCCCTAGGCTTATTCTAATCCAATTAGGGTTTTTAACCAATCTTGTGCATCCAATATGTGATTTTGTGTCATTTTGTGTCATTGGTTGAACATTTAGGTCATTTTCGTCCTCCCTAGGCTTATTCTAATCCAATTAGGGTTTTTAACCAATCTTGTGGATCCAATATGTGATTTTGTGTCATTTTGTGTCATTGGTTGAACATTTAGGTCATTTTCGTCCTCCGAAGGCTTATTCTAATCCAATTAGGGTTTTTAACCAATCTTGTGCATCCAATATGTGATTTTGTGTCATTTTGTGTCATTTGTAATCCAATTAGGTCATTTTCGTCCTCCCTAGGCTTATTCTAATCCAATTAGGGTTTTTAACCAATCTTGTGCATCCAATATGTGATTTTGTGTCATTGGTTGAACATTTAGGTCATTTTCGTCCTCCCTAGGCTTATTCTAATCCAATTAGGGTTTTTAACCACTCTTTTACATATAATAAGTGATTTTGTGTCATTGGTAATCCAATTAGGTCATTTTTGTCCTCCCTAGGCTTATTCTAATCCAATTAGGGTTTTTAACCAATCTTGGGCATCCAATATGTGATTTTGTGTCATTTTGTGTCATTGGTTGAACATTTAGGTCATTTTCGTCCTCCCTAGGCTTATTCTAATCCAATTAGGGTTTTTAACCACTCTTTTGCATATAATAAGTGATTTTGTGTCATTGGTAATCCAATTAGGTCATTTTTGTCCTCCCTAGGCTTATTCTAATCCAATTAGGGTTTTTAACCAATCTTGGGCATCCAATATGTGATTTTGTGTCATTTTGTGTCATTGGATGAATATTTAGGGCATTTTCGTCCTCCCTAGGCTTATTCTAACCCAATTAGGGTTTTTAACCAATCTTGTGCATCCAATATGTGATTTTGTGTCATTTTGTGTCATTGGTTGAACATTTAGGTCATTTTCGTCCTCCCTAGGCTTATTCTAATCCAATTATGGTTTTTAACCAATCTTGTGCATCCAATATGTGATTTTGTGTCATTTTGTGTCATTGGTTGAACATTTAGGTCATTTTCGTCCTACCTAGGCTTATTCTAATCCAATTAATGTTTTTAACCAATCTTGTGCATCCAATATGTGATTTTGTGTCATTTTGTGTCATTGGTTGAACATTTAGGTCATTTTCGTCCTCCCTAGGCTTATTCTAATCCAATTATGGTTTTTAACCAATCTTGTGCATCAATTATGTGATTTTGTGTCATTTTGTGTCATTGTTTGAACATTTAGGTCATTTTCGTCCTCCCTAGGCTTATTCTAATCCAATTATGGTTTTTAACCAATCTTGTGCATCCAATATGTGATTTTGTGTCATTTTGTGTCATTGGTTGAACATTTAGGTCATTTTCGTCCTCCCTAGGCATATTCTAATCCAATTAGAGTTTTTACCCAATCTTGTGCATCCAATATGTGATTTTGTGTCATTGGTTGAACATTTAGGTCATTTTCGTCCTCCCTAGGCTTATTCTAATCCAATTAGGGTTTTTAACCACTCTTTTGCATATAATAAGTGATTTTGTGTCATTGGTAATCCAATTAGGTCAATTTTGTCCTCCCAAGGCTTATTCCAATCCAATTAGGGTTTTTAACCAATCTTGGGCATCCAATATGTGATTTTGTGTCATTTTGTGTCATTGGTTGAACTTTTAGGTCATTTTCGTCCTCCTAGGCTTATTCTAATCCAATTAGGGTTTTTAACCAATCTTGTGCATCCAATATGTGATTTTGTGTCATTTTGTGTCATTGGTTGAACATTTAGGTCATTTTCGTCCTCCCTAGGCTTATTCTAATCCAATTAGGGTTTTTAACCTATCTTGTGGATCCAATATGTGATTTTGTGTCATTGGTTGAACATTTAGGTCATTTTCGTCCTCGCTAGGCCTATTCTAATCCAATTAGGGTTTTTAACCAATCTTGTGCATCCAATATGTGATTTTGTGTCATTGGTTCAACATTTAGGTCATTTTCGTCCTCCCTAGGCTTATTC
>JBBPBQ010000008.1:8812908-8823531 GCA_037974755.1 Cicer yamashitae | reverse complement strand
CTAGGCATATTCTAATCCAATTAGGGTTTTTAACCAATCTTGTGCATCCAATATGTGATTTTGTGTCATTGGTTCAACATTTAGGTCATTTTCGTCCTCCCTAGGCTTATTCTAATCCAATTAGGGTTTTTAACCAATCTTGTGCATCCAATATGTGATTTTGTGTCATTTTGTGTCATTTGTTGAACATTTAGGTCATTTTCGTCCTCCCTAGGCTTATTCTAATCCAATTAGGGTTTTTAACCAATCTTGTGCATCCAATATGTGATTTTGTGTCATTGGTTCAACATTTAGGTCATTTTCGTCCTCCCTAGGCTTATTCTAATCCAATTAGGGTTTTTAACCAATCTTGTGCATCCAATATGTGATTTTGTGTCATTTTGTGTCATTGGTTGAACATTTAGGTCAATTTCGTCCTTCCTAGGCTTATTCTAATACAATTAGGGTTTTAAACCAATCTCTGGCATCCAATATGTGATTTTGTGTCATTGGTTGAACATTTAGGTCATTTTCGTCCTTCCTAGGCTTATTCTAATCCAATTAAGATTTTTAACCAATCTTGTGCATCCAATATGTGATTTTGTGTCATTTTGTGTCATTGGTTGAACATTTAGGTCATTTTCATCCTCCCTAGGCTTATTCTAATCCAATTTGGGTTTTTAACCAATCTTGTGCATCCAGTATCTGATTTTGTGTCATTGGTTGAACATTTAGGTCATTTTCGTTCTCCCTAGGCTTATTCTAATCCAATTAGGGTTTTAAACCAATCTTGTGCTTCCGATATGTTCTTTTGTGTTAGTTTGTGTCATTGGTTGAACATTTAGGTCATTTTCGTCATCCCTAGGCTTATTCTAATCCAATAAGGGTTTTAACCAATCGTGTGCATCCAATATGTGATTTTGTGTCATTTTGTGTCGTTGGTTGAACATTTAGGTCATTTTCGTCCTCCCCAGGCTTATTCTAATCCAATTAGGGTTTTTCACCAATCCTGTGCATCCAATATGTGATTTTGTGTCATTTTGTGTCATTGGTTGAACATTTAGGTCATTTTCGTCCTCCCTAGGCTTATTCTAATCCAATTAGGGTTTTTAACCAATCTTGTGCATCCAGTATCTGATTTTGTGTCATTGGTTGAACATTTAGGTCATTTTCGTTCTCCCTAGGCTTATTCTAATCCAATTAGGGTTTTAAACCAATCTTGTGCTTCCGATATGTGATTTTGTGTTAGTTTGTGTCATTGGTTGAACATTTAGGTCATTTTCGTCCTCACCAGGCTTATTCTAATCCAATTAGGGTTTTTCACCAATCCTGTGCATCCAATATGTGATTTTGTGTCATTGGTTGAACATTTAGGTCATTTTCGTCCTCCCTAGGGTTATTTTAATCCAATTAGGATTTTTAACCAATCTTGTGCATCCAATATGTGATTTTGTGTCATTGGTTGAACATTTAGGTCATTTTCGTCCTCCCTAGGCTTATTCTACGCCAATTAGGGTTTTTAACCAATCTTGTGCATCCAATATGTGATTTTGTGTCATTTTGTGTCATTGGTTGAACATTTAGGTCATTTTCGTCCTCCCTAGGCTTATTCTAATCCAATTAGGGTTTTTAACCAATCTTGTGCATCCAATATGTGATTTTGTGTCATTTTGTGTCATTGGTTGAACATTTAGGTCATTTTCGTCCTTCGTAGGGTTATTTTAATCCAATTAGGATTTTTAACCAATCTTGTGCATCCAATATGTGATTTTGTGTCATTGGTTGAACATTTAGGTCATTTTCGTCCTCCCTAGGGTTATTTTAATCCAATTAGGATTTTTAACCAATCTTGTGCATCCAATATGTGATTTTGTGTCATTTTGTGTGAATTGGTTGAACATTTAGGTCATTTTCGTCCTCCCTAGGCTTATTCTACGCCGATTAGGGTTTTTAACCAATCTTGTGCATCCAATATGTGATTTTGTGTCATTTTGTGTCATTGGTTGAACATTTAGGTCATTTTCGTCCTCCCTAGGCTTATTCTAATCCAATTAGGGTTTTTAACCAATCTTGTGCATCCAATATGTGATTTTGTGTCATTTTGTGTCATTGGTTGAACATTTAGGTCATTTTCGTCCTCCCTAGGCTTATTCTAATCCAATTAGGGTTTTAAACAAATCTTGTGCATCCAATATGTGATTTTGTGTCATTGGTTGAACATTTAGGTCATTTTCGTCCTCCCTAGGCGTATTCTAATCCAATTAGGGTTTTTAACCAATCTTGTGCATCCAATATGTGATTTTGTGTCATTTTGTGTCATTGGTTGAACATTTAGGTCATTTTCGTCCTCCCTATGCTTATTCTAATCCAATTAGGGTTTTTAACCAATCTTGTGCATCCAATATGTGATTTTGTGTCATTTCGTGTCATTGGTTGAACATTTAGGTCATTTTCGTCCTCCCTAGGCTTATTCTAATCCAATTAGGGTTTTTAACCAATCTTGTGCATCCAATATGTGATTTTGTGTCATTTTGTGTCATTGGTTGAACATTTAGGTCATTTTCGTCCTCCCTAGGCTTCTTCTAATCGAGTTAGGGTTTTTAACCAATCTTGTGCATCCAATATGTGATTTTGTGTCATTTTGTGTCATTGGTTGAACATTTAGGTCATTTTCGTCCTCCCTAGCCTTATTCTAATCCAATTAGGGCTTTTAACCAATCTTGTGCATCCAATATGTGATTTTGTGTCATTGGTTGAACATTTAGGTCATTTTCGTCCTCCCTAGGCTTATTCTATTCCAATTAGGGTGTTTAACCAATCTTGTGCATCCAATATGTGATTTTGTGTCATTTTGTGTCATTGGTTGAACATTTAGGTCATTTTCGTCCTCCCTAGGCTTATTCTAATCCAATTAGGGTTTTTAACCAATCTTGTGCATCCAATATGTGATTTTGTGTCATTTTGTGTCATTGGTTGAACATTTAGGTCATTTTCGTCCTCCCTAGGATTATTCTAATCCAATTAGGGTTTTTAACCAATCTTGTGCATTCAATATGTGATTTTGTGTCATTGGTTGAACATTTAGGTCATTTTCGTCCTCCTTAGGCTTATTCTAATCCAATTAGGGTTTTTAACCAATCTTGTGCATCCAATATGTGATTTTGTGTCATTTTGTGTCATTGGTTGAACATTTAGGTCATTTTCGTCCTTCCTAGGCTTTTTCTAATCCAATTATGGTTTTTAACCAATCTTGTGCATCCAATATGTGATTTTGTGTCATTGGTTCAACATTTAGGTCATTTTCGTCCTCCCTAGGCTTATTCTAATCCAATTAGGGTTTTTAACCAATCTTGTGCATCCAATATGTGATTTTGTGTCATTTTGTGTCATTGGTTGAACATTTAGGTCATTTTCGTCCTCCCTAGGGTTATTCTATTCCAATTAGGGTTTTTAACCAATCTTGTGCATCCAATATGTGATTTTGTGTCATTGGTTGAACATTTAGGTCATTTTCGTCCTCCCTAGGCTTATTCTAATCCAATTAGGGTTTTTAACCAATCTTGTGCATCCAATATGTGATTTTGTGTCATTGGTTGAACATTTACTTCATTTTCGTCCTCCCTAGGCTTATTCTAATCCATTTAGGGTTTTTAACCAATCTTGTGCATCCAATATGTGATTTTGTGTCATTTTGTGTCATTGGTTGAACATTTAGGTCATTTTCGTCCTCCCTAGGCTTATTCTAATCCAATTAGGGTTTTTAACCTATCTTGTGCATCCAATATGTGATTTTGTGTCATTTTGTGTCATTGGTTTAACATTTAGGTCATTTTCGTCTTCCCTAGGCTTATTCTAATCCAATTAGGGTTTTTAACCAATCTTGTGCATCCAATATGTGATTTTGTCTCATTTTGTGTCATCTGTAATCCAATTAGGTCATTTTCGTCCTCCCTAGGCTTATTCTAATCCAATTAGGGTTTTTAACCAATCTTGTGCATCCAATATGTGATTTTGTGTCATTTTGTGTCATTGGTTGAACATTTAGGTCATTTTCGTCCTCCCTAGGCTTATTCTAATCCAATTAGGGTTTTTAACCACTCTTTTACATATAATAAGTGATTTTGTGTCATTGGTAATCCAATTAGGTCATTTTTGTCCTCCCTAGGCTTATTCTAATCCAATTAGGGTTTTTAACCAATCTTGGGCATCCAATATGTGATTTTGTGTCATTTTGTGTCATTGGTTGAACATTTAGGTCATTTTCGTCCTCCCTAGGCTTATTCTAATCCAATTAGGGTTTTTAGCCAATCTTGTGCATCCAATATGTGATTTTGTGTCATTTTGTGTCATTGGTTGAACATTTAGGTCATTTTCGTCCTCGCTAGGCATATTCTAATCTAATTAGGGTTTTTAACCAATCTTGTGCATCCAATATGTGATTTTGTGTCATTGGTTGAACATTTAGGTCATTTTCGTCCTCCTTAGGCATATTCTAATCCAATTAGGGTTTTTAACCACTCTTTTGCATATAATAAGTGATTTTGTGTCATTGGTAATCCAATTAGGTCATTTTTGTCCTCCCTAGGCTTATTCTAACCCAATTAGGGTTTTTAACCAATCTTGGGCATCCAATATGTGATTTTGTGTCATTTTGTGTCATTGGATGAACATTTAGGTCATTTTCGTCCTCGCTAGGCCTATTCTAATCCAATTAGGGTTTTTAACCAATCTTGTGCATCCAATATGTGATTTTGTGTCATTGGTTCAACATTTAGGTCATTTTCGTCCTCCCTAGGCTTATTCTAATCCAATTAGGGTTTTTAACCAATCTTGTGCATCCAATATGTGATTTTGTGTCATTTTGTGTCATTGGTTGAACATTTAGGTCATTTTCGTCCTCCCTAGGCTTATTCTAATCCAATTAGGGTTTTTAACCAATCTTGTGGATCCAATATGTGATTTTGTGTCATTTTGTTTCATTGGTTGAACATTTAGGTCATTTTCGTCCTCGCTAGGCATATTCTAATCCAATTAGGGTTTTTAACCAATCTTGTGCATCCAATATGTGATTTTGTGTCATTGGTTCAACATTTAGGTCATTTTCGTCCTCCCTAGGCTTATTCTAATCCAATTAGGGTTTTTAACCAATCTTGTGCATCCAATATGTGATTTTGTGTCATTTTGTGTCATTGGTTGAACTTTTAGGTCATTTTCGTCCTCCTAGGCTTATTCTAATCCAATTAGGGTTTTTAACCAATCTTGTGCATCCAATATGTGATTTTGTGTCATTTTGTGTCATTGGTTGAACATTTAGGTCATTTTCGTCCTCCCTAGGCTTATTCTAATCCAATTAGGGTTTTTAACCTATCTTGTGGATCCAATATGTGATTTTGTGTCATTGGTTGAACATTTAGGTCATTTTCGTCCTCCCTAGGCTTATTCTAATCCAATTAGGGTTTTTAACCAATCTTGTGCATCCAATATGTGATTTTGTGTCATTTGTAATCCAATTAGGTCATTTTCGTCCTCGCTAAACTTATTCTAATCCAATTAGGGTTTTTAACCAATCTTGTGCATCCAATATGTGATTTTGTGTCATTGGTTGAACATTTAGGTCATTTTCGTCCTCCCTAGGCTTATTCTAATCCAATTAGGGTTTTTAACCAATCTTGTGCATCCAATATGTGATTTTGTGTCATTTTGTGTCATTGGCTAAACTTTTAGGTCATTTTCGTCCTCCTAGGCTTATTCTAATCCAATTAGGGTTTTTAACCAATCTTGTGCATCCAATATGTGATTTTGTGTCATTTTGTGTCATTGGTTGAACATTTAGGTCATTTTCGTCCTCCCTAGGCTTATTCTAATCCAATTAGGGTTTTTAACCAATCTTGTGCATCCAATATGTGATTTTGTGTCATTTTGTGTCATCGGTTGAACATTTAGGTCATTTTCGTCCTCCCTAAGCTTATTCTAATCCAATTAGGGTTTTTAACCAATCTTGTGCATCCAATATGTGATTTTGTGTCATTGTTTGAACATTTAGGTAATTTTCCTCCTCCCTAGGCTTATTCTAATCCAATTAGGGTTTTTAACATATCTTGTGAATCCAATATGTGATTTTGTGTCATTGGTTGAACATTTAGGTGATTTTCGTCCTCCCTAGGCTTATTCTAATCCAATTAGGGTTTTTAACCAATCTTGTGCATCCAATATGTGATTTTGTGTCATTTTGTGTCATTGGTTGAACATTTAGGTCATTTTCGTCCTCCCTAGGCTTATTCTAATCCACTTAGGGTTTTTAACCAATCTTGTGCATCCATAATGTGATTTTGTGTGAATGGTTGATCATTTACGTCATTTTCGTCCTCCCTAGGCTTATTCTAATCCAATTATGGTTTTTAACCAATCTTGTGCATCCAATATGTGATTTTGTGTCATTGGTTGAACATTTAGGTCATTTTCGTCCTCCCTAGGCTGATTCTAATCCAATTAGGGTTTTTAACCAATCTTGTGCATCCAATTTGTGATTTTGTGTCATTTTGTATCATTGGTTGAACATTTAGGTGATTTTCGTCATCCCTAGGCTTATTCTAATCCAATTAGTGTTTTTAACCAATCTTGTGCATCCAATATGTGATTTTGTGTCCTTTTGTGTCATTGGTTGAACATTTAGGTGATTTTCGTCCTCCCTAGGCTTATTCTAATCCAATTAGGGTTATTAACCAATCTTGTGCATCCAATATGTGATTTTGTGTCATATTGTGTCATTGGTTGAACATTTAGGTCATTTTCGTCCTCCCTAGGCTTATTCTAATCCAATTAGGGTTTTTAACCAATCTTGTGCATCCAATATGTGATTTTGTGTCATTTTGTGTCATTGGTTGAACATTTAGGTCATTTTCGTCCTCCCTAGGCTTATTCTAATCCAATTAGGGTTTTTAACCAATCTTGTGCATCCAATATGTGATTTTGTGTCATCAGTTGAACATTTTGGTCATTTTCGTCCTCCCTAGGCTTATTCTAATCCAATTAGGGTTTTTAACCAATCTTGTGCATCCAATATGTGATTTTGTGTCATTTTGTGTCATTGGTTGAACATTTAGGTCATTTTCGTCCTCCCTAGGCTTATTCTAATCCAATTAGGGTTTTTAACCAATCTTGTGCATCCTATATGTGATTTTGTGTCATTGGTTGAACATTTACGTCATTTTTGTCCTCCCTAGGCTTATTCTAATCCAATTAGGGTTTTTAACCAATCTTGAGCATCCAATATGTGATTTTGTGTCATTTTGTGTCATTGGTTGAACATTTAGGTCATTTTCGTCCTCCCTAGGCTTATTCTAATCCAATTAGGGTTTTTAACCAATCTTGTGCATCCAATATGTGATTTTGTGTCATTGGTTGCACATTTTGGTCATTTTCGTCCTCCCTAGGCTTATTCTAATCCAATTAGGGTTTTTAACCAATCTTGTGCATCCAATATGTGATTTTGTGTCATTTTGTGTCATTGGTTGAACATTTAGGTCATTTTCGTCCTCCCTAGGCATATTCCAATCCAATTAGGGTTTTTAACCAATCCTGTGCATCCAATATGTGTTTTTGTGTCATTTTGTGTCATTGGTTGAACATTTAGGTCATTTTCGTTCTCCATAGGCTTATTCTAATCCAATTAGGGTTTTTAACCAATCTTGTGCATCCAATATGTGATTTTGTGTCATTTTGTGTCATTGGTTGAACATTTAGGTCATTTTCGTCCTCCCTAGGCTTATTCTAATCCAATTAGGGTTTTTAACCAATCTTGTGCATCCAATATGTGATTTTGTGTCATTTTGTGTCATTGGTTGAACATTTAGGTCATTTTCGTCCTCCCTAGGCTTATTCTAATCCAATTAGAGTTTTTAACCAATCTTGTGCATCCAATACGTGATTTTGTGTCATTTGTTGAACATTTAGGTCATTTTCGTCATCGCTATGCTTATTCTAATCCAATTAGGGTTTTTAACCAATCTTGTGCATCCAATATGTGATTTTGTGTCATTTTGTGTCATTGGTTGAACATTTAGGTCATTTTCGTCCTCCCTAGGCTTATTCTAATCCAATTAGGGTTTTTAACCAATCTTGTGCATCCAATATGTGATTTTGTGTCATTTTGTGTCATTGGTTGAACATTTAGGTCATTTTCATCCTCCCTAGGCTTATTCTAATCCAATTAGGGTTTTTAACCAATCTTGTGCATCCAGTATCTGATTTTGTGTCATTGGTTGAACATTTAGGTCATTTTCGTTCCCCCTAGGCTTATTCTAATCCAATTAGGGTTTTAAACCAATCTTGTGCTTCCGATATGTGATTTTGTGTTAGTTTGTGTCATTGGTTGAACATTTAGGTCATTTTCGTCCTCACCAGGCTTATTCTAATCCAATTAGGGTTTTTCACCAATCCTGTGCATCCAATATGTGATTTTGTGTCATTGGTTGAACATTTAGGTCATTTTCGTCCTCCCTAGGGTTATTTTAATCCAATTATGATTTGTAACCAATCTTGTGCATCCAATATGTGATTTTGTGTCATTGGTTGAACATTTAGGTCATTTTTGTCCTCCCTAGGCTTATTCTACGCCAATTAGGGTTTTTAACCAATCTTGTGCATCCAATATGTGATTTTGTGTCATTTTGTGTCATTGGTTGAACATTTAGGTCATTTTCGTCCTCCCTAGGCTTATTCTAATCCAATTAGGGTTTTTAACCAATCTTGTGCATCCAATATGTGATTTTGTGTCATTTTGTGTCATTGGTTGAACATTTAGGTCATTTTCGTCCTCCCTAGGCTTATTCTAATCCAATTAGGGTTTTTAACCAATCTTGTGCATCCAATATGTGATTTGGTGTCATTGGTTGAAAATTTAGGTCATTTTCGTCCTCCCTAGGCTTATTCTAATCCAATTAGCGTTTTTAACCAATCTTGTGCGTCCAATATGTGATTTTGTGTCATTGGTTGAACATTTAGGTCATTTTCGTCCTCCACAGGCTTATTCTAATCCAATTAGGGTTTTTAACCAATCTTGTGCATCCAATATGTGATTATGTGTTGTTTTGTGTCATTGGTTGAACATTTAGGTCATTTTCGTCCTCCCTAGGCTTATTCTAATCCAATTAGGGTTTTTAACCAATCTTGTGCATCCAATATGTGATTTTGTGTCATTTTGTGTCATTGGTTGAACATTTAGGTCATTTTCGTCCTCCCTAGGCTTATTCTAATCCAATTAGGGTTTTTAACCAATCTTGTGGATCCAATATGTGATTTTGTGTCATATTGTGTCATTGGTTGAACATTTAGGTCATTTTCGTCCTCCCAAGGCTTATTCTAATCCAATTAGGGTTTTTAACCAATCTTGTGCATCCAATATGTGATTTTGTGTCATTTTGTGTCATTTGTTGAACATTTAGGTCATTTTCGTCCTCCCTAGGCTTATTCTAATCCAATTAGGGTTTTTAACCAATCTTGTGGATCCAATATGTGATTTTGTGTCATTTTGTGTCATTGGTTGAACATTTAGGTCATTTTCGTCCTCCCAAGGCTTATTCTATTCCAATTAGGGTTTTTAACCAATCTTGTGCATCCAATATGTGATTTTGTGTCATTTTGTGTCATTTGTTGAACATTTAGGTCATTTTCGTCCTCCCTAGGCTTATTCTAATACAATTAGGGTTTTTAACCAATCTTGTGGATCCAATATGTGATTTTGTGTCATTTTGTTTCATTGGTTGAACATTTAGGTCATTTTCGTCCTCGCTAGGCATATTCTAATCCAATTAGGGTTTTTAACCAATCTTGTGCATCCAATATGTGATTTTGTGTCATTGGTTCCACATTTAGGTCATTTTCGTCCTCCCTAGGCTTATTCTAATCCAATTAGGGTTTTTAACCAATCTTGTGCATCCAATATGTGATTTTGTGTCATTGGTTGAACATTTAGGTCATTTTCGTCCTCCCCAGGCTTATTCTAATCCAATTAGGATTTTTATCCAATCTTGTGCATCCAATATGTGATTTTGTGTCATTTTGTGTCATTGGTTGAACATTTAGGTCATTTTCGTCCTCCCTAGGCTTATTCTAATCCAATTAGGGTTTTTAACCAATCTTGTGCATCCAATATGTGATTTTGTGTCATTTTGTGTCATTGGTTGAACATTTAGGTCATTTTCGTCCTCCCTAGGCTTATTCTAATCCAATTAGGGTTTTTAACCAATCTTGTGCATCCAATATGTAATTTTGGGTCATTTTGTGTCATTGGTTGAACATTTAGGTCATTTTCGTCCTCCCTTGGCTTATTCCAATCCAATTAGGGTTTTTAACCTATCTTGTGCATCCAATATGTGATTTTGTGTCATTGGTTGAACATTTAGGTCATTTTCGTCCTCCCTAGGCTTATTCTAATCCAATTAGGGTTTTTAACCAATCTTGTGCATCCAATATGTGATTTTGTGTCATTGGTTAAACATTTAGGTCATTTTCGTCCCCCTTAGGCTTATTCTAATCCAATTAGGGTTTTTAACCAATCTTGTGCATCCAATATGTGATTTTGTGTCATTGGTTGAACATTTAGGTCATTTTCTTCCTCCCTAGGCTTATTCTAATCCAATTAGG
>JBBPBQ010000008.1:8802502-8812758 GCA_037974755.1 Cicer yamashitae | reverse complement strand
CCAATTAGGGTTTTTAACCAATCTTGTGCATCCAATATGTGATTTTGTGTCATTGGTTGAACATTTAGGTCATTTTCTTCCTCCCTAGGCTTATTCTAATCCAATTAGGGTTTTTATCCAATCTTGTACATCCAATATGTGATTTTGTGTCATTGGTTGAACATTTAGGTCATTTTCGTCCTCCCTAGGCTTATTCTAATCCAATTAGGGTTTTTAACCAATCTTGTGCATCCAATATGTGATTTTGTGTCATTTTGTGTCATTGGTTGAACATTTAGGTCATTTTCGTCCTCCCTAGGCTTATTCTAATCCAATTAGGGTTTTTAACCAATCTTGTGCATCCAATATGTGATTTTGGGTCATTGGTTCAACATTTAGGTCATTTTCGTCCTACCTAGGCTTATTCTAATCCAATTAGGGTTTTTAACCAATCTTGTGCAACCAATATGTGATTTTGTGTCATTTTGTGTCATTGGTTGAACATTTAGGTCATTTTCGTCCTCCCTAGGCTTATTCTAATCCAATTAGGGTTTTTAACCAATCTTGTGCATCCAATATGTGATTTTGTGTCATTTTGTGTCATTGGTTGAACATTTAGGTCATTTCGTCCTCCCTAGGCTTATTCTAAAACAATTAGGGTTTTTAACCAATCTTGTGCATCCAATATGTGATTTTGTGTCATTTTGTGTCATTGGTTGAACATTTAGGTCATTTTCGTCCTCCCTAGGCTTATTCTAATCCAATTAGGGTTTTTAACCAATCTTGTGCATCCAATATGTGATTTTGTGTCATTGGTTGAACATTTAGGTCATTTTCATCCTCCCTAGGCTTATTCTAATCCAATTAGTATTTTTAACCAATCTTGTGCATCCAATATGTGATTTTGTGTCATTTTGTGTCATTGGTTGAACATTTAGGTCATTTTCGTCCTCCCTAGGCTTATTCTAATCCAATTAGGGTTTTTAACCAATCTTGTGCATCCAATATGTGACTTTGTGTCATTGGTTGAACATTTAGGTCACTTTCGTCCTCCCTAGGCTTATTCTAATCCAATTACGGTTTTTAACCAATCTTGTGCATCCAATATGGGATTTTGTGTCATTGGTTGAACATCTAGGTCAATTTCATCCTCCTTAGGCTTATTCTAATCCAATTAGGGGTTTTAACCTATCTTGTGCATCCAATATGTGATTTTGTGTCATTGGTTGAACATTTAGGTCATTTTCGTCCTCCCTAGGCTTATTCTAATCCAATTAGGGTTTTTAACCAATCTTGTGCATCCAATATGTGATTTTTTGTCATTGGTTGAATATTTAGGTCATTTTTGTTCTCCCTAGGCTTATTCTAATCCAATTAGGGTTTTTAACCAATCTTGTGCATCCAATATGTGATTTTGTGTCATTTTGTGTCATTGGTTGAACATTTAGGTCATTTTCGTCCTCCCTAGGCTTATTCTAATCCAATTAGGGTTTTTAACCAATCTTGTGCATCCAATATGTGATTTTGTGTCATTGGTTGAACATTTAGGCCATTTTCGTCCTCCTTGGGCTTATTCTAATCCAATTAGGGTTTTTAACCAATCTTGTGCATCCAATATGTGATTTTGTGTCATTGGTTGAACATTTAGGTCATTTTCCCCTAGGCTTATTCTAATCCAATTAGGGTTTTAAACCAATCTTGTGCATCCAATATGTGATTTTGTGTCATTTTGTGTCATTGGTTGCACATTAAGGTCATTTTCGTCCTCCCTAGGCTTATTCTAATCCAATTAGGGTTTTTAACCAATCTTGAGCATCCAATATGTGATTTTGTGTCATTTTGTGTCATTGGTTGAACATTTAGGTCATTTTCGTCCTCCCTAGGCTTATTCTAATCAAATTAGGGTTTTTAAGCAATCTTGTGCATCCAATATGTTATTTTGTGTCATTGGTTGAACATTTTGTTCATTTTCGCCCACCCTAGGCTTATTCTAATCCAATTAGGGTTTTCAACAAATCTTGTGCATCCAATATGTGATTTTGTGTCATTGGTTGAAAATTTAGGTCATTTTCGTCCTCCCTACGCTTATTCTAATCCAATTAGGGTTTTTAACCAATCTTGTGCATCCAATATGTGATTTTGTGTCATTTTGTGTCATTGGTTGAACATTTAGGTTATTTTCGTCCTCCCTAGACTTATTCTAATCCAATTAGGGTTTTTAACCAATCTTGTGCATCCAATATGTGATTTTGTGTCATTTTGTGTCATTGGTTGAACATTAAGGTCATTTTCGTCCTCCCTAGGCTTATTCTAATCCAATTAGGGTTTTTAACCAATCTTGTGCATCCAATATGTGATTTTGTGTCATTGGTTGAACATTTAGGTCATTTTCGTCCTCCCTAGGCTCTTTTTAATCCAATTAGGGTTTTTATCCAATCTTGTGCATCCAATATGTGATTTTGTGTCATTGGTTGAACATTTAGGTCATTTTCGTCCTCCCTAGGCTTATTCTAATCCAATTAGGGTTTTTAACCAATCTTGTGCATCCAATATGTGATTTTGTGTCATTTTGTGTCATTGGTTGAACATTTAGGTCATTTTCGTCCTCCCTAGGCTTATTCTAATCCAATTAGGGTTTTTAACCAATATTGTGCATCCAATATCTGATTTTGTGTCATTTTGTGTCATTGGTCGACCATTTAGGTCATTTTCATCCTCCCTAGGCTTATTCTAATCCAATTAAGGTTTTTAACCAATCTAATGCATCCAATGTGTGATTTTGTGTCATTTTGTGTCATTGGTTGAACATTTAGGTCATTTTCGTCCTCCCTAGGCTTATTTTAATCCAATTAGGGTTTTTAACCAATCTTGTGCATCCAATATGTGATTTTGTGTCATTGGTTGAACATTTAGGTCATTTTCGTCCTCCCTAGGCTTATTCTACTCCAATTAGGGTTTTTAACCAATCTTGTGCATCCAATATGTGATTTTGTGTCATTGGTTGAACATTTAGGTCATTTTCGTCCTCCCTAGGCTTATTCTAATCCAATTAGGGTATTAAACCAATCTTGTGCATCCAATATGTGATTTTCTGTCATTGGTTGAACATTTAGGTCATTTTCGTCCTCCCTAGGCTTATTCTAATCCAATTAGGGTTTTTAACCAATCTTGTGCATCCAATATGTGATTTTGTGTCATTGGTTGAACATTTAGGTCATTTTCGCCTTGCTAGGCTTATTCTAATCCAATAAGGGTTTTTAACCAATCTTGTGCATCCAATATGTGATTTTGTGTCATTGGTTGAACATTTGGGTCATTTTCGTCCTCCCTAGGCTTATTCTAATCCAATTAAGGTTTTTAACCAATCTTGTGCATCCAATATGTGATTTTGTGTCATTGGTTGAACATTTAGGTCATTTTCGTCCTCCCTAGGCTTATTCTACTCCAATTAGGGTTTTTAACCAATCTTGTGCATCCAATATGTGATTTTGTGTCATTGGTTAAACATTTAGGTCATTTTCGTCCTCCCTAGGCTTATTCTAATCCAATTAGGGTTTTTAACCAATCTTGTGCATCCAATATGTGATTTTGTGTCATTTTGTGTCATTTGTTGAACATTTAGGTCATTTTCGTCCTCCATAGGCTTATTCTAATCCAATTAGGGTTTTTAACCAATCTTGTGCATCCAATATGTGATTTTGTGTCATTGGTTGAACATTTAGGTCATTTTCGTCCTCCCAAGGCTTATTCTAATCCAATTAGGGTTTTTAACCAATCTTGTGCATCCAATATGTGATTTTATGTCATTGGTTGAACATTTAGTTCATTTTCGTCCTCCCTAAGCTTATTCTAATCCAATTAGGGTTTTTAACCAATCTTGTGCATCCAATATGTGATTTTGTGTCATTTTGTGTCATTGGTTGAACATTTAGGTCATTTTCGTCCTCCCTAGGCTTATTCTAATCCAATTAGGGTTTTAACCAATCTTGTGCATCCAATATGTGATTTTGTGTCATTTTGTGTCATTGGTTGAACATTTAGGTCATTTTCATCCTCCCTAGGCTTATTCTAATCCAATTAGGGTTTTTAACCAATCTTGTGCATCCAATATGTGGTTTTGTGTCATTTTGTGTCATTGGTTGAACATTTAGGTCATTTTCGTCCTCCCTAGGCTTATTCTAATCCAATTAGGGTTTTTAACCAATCTTGTGCATCCAATATGTTATTTTGTGTCATTTTGTGTCATTGGTTGAACATTTAGGTAGTTTTCGTCCTCCCTAGGCTTATTCTAATCCAATTAGGGTTTTTATCCAATCTTGTGCATACAATATGTGATTTTGTGTCATTGGTTGAACATTTAGGTCATTTTCGTCCTCCCTAGGCTTATTCTAATCCAATTAGGGTTTTTAACCAATCTTGTGCATCCAATATGTGATTTTGTGTCATTTTGTGTCATTGGTTGAACATTTAGGTCATTTTCGTCCTCCCTAGGCTCTTTTTAATCCAATTAGGGTTTTTAACCATTCTTGTGCATCCAATATGTGATTTTGTGTCATTGGTTGAACATTTAGGTCATTTTCGTCCTCCCTAGGCTTATTCTAATCCAATTAGGGTTTTTAACCAATCTTGTGCATCCAATATGTGATTTTGTGTCATTTTGTGTCATTGGTTGAACATTTAGGTCATTTTCGTCCTCCCTAGGCTTATTCTAATCCAATTATGTTTTTAACCAATCTTGTGCATCCAATATGTGATTTTGTGTCATTTTGTATCATTGGTTGAACATTTAGGTCATTTTCGTCCTCCCTAGGCTTATTGTAATCCAATTAGGGTTTTAACATACCTTGTGCATCCAATATGTGATTTTGTGTCATTGTGTATCATTGGTTGAACATTTAGGTCATTTTCGTCCTCCCTAGGCTTATTCTAATCCAATTAGGGTTTTTAACCAATCTTGTGGATCCAATATGTTATTTTGTGCATTTTGTGTCATTGGTTGAACATTTTGGTCATTTTCGTCCTCCCTAGGCTTATTCTAATCCAATTAGGTTTTTAAACAATCTTATGCATCCAATATGTTATTTTGTGTCATTTTGTGTCATTGGTTGAACATTTAGGTCATTTTCGTCCTCCCTAGGCTTATTCTAATCCAATTAGGTTTTTAACCAATCTTGTGCATCCAATATGTGATTTTGTGTCATTTTGTATCATTGGTTGAACATTTAGGTCATTTTCGTCCTCCCTAGGCTTATTCTAATCCAATTAGGGTTTTTAACCAATCTTGTGCATCCAATATGTGATTTTGTGTCATTTTGTGTCATTGGTTGAACATTTAGGTCATTTTCGTCCTCCCTAGGCTTATTCTAATCCAATTACGATTTTTAACCAATCTTGTGCATCCAATATGTGATTTTGTGTCATTGGTTGAACATTTAGGTCATTTTCGTCCTCCCTAGGCCTATTATAATCCAATTAGGGTTTTTAACCAATCTTGTGCATCCAATATGTGATTTTGTGTCATTTTGTGTCATTGGTTGAACATTTAGGTCATTTTCGTCCTCCCTAGGCTTATTCTAATCCAATTAGGGTTTTTAACTAATATTGTGCATCCAATATGTGATTTTGTGTCATTTTGTGTCATTGGTTGAACATTTAGGTCATTTTCGTCCTCCCTAGGCTTATTCTAATCCAATTAGGGTTTTTAACCAATCTTGTGCATCCAATATGTGATTTTGTGTCATTTTGTGTCATTGGTTGAACATTTAGGTCATTTTCGTCCTCCCTAGGCTTATTCTAATCCAATCAGGGTTTTTAACCAATCTTGTGCATCCAATATGTGATTTTGTGATTGGTTGAACATTTAGGTCATTTTCGTCCTCCCTAGGCTTATTCTAATCCAATTAGGGTTTTTAACCAATCTTGTGCATACAATATGTGATTTTGTGTCATTGGTTGAACATTTAGGTCATTTTCGTCCTCCCTAGGCTTATTCTAATCCAATTAGGGTTTTTAACCAATCTTGTGCATCCAATATGTGATTTTCTGTCATTGGTTAAACATTTAGGTCATTTTCGTCCTCCCTAGGCTTATTCTAATCCAATTAGGGTTTTTAACCAATCTTGTGCATCCAATATGTGATTTTGTGTCATTTTGTGTCATTGGTTGAACATTTAGGTCATTTTCGTCCTCCCTAGGCTTATTCTAATCCAATTAGGGTTTTTAACCAATCTTGTGCATCCAATATGTGATTTTGTGTCATTTTGTGTCATTGGTTGAACATTTAGGTCATTTTCAATTAGGGGTTTTAACCAATCTTGTGCATCCAATATGTGATTTTGTGTCATTGGTTGACCATTTAGGTTATTTTCGTCCTCCCTAGACTTATTCTAATCCAATTAGGGTTTTTAACCAATCTTGTGCATCCAATATGTGATTTTGTGTCATTGGTTGAACATTTAGATCATTTTCGTCCTCCCAAGGCTTATTCTAATCCAATTAGGGTTTTTAGCCAATCTTGTGCATCCAATATGTGATTTAGTGTCATTTTGTGTCATTGGTTGAACATTTAGGTCATTTTCGTCCTCCCTAGGCTTATTCTAATCCAATTAGGGTTTTTAACCAATCTTGTGCATCCAATATGTGATTTTGTGTCATTTTGTGTCATTGGTTGAACATTTAGGTCATTTTCGTCCTCCCTAGGCTTATTCTAATCCAATTACGGTTTTTAACAAATCTTGTGCATCCAATATGTGATTTTGTGTAATTGGTTGAACATTTAGGTCATTTTCGTCGTCCCTAGGCATATTCTAATCCAATTAGGGTTTTTAACCAATCTTGTGCATCCAATATGTGATTTTGTGTCATTTTGTGTCATTGGTTGAACATTTAGGTCATTTTCGTCCTCCCTAGGCTTATTCTAATCCAATTAGGGTTTTTAACCAATCTTGTGCATCCAATATGTGATTTTGTGTCATTTTGTGTCATTGGTTGAACATTTAGGTCATTTTCGTCCTCCCTAGGCATATTCTAATCCAATTAGGGTTTTTAACCAATCTTGTGCATCCAATATGTGATTTTGTGTCATTGGTTCAACATTTAGGTCATTTTCGTCCTCCCTAGGCTTATTCTAATCCAATTAGGGTTTTTAACCAATCTTGTGCATCCAATATGTGATTTTGTGTCATTTTGTGTCATTGGTTGAACATTTAGGTCATTTTCGTCCTCCCTAGGCTTATTCTAATCCAATAAGGTTTTAACCAATCTTGTGCATGCAATATGTGATTTTGTGTCATTTTGTGTCATTGGTTGAACATTTAGGTCATTTTCGTCCTCCCTAGGCTTATTCTAATCCAATTAGGGTTTTTAACCAATCTTGTGCATCCAATATGTGATTTTGTGTCATTTTGTGTCATTGGTTGAACATTTAGTTCATTTTCGTCCTCGCTAGGCATATTCTAATCCAATTAGGGTTTTTAACCAATCTTGTGCATCCAATATGTGATTTTGTGTCATTGGTTCAACATTTAGGTCATTTTCGTCCTCCCTAGGCTTATTCTAATCCAATTAGGGTTTTTAACCAATCTTGTGCATCCAATATGTGATTTTGTGTCATTTTGTGTCATTGGTTGAACATTTAGGTCATTTTCGTCCTCCCTAGGCTTATTCTAATCCAATTAGGGTTTTTAACCAATCTTGTGCATCCAATATGTGATTTGGTGTCATTGGTTGAAAATTTAGGTCATTTTCGTCCTCCCTAGGCTTATTCTAATCCAATTAGCGTTTTTAACCAATCTTGTGCGTCCAATATGTGATTTTGTGTCATTGGTTGAACATTTAGGTCATTTTCGTCCTCCACAGGCTTATTCTAATCCAATTAGGGTTTTTAACCAATCTTGTGCATCCAATATGTGATTATGTGTTGTTTTGTGTCATTGGTTGAACATTTAGGTCATTTTCGTCCTCCCTAGGCTTATTCTAATCCAATTAGGGTTTTTAACCAATCTTGTGCATCCAATATGTGATTTTGTGTCATTTTGTGTCATTGGTTGAACATTTAGGTCATTTTCGTCCTCCCTAGGCTTATTCTAATCCAATTAGGGTTTTTAACCAATCTTGTGGATCCAATATGTGATTTTGTGTCATTTTGTGTCATTGGTTGAACATTTAGGTCATTTTCGTCCTCCGAAGGCTTATTCTAATCCAATTAGGGTTTTTAACCAATCTTGTGCATCCAATATGTGATTTTGTGTCATTTTGTGTCATTTGTAATCCAATTAGGTCATTTTCGTCCTCCCTAGGCTTATTCTAATCCAATTAGGGTTTTTAACCAATCTTGTGCATCCAATATGTGATTTTGTGTCATTGGTTGAACATTTAGGTCATTTTCGTCCTCCCTAGGCTTATTCTAATCCAATTAGGGTTTTTAACCAATCTTTTGCATCTAATATGTGATTTTGTGTCATTTTGTGTCACTGGTTGAACATTTATGTCATTTTCGTCCTCCCTAGTCTTATTCTAATCCAATTAGGGTTTTTAACTAATCTTGGGTATCCAATATATGATTTTGTGTCATTTTGTGTCATTGGTTGAACATTTAGGTCATTTTCGTCCTCCCTAGGCTTATTCTAATCCAATTAGGGTTTTTAACCAATCTTGTGCATCCAATATGTGATTTTGTGTCATTTTGTGTCATTGGTTGAACATTTAGGTCATTTTCGTCCTCCCAAGGCTTATTCTAATCCAATTAGGGTTTTTAACCAATCTTGTGCATCCAATATGTGATTTTGTGTCATTGGTTGAACATTTAGGTCATTTTCGTCCTCCATAGGCTTATTCTAATCCAATTAGGGTTTTTAACCGATCTTGTGCATCCAATATGTGATTTTATGTCATTTTGTGTCATTGGTTGAACACTTAGGTCATATTCGTCCCCCTTAGGCTTATTCTAATCCAATTATGGTTTTTAACCAATCTTGTGCATCCAATATGTGATTTTGTGTCATTTTGTATCATTGGATTAACATTTAGGTCATTTTCGTCCTCCCTAGGCTTATTCTAATCCAATTAGGGTTTTTAACCAATCTTGTGCATCCAATATGTGATTTTGTGTCATTTTGTGTCATTGGTTGAACATTTAGGTCATTTTCGTCCTCCCAAGGCTTATTCTAATCCAATTAGGGTTTTTAACCAATCTTGTGCATCCAATATGTGATTTTGTATCATTTTGTGTCATTTGTAATCCAATTAGGTCATTTTCGTCCTCCCTAGGCTTATTCTAATCCAATTAGGGTTTTTAACCAATCTTGTGCATCCAATATGTGATTTTGTGTCATTTTGTGTCCTTGGTTGAACATTTAGGTCATTTTCGTCCTCCCTAGGCTTATTCTAATCCAATTAGGGTTTTTAACCAATCTTGTGCATCTAATATGTGATTTTGTGTCGTTTTCTGTCATTGGTTGAACATTTAGGTCATTTTCGTCCTCCCTAGCCATATTCTAATCCAATTAGGGTTTTTAACCAATCTTGTGCATCCAATATGTGATTTTGTGTCATTGGTTGAACATTTAGGTCATTTTCGTCCTCCCTAGGCATATTCTAATCCAATTAGGGTTTGTAACCAATCTTGTGCATCTAATATGTGATTTTGTGTCATTGGTTGAACATTTAGGTCTTCTTCGTCCTCCCTAGGCTTATTCTAATCCAATTAGGGTTTTTAACCACTCTTGTGCATATAATAAGTGATTTTGTGTCAATGGTAATTCAGTTAGGTCATTTTCGTCCTCCCTAGGCTTATTCTAATCCAATTAGGGTTTTTAACCAATCTTGTGCATCCAATATGTGATTTTGTGTCATTTTGTGTCGTTGGTTGAACATTTAGGTCATTTTCATCCTCCCTAGGCTTATTCTAATCCACTTAGGGTTTTTAGCCAATCTTGTGCATCCAATATGTAATTTTGTGTCCTTGGTTGAACATTTAGGTCATTTTCGCCCTCCCTAGGCTTATTCTAATCCAATTAAGGTTTTTAACCAATCTTCTGCATCCAATATGTGATTTTGTGTCATTGGTTGAACATTTAAGTCATTTTCGTCCTCCCTAGGCTTATTCTAATCCAATTAGGGTTTTTAACCAATCTTGTGCATCCAATATGTGATTTTTTGTCATTTTGTGTCATTGGTTGAACATTTAGGTCATTTTCGTCCTCCCTAGGCTTATTCTAATCCATTTAGGGTTTTTAACCAATCTTTTGCATCAAATATGTGATTTTGTGTCATTTTGT
>JBBPBQ010000008.1:8765316-8801675 GCA_037974755.1 Cicer yamashitae | reverse complement strand
TTAGGTCATTTTCGTCCTCCCTAGGCTTATTCTAATCCAATTAGGGTTTTTAACCACTCTTGTGCGTCCATAATGGGATTTTGTGTCATTGGTTGAACATTGAGGTCCTTTTCATCCTCCCTAGGTATATTCTAATCCAATTAGGGTTTTTAACCAATCTTGTGCATCCAATATGTGATTTTGTGTCATTTTGTGTCATTGGTTGAACATTTAGGTCATTTTCGTCCTCACTAGGCTTATTCTAATCCAATTAGGGTTTTTAACCAATCTTGTGCATCCAATATGGGATTTTGTGTCATTTTGTGTCATTGGTTTAACATTTAGGTCATTTTCGTTCTACCTAGGCTTATTCTAATCCAATTAGGGTTTTTAACCAATCTTGTGCATCCAATATGTGATTTTGTGTCATTTTGTGTCATCTGTAATCCAATTAGGTCATTTTCGTCCTCCCTAGGCTTATTCTAATCCAATTAGAGTTTTTAACCAATCTTGTGCATCCAATATGTGATTTTGTGTCATTTTGTGTCATTGGTTGAACATTTAGGTCATTTTCGTCCTCCCTAGGTTTATTCTAATCCAATTAGGGTTTTTAACCAATCTTCTGCATCCAATATGTGATTTTGTGTCATTGGTTGAACATTTAAGTCATTTTCGTCCTCCCTAGGCTTATTCTAATCCAATTAGGGTTTTTAACCAATCTTGTGCATCCAATATGTGATTTTGTGTCATTGGTTGAACATTTAGGTCATTTTCGTCCTCCCTTGGCTTATTCTAATCCAATTAGAGTTTTTAACCAATCTTCTGCATCCAATATGTGATTTTGTGTCATTTTGTGTCATTGGTTGAACATTTAGGTCATTTTCGTCCTCCCTAGGCTTATTCTAATCCAATTAGGGTTTTTAACCAATCTTGTGCATCCAATATGTGATTTTGTGTCATTGGTTGAACATTTAGGTCATTTTCGTCCTCCCTTGGCTAATTCTAATCCAATTAGGGTTTTTAACCAATCTTGTGCATCCAATATGTGGTTTTTTGTCATTTTGTGTCATTGGTTGAACATTTAGGTCATTTTCGTCCTCCCTAGGCTTATTCTAATCCAATTAGGGTTTTTAACCAATCTTGTGCATCCAATATGTGATTTTGTGTCATTTTGTGTCATTGGTTGAACATTTAGGTCATTTTCGTCCTCCCCAGGCTTATTCTAATCCAATTAGGGTTTTTCACGAATCCTGTGCATCCAATATGTGATTTTGTGTCATTTTGTGTCATTGGTTGAACATTTAGGTCATTTTCGTCCTCCCTAGGGTTATTTTAATCTAATTAGGATTTTTAACCAATCTTGTGCATCCAATATGTGATTTTGTGTCATTTTGTGTCATTGGTTGAACATTTAGGTCATTTTCGTCCTCCCTAGGCTTATTCTAATCCAATTAGGGTTTTTAACCAATCTTGTGCATCCAATATGTGATTTTGTGTCATTTTGTGTCATTGGTTGAACATTTAGGTCATATTCGTCCTCCCTAGGCTTATTCTAATCCAATTAAGGTTTTTAACCAATCTTGTGCATCCAATATGTGATTTTGTGTCATTTTGTGTCATTGGTTGAACATTTAGGTCATTTTCGTCCTCCCTAGGCTTATTCTAATCCAATTAGGGTTTTTAACCAATCTTGTGCATCCAATATGTGATTTTGTGTCATTTTGTGTCATTGGTTGAACATTTAGGTCATTTTCGTCCGCCCTAGGCTTATTCTAATCCAATTAGGGTTTTTAACCAATCTTGTGCATCCAATATGTGATTTTTTGTCATTTTGTGTCCATGGTTGAAGATTTAGTTTATTTTCGTCCTCCCTAGGCTTATTCTAATCCAATTAGGGTTTTTAACCAATCTTGTGCATCCAATATGTGATTTTGTGTCATTTTGTGTCATTGGTTGAACATTTAGGTCATTTTCGTCCTCCCTAGGCTTATTCTAATCCAATTAGGGTTTTTAACCAATCTTGTGCATCCAATATGCGAGTTTGTGTCATTGGTTGAACATTTAGGTCATTTTCGTCTTCCATAGGCTTATTCTAATCCAATTAGGGTTTTTAACCAATCTTGTGCATCCAATATGTGATTTTGTGTCATTGGTTGAACATTTAGGTCATTTTCGTCCTCCCTAGGCTTATTCTAATCCAATTAGGGTTTTTAACCAATCTTGTGCATCCAATATGTGATTTTGTGTCATTTTGTGTCATTGGCTAAACTTTTAGTTCATTTTCGTCCTCCTAGGCTTATTCTAATCCAATTAGGGTTTTTAACCAATCTTGTGCATCCAATATGTGATTTTGTGTCATTTTGTGTCATTGGTTGAACATTTAGGTCATTTTCGTCCTCCCTAGGCTTATTCTAATCCAATTAGGGTTTTTAACCAATCTTGTGCATCCAATATGTGATTTTGTGTCATTTTGTATCATTGGTTGAACATTTTGGTCATTTTCGTCCTCCCTAGGCTTATTCTAATCCAATTAGGGTTTTTAACCAATCTTGTGCATCCAATATGTGATTTTGTGTCATTTTGTGTCATTGGTTGAACATTTAGGTCATTTTCGTCCTCCCTAGGCTTATTCTAATCCAATTAGGGTTTTTAACCAATCTTGTGCATCCAATATGTGATTTTGTGTCATAGATTTAACATTTAGGTCATTTACGTCCTCCCTAGGCTTATTCTAATCCAATTAGGGTTTTTAACCAATCTTGTGCATCCAATATGTGATTTTGTGTCATTTTGTGTCATTGGTTGAACATTTAGGTCATTTTCGTCCTCCCTAGGCTTATTCTAATCCAATTAGGGTTTTTAACCAATCTTGTGCATCCAATATGTGATTTTGTGTCATTGGTTGAACATTTAGGTCATTTTCGTCCTCCCTAGGCTTATTATAATCCAACTAGGGTTTTTAACCAATCTTGTGCATCCAATATGTGATTTTGTGTCATTTTGTGTCATTGGTTGAACATTTAGGTCATTTTCGTCCTCCCTAGGCTTATTCTAATCCAATTAGGGTTTTTAACCAATCTTGTGCATCCAATATGTGATTTTGTGTCACTTTTTATCATTGTATGAACATTTAGGTAATTTTCATCCTCCTTAGGCTTATTCTAATCCAATTAGGGTTTTTCACCAATCTTGTGCATCCAATATGTGATTTTGTGTCATTTTGTGTCATTGGTTGAACATTTAGGTCATTTTCGTCCTCCCTAGGCTTATTCTAATCCAATTAGGGTTTTTAACCAATCTTGTGCATCCAATATGTGATTTTGTGTCATCTGTAATCCAATTAGGTCATTTTCGTCCTCCCTAGGCTTATTCTAATCCAATTAGGGTTTTTAACCAATCTTGTGCATCCAATATGTGATTTTGTGTCATTTTGTGTCATTGGTTGAACATTTAGGTCATTTTCGTTCTCCCTAGGCTTATTCTAATCCAATTAGGTTTTAACCAATCTTGTGCATGCAATATGTGATTTTGTGTCAATTTGTGTCATTGGTTGAACATTTAGGTTATTTTGGTCCTCCCTAGGCTTATTCTAATCCAATTAGGGTTTTTAACCAATCTTGTGCATCCAATATGTGATTTTGTGTCATTGGTTGAACATTTAGGTCAATTTCGTCCTCGCTAGGCATATTCTAATCCAATTAGGGTTTTTAACCAATCATGTGCATCCAATATGTGATTTTGTGTCATTGGTTGAACATTTAGGTCATTTTCGTCCTCCCTATGCTTATTCTAATCCAATTTGGGTTTTTAACCAATCTTGTGTATCCAATATGTGATTTTCTGTCATTTTGTGTCATCTGTAATCCAATTAGGTCATTTTCGTCCTCCCTAGGCTTATTCTAATCCAATTAGGGTTTTTAACCAATCTTGTGCATCCAATATGTGATTTTGTGTCATTTTGTGTCATTTTCTGTCATTGGTTGAACATTTAGGTCATTTTCGTCCTCCCTAGGCTTATTCTAATCCAATTAGGGTTTTTAACCACTCTTGTGCATCCATAATGGGATTTTGTGTCATTGGTTGAACATTGAGGTCCTTTTCATCCTCCCTAGGTATATTCTAATCCAATTAGGGTTTTTAACCAATCTTGTGCATCCAATATGTGATTTTGTGTCATTTTGTGTCATTGGTTGAACATTTAGGTCATTTTCGTCCTCCCTAGGCATATTCTAATCCAATTAGGGTTTTTAACCAATCTTGTGCATCCAATATGTGATTTTGTGTCATTTTGTGTCATTGGTTAAACATTTAGGTCATTTTCGTCCTCCTTAGGCTTATTCTAATCCAATTAGGGTTTTTAACCAATCTTGTGACTCCAATATGTGATTTTGTGTAATTTTGTGTCATTCGTTGAACATTTAGGTCATTTTCGCCCTCCCTAGGCTTATTCTAATCCAATTAGGGTTTTTTACCAATCTTGTGCATCCAATATGTGATTTTTTGTCATTTTGTGTCATTGGTTGAACATTTAGGTCATTTTCGTCCTCCCTAGGCTTATTCTAATCCATTTAGGGTTTTTAACCAATCTTTTGCATCAAATATGTGATTTTGTGTCATTTTGTGTCATTGGTTGAACATTTAGGTCATTTTCGTCCTCCTTAGGCTTATTCTAACCCAATAAGGGTTTTTAACCAATCTTGTGCATCCAATATGTGGTTTTGTGTCATTTTGTGTCATTGGTTGAACATTTAGGTCATTTTCGTCCTCCCTAGGCTTATTCTAATCCAATTAGGGTTTTTAACCAATCTTGTGCATCCAATATGTGATTTTGTGTCATTTTGTGTCGTTGGTTGAACATTTAGGTCATTTTCGTCATCCCTAGGCTTATTCTAATCCAATTAGGGTTTTTAACCAATCTTGTGCATCCAATACGTAATTTTGTGTCCTTGGTTGAACATTTAGGTCATTTTCGTCCTCCCTAGGCTTATTCTAATCCAATTAGGGTTTTTAACCAATCTTGTGCATCCAATATGTGATTTTGTGTCATTTTGTGTCATTTTCTGTCATTGGTTGAACATTTAGGTCATTTTCGTCCTCCCTAGGCTTATTCTAATCCAATTAGGGTTTTTAACCACTCTTGTGCGTCCATAATGGGATTTTGTGTCATTGGTTGAACATTGAGGTCCTTTTCATCCTCCCTAGGTATATTCTAATCCAATTAGGGTTTTTAACCAATCTTGTGCATCCAATATGTGATTTTGTGTCATTTTGTGTCATTGGTTGAACATTTAGGTCATTTTCGTCCTCCCTAGGCTTATTCTAATCCAATAAGGGTTTTTAACCAATCTTGTGCATCCAATATGTAATTTTGTGTCATTTTGTGTCATTGGTTGAACATTTAGGTCATTTTCGTCCTCCCTAGGCTTATTCTATTCCAATAAGGGTTTTTAACCAATCTTGTGCATCCAATATGTGATTTTGTGTCATTGGTTGAACATTTAGGTCATTTTCGTCCTCCCTAGGCTTATTCTAATCCAATTAGGGTTTTTAACCAATCTTGTGCATCCAATATGTGATTTTGTGTCATTGGTTGAACATTTAGGTCATTTTCGTCCTCCCTAGGCTTATTCTCATCCAATTAGGGTTTTTAACCATTCTTGTGCATCCAATATGTGATTTTGTGTCATTTTGTGTCATTGGTTGAACATTTAGGTCATTTTCGTCCTCCCTAGGCTTATTCTAATCCAATTAGGGTTTTTAACCAATCTTGTGCATCCAATATGTGATTTTGTGTCATTTTGTGTCATCAGTTGAACATTTAGGTCGTTTTCGTCCTCCCTAGGCTTATTCTAATCCAATTAGGGTTTTCAACCAATTTGTGCATCCAATATGTGATTTTGTGTCATTTTGTGTCATTGGTTGAACATTTAGGTCATTTTCGTCCTCCCTAGGCTTATTCTAATCCAATTAGGGTTTTTAACCAATCTTGTGCATCCAATATGTGATTTTGTGTCATTTTGTGTCATTGGTTGAACATTTAGGTCATATTCGTCCTCCCTAGGCTTATTCTAATCCAATTAAGGTTTTTAACCAATCTTGTGCATCCAATATGTGATTTTGTGTCATTTTGTGTCATTGGTTGAACATTTAGGTCATTTTCGTCCTCCCTAGGCTTATTCTAATCCAATTAGGGTTTTTAACCAATCTTGTGCATCCAATATGTGATTTTGTGTCATTTTGTGTCATTGGTTGAACATTTAGGTCATTTTCGTCCTCCCCAGGCTTATTCTAATCCAATTAGGGTTTTTCACGAATCCTGTGCATCCAATATGTGATTTTGTGTCATTTTGTGTCATTGGTTGAACATTTAGGTCATTTTCGTCCTCCCTAGGGTTATTTTAATCTAATTAGGATTTTTAACCAATCTTGTGCATCCAATATGTGATTTTGTGTCATTTTGTGTCATTGGTTGAACATTTAGGTCATTTTCGTCCTCCCTAGGCTTATTCTAATCCAATTAGGGTTTTTAACCAATCTTGTGCATCCAATATGTGATTTTGTGTCATTTTGTGTCATTGGTTGAACATTTAGCTCATTTTCGTTCTCCCTACGCTTATTCTAATCCAATTAGGGTTTTTAACCAATCTTGTGCATCCAATATGTGATTTTCTGTCATTTTGTGTCATTGGTTGAACATTTAGGTCATTTTCGTCCTCCCTATGCTTATTCTAATCGAATTAGGGTTTTTAGCCAATTTTGTGCATCCAATATGTAGTTTTGTGTCATTGGTTGAACATTTAGGTCATTTTTGCCTCCCTTGGCTTATTCTCATCCAATTAGGGTTTTTAACCTATCTTGTGCATCCAATATGTGATTTTGTGTCATTTTGTGTCATTGGTTGAACATTTAGGTCATTTTCGTCCTCCCTAGGCTTATTCTAATCCAATTAGGGTTTTTAACCAATCTTGTGCATCCAATATGTGATTTTGTGTCATTGGTTGAACATTTAGGTCATTTTCGTCCTCCCTAGGCTTATTATAATCCAACTAGGGTTTTTAACCAATCTTGTGCATCCAATATGTGATTTTGTGTCATTTTGTGTCATTGGTTGAACATTTAGGTCATTTTCGTCCTCCCTAGGCTTATTCTAATCCAATTAGGGTTTTTAACCAATCTTGTGCATCCAATATGTGATTTTGTGTCATTGGTTGAACATTTAGTTCATTTTCGTCCTCCCTAGGCTTATTCTATTCCATTTAGGGTTTTTAACCAATCTTCTGCATCCAATATGTGATTTTGTGTCATTTTGTGTCATTGGTTCAACATTTAGGTCATTTTCGTCCTCCCTAGGGTTATTTTAATCCAATTAGGATTTTTAACCAATCTTGTGCATCCAATATGTGATTTTGTGTCATTTTGTGTCATTGGTTGAACATTTAGGTCATTTTCGTCCTCCCTAGGCTTATTCTAATCCAATTAGGGTTTTTAACCAATCTTGTGCATCCAATATGTGATTTTGTGTCATTTTGTGTCATTGGTTGAACATTCAGGTCATTTTCGTCCTCCCTAGGCTTATTCTAATCCAATTAGGTTTTAACCAATCTTGTGCATCCAATATGTGATTTTGTGTCATTTTGTGTCATTGGTTGAACATTTAGGTCATTTTCGTCCTCCCTAGGCTTATTCTAATCCAATTAGGGTTTTTAACCAATCTTGTGCATCCAATATGTGATTTGTGTCATTGGTTGAACATTTAGGTCATTTTCGTCCTCCCTAGGCTTATTCTAATCCAATTAGGGTTTTTAACCAATCTTGTGCATCCAATATGTGATTTTGTGTCATTTTGTGTCATTGGTTGAACATTTAGGTCATTTTCGTCCTCCCTAGGCTTATTCTAATCCAATTAGGGTTTTTAACCAATCTTGTGCATCCAATATGTGATTTTGTGTCATAGATTTAACATTTAGGTCATTTACGTCCTCCCTAGGCTTATTCTAATCCAATTAGGGTTTTTAACCAATCTTGTGCATCCAATATGTGATTTTGTGTCATTTTGTGTCATTGGTTGAACATTTAGGTCATTTTCGTCCTCCCTAGGCTTATTCTAATCCAATTAGGGTTTTTAACCATTCTTGTGCATCCAATATGTGATTTTGTGTCATTGGTTGAACATTTAGGTCATTTTCGTCCTCCCTAGGCTCTTTCTAATCCAATTAAGGTTTTTAACCAATCTTGTGCATCCAATATGTGATTTTGTGTCATTTTGTGTCATTGGTTGAACATTTAGGTCATTTTCGTCCTCCCTAGGCTTATTCTAATCCAATTAGGGTTTTTAACCAATCTTGTGCATCCAATATGTGATTTTGTGTCATTTTGTGTCTTTGGTTGAACATTTAGGACATTTTCGTCCTCCCTAGGCTTATTCTAATCCAATTAAGGTTTTTAACCAATCTTGTACATCCAATATGTGATTTTGTGTGATTGGTTGAACATTTAGGTCATTTTCGTCCTCCCTAGGCTTATTCTAATCCAATTAGGGTTTTTAACCAATCTTGTGCATCCAACATGTGATTTTGTGTCATTGGTTGAACATTTAGGTCATTTTCTTCCTCCCTAGGCTTATTTTAATCAAATTAGGGTTTTTAACCAATCTTGTGCATCCAATATGTGATTTTGTGTCATTTTGTGTCATTGGTTGAACATTTAGGTCATTTTCGTCCTCCCTAGGCTTATTCTAATCCAATTAGGGTTTTTAACCAATCTTGTGCATCCAATATGTGATTTTGTGTCATTTTGTGCCATTGGTTGAACATTTAGGTCATTTTCGTCCTCCCTAGGCTTATTCTAATCCAATTAGGTTTTAACCAATCTTGTGCATCCAATATGTGATTTTGTGTCATTTTGTGTCATTGGTTGAACTTTTAGGTCATTTTTGTCCTCCTAGGCTTATTCTAATCCAATTAGGGTTTTTAACCAATCTTGTGCATCCAATATGTGATTTTGTGTCATTGGTTGAACATTTAGGTCATTTTCGTCCTCCCTAGGCATATTCTAATCCAATTAGGGTTTGTAACCAATCTTGTGCATCTAATATGTGATTTTGTGTCATTGGTTGAACATTTAGGTCTTCTTCGTCCTCCCTAGGCTTATTCTAATCCAATTAGGGTTTTTAACCAATCTTGTGCATCCAATATGTGATTTTGTGTCATTTTGTGCCATTGGTTGAACATTTAGGTCATTTTCGTCCTCCCTAGGCTTATTCTAATCCAATTAGGTTTTAACCAATCTTGTGCATCCAATATGTGATTTTGTGTCATTTTGTGTCATTGGTTGAACTTTTAGGTCATTTTCGTCCTCCTAGGCTTATTCAAATCCAATTAGGGTTTTTAACCAATCTTGTGCATCCAATATGTGATTTTGTGTCATTGGTTGAACATTTAGGTCATTTTCGTCCTCCCTAGGCATATTCTAATCCAATTAGGGTTTGTAACCAATCTTGTGCATCTAATATGTGATTTTGTGTCATTGGTTGAACATTTAGGTCTTCTTCGTCCTCCCTAGGCTTATTCTAATCCAATTAGGGTTTTGAACCACTCTTGTGCATATAATAAGTGATTTTGTGTCATTGGTAATCCAGTTAGGTCATTTTCGTCCTCCCTAGGCTTATTCTAATCCAAATAGGGTTTTTAACCAATCTTGTGCATCCAATATGTGATTTTGTGTCATTTTGTGTCGTTGGTTGAACATTTAGGTCATTTTCATCCTCCCTAGGCTTATTCTAATCCAATTAGGGTTTTTAGCCAATCTTGTGCATCCAATATGTAATTTTGTGTCCTTGGTTGAACATTTAGGTCATTTTCGCCCTCCCTAGGCTTATTCTAATCCAATTAGGGTTTTTAACCAATCTTGTGCATCCAATATGTGATTTTGTGTCATTTTGTGTCATTGGTTGAACATTTAGGTCATTTTCATCCTCCCTAGGCATATTCTAATCCAATTAGGGTTTTTAACCAATCTTGTGCATCCAATATGTGATTTTGTGTCATTTTGTGTCATTGGTTGAACATTTAGGTCATTTTCGTTCTCCCTAGGCTTATTCTAATCCAATTAGGTTTTAACCAATCTTGTGCATGCAATATGTGATTTTGTGTCATTTTGTGTCATTGGTTGAACATTTAGGTCATTTTCGTCCTCCCTAGGCTTATTCTAATCCAATTAGGGTTTTTAACCAATCTTGTGCATCCAATATGTTATTTTGTGTCATTTTGTGTCATTGGTTGAACATTTAGGTCAATTTCGTCCTCGCTAGGCATATTCTAATCCAATTAGGGTTTTTAACCAATCTTGTGCATCCAATATGTGATTTTGTGTCATTTTGTGTCATTGGTTGAACATTTAGGTCATTTTCATCCTCCCTAGGCATATTCTAATCCAATTAGGGTTTTTAACCAATCTTGTGCATCCAATATGTGATTTTGTGTCATTTTGTGTCATTGGTTGAACATTTAGGTCATTTTCGTCCTCCCTAGGCATATTCTAATCCAATTAGGGTTTTTAACCAATCTTGTGCATCCAATATGTGATTTTGTGTCATTTTGTGTCATTGGTTAAACATTTAGGTCATTTTCGTCCTCCTTAGGCTTATTCTAATCCAATTAGGGTTTTTAACGATTCTTGTGACTCCAATATGTGATTTTGTGTCATTTTGTGTCATTCGTTGAACATTTAGGTCATTTTCGTCCTCCCTAGGCTTATTCTAATCCAATTAGGGTTTTTTACCAATCTGGTGCATCCAATATGTGATTTTTTGTCATTTTGTGTCATTGGTTGAACATTTAGGTCGTTTTCGTCCTCCCTAGGCTTATTCTAATCCATTTAGGGTTTTTAACCAATCTTTTGCATCAAATATGTGATTTTGTGTCATTTTGTGTCATTGGTTGAACATTTAGGTCATTTTCGTCCTCCTTAGGCTTATTCTAACCCAATAAGGGTTTTTAACCAATCTTGTGCATCCAATATGTGGTTTTGTGTCATTTTCTGTCATTGGTTGAACATTTAGGTCATTTTCGTCCTCCCTAGGCTTATTCTAATCCAATCAGGGTTTTTAACCAATCTTGTGCATCCAATATGTGATTTTGTGTCATTTTGTGTCGTTGGTTGAACATTTAGGTCATTTTCGTCATCCCTAGGCTTATTCTAATCCAATTAGGGTTTTTAACCAATCTTGTGCATCCAATATGTAATTTTGTGTCCTTGGTTGAACATTTAGGTCATTTTCGTCCTCCCTAGGCTTATTCTAATCCAATTAGGGTTTTTAACCAATCTTGTGCATCCAATATGTGATTTTGTGTCATTTTCTGTCATTTTCTGTCATTGGTTAAACATTTAGATCATTTTCGTCCTCCCTAGGCTTATTCTAATCCAATTAGGGTTTTTAACCACTCTTGTGCGTCCAATATGGGATTTTGTGTCATTGGTTGAACATTGAGGTCCTTTTCATCCTCCCTAGGTATATTCTAATCCAATTAGGGTTTTTAACCAATCTTGTGCATCCAATATGTGATTTTGTGTCATTTTGTGTCATTTTCTGTCATTGGTTGAACATTTAGGTCATTTTCGTCCTCCCTAGGCTTATTCTAATCCAATTAGGTTTTAACCAATCTTGTGCATCCAATATGTGATTTTGTGTCATTTTGTGTCATTGGTTGAACTTTTAGGTCATTTTCGTCCTCCTAGGCTTATTCTAATCCAATTAGGGTTTTTAACAAATCTTGTGCATCCAATATGTGATTTTGTGTCATTGGTTGAACATTTAGGTCATTTTCGTCCTCCCTAGGCATATTCTAATCCAATTAGGGTTTGTAACCAATCTTGTGCATCTAATATGTGATTTTGTGTCATTGGTTGAACATTTAGGTCTTCTTCGTCCTCCCTAGGCTTATTCTAATCCAATTAGGGTTTTTAACCACTCTTCTGCATATAATAAGTGATTTTGTGTCATTGGTAATCCAGTTAGGTCATTTTCGTCCTCCCTAGGCTTATTCTAATCCAATTAGGGTTTTTAACCAATCTTGTGCATCCAATATGTGATTTTGTGTCATTTTGTGTCGTTGGTTGAACATTTAGGTCATTTTCATCCTCCCTAGGCTTATTCTAATCCAATTAGGGTTTTTAGCCAATCTTGTGCATCCAATATGTAATTTTGTGTCCTTGGTTGAACATTTAGGTCATTTTCATCCTCCCTAGGCTTATTCTAATCCAATTAGGGTTTTTAGCCAATCTTGTGCATCCAATATGTAATTTTGTGTCCTTGGTTGAACATTTAGGTCATTTTCGCCCTCCCTAGGCTTATTCTAATCCAATTAGGGTTTTTAACCAATCTTGTGCATCCAATATGTGATTTTGTGTCATTTTGTGTCATTGGTTGAACATTTAGGTCATTTTCATCCTCCCTAGGCATATTCTAATCCAATTAGGGTTTTTAACCAATCTTGTGCATCCAATATGTGATTTTGTGTCATTTTGTGTCATTGGTTGAACATTTAGGTCATTTTCGTTCTCCCTAGGCTTATTCTAATCCAATTAGGTTTTAACCAATCTTGTGCATGCAATATGTGATTTTGTGTCATTTTGTGTCATTGGTTGAACATTTAGGTCATTTTCGTCCTCCCTAGGCTTATTCTAATCCAATTAGGGTTTTTAACCAATCTTGTGCATCCAATATGTCATTTTGTGTCATTTTGTGTCATTGGTTGAACGTTTAGGTCATTTTCGTCCTCCCTAGGCATATTCTACTCCAATTAGGGTTTTTAACCAATCATGTGCATCCAATATGTGATTTTGTGTCATTTTGTGTCATTGGTTGAACATTTAGGTCATTTTCGTCCTCCCTAGGCTTATTCTAATCCAATTAGGGTTTTTAACCAATCTTGTGCATCCAATATGTGATTTTGTGTCATTTGTTTAACATTTAGGTCATTTTCGTCCTCCCTAGGCTTATTCTAATCCAATTAGGGTTTTTAACCAATCTTGTGCATCCAATATGTGATTTTGTGTCATTTTGTGTCATTGGTTGAACATTTAGGTCATTTTCGTCCTCCCTAGGCTTATTCTAATCCAATTAGGGTTTTTAACCAATCTTGTGCATCCAATATGTGATTTTGTATCATTGGTTGAACATTTAGGTCATTTTCGTCCTCGCTATGCTTATGCTAATCCAATTAGGGTTTTTAGCCAATCTTGTGCATCAAATATGTGATTTTATGTCATTTTGTGTCATTGGTTGAACATTTAGGTCAATTTCGTCCTCCCTTGGCTTATTCTAATCCAATTAAGGTTCTTAACCAATCTTGTGCATCCAATGTGTGATTTTGTGTCATTGGTTGAACATTTAGGTCATTTTCGTCCTCCCTAGGCTCTTTTTAATCCAATTAGGGTTTTTAACCAATCTTGTGCATCCAATATGTGATTTTGTGTCATTTTGTGTCATTGGTTGAACATTTAGGTCATTTTCGTCCTCCCTAGGCTTATTCTAATCCAATTAGGGTTTTTAACCAATCTTGTGCATCCAATATGTGATTTTGTGTCATTATGTGTCATTGGTTGAACATTTAGGTCATTTTGGTCCTCCCTAGGCATATTCTAATCCAATTAGGGTTTTTAACCAATCTTGTGCATCCAATATGTGATTTTGTGTCATTTTGTGTCATTGGTTGAACATTTAGGTCATTTTCGTCCTCCCTAGGCTTATTCTAATCCAATTAGGGTTTTTAACCAATCTTGTGCATCCAATATGTGATTTTGTGTCATTGGTTGAACATTTAGGTCAATTTCGTCCTCGCTAGGCATATTCTAATCCAATTAGGGTTTTTAACCAATCATGTGCATCCAATATGTGATTTTGTGTCATTGGTTGAACATTTAGGTCATTTTCGTCCTCCCTATGCTTATTCTAATCCAATTTGGGTTTTTAACCAATCTTGTGTATCCAATATGTGATTTTCTGTCATTTTGTGTCATCTGTAATCCAATTAGGTCATTTTCGTCCTCCCTAGGCTTATTCTAATCCAATTAGGGTTTTTAACCAATCTTGTGCATCCAATATGTGATTTTGTGTCATTTTGTGTCATTTTCTGTCATTGGTTGAACATTTAGGTCATTTTCGTCCTCCCTAGGCTTATTCTAATCCAATTAGGGTTTTTAACCAATCTTGTGCATCCAATATGTGATTTTGTGTCATTTTGTGCCATTGGTTGAACATTTAGGTCATTTTCGTCTTCCCTAGGCTTATTCTAATCCAATTAGGTTTTAACCAATCTTGTGCATCCAATATGTGATTTTGTGTCATTTTGTGTCATTGGTTGAACTTTTAGGTCATTTTCGTCCTCCTAGGCTTATTCTAATCCAATTAGGGTTTTTAACCAATCTTGTGCATCCAATATGTGATTTTGTGTCATTGGTTGAACATTTAGGTCATTTTCGTCCTCCCTAGGCATATTCTAATCCAATTAGGGTTTGTAACCAACCTTGTGCATCTAATATGTGATTTTGTGTCATTGGTTGAACATTTAGGTCTTCTTCGTCCTCCCTAGGCTTATTCTAATCCAATTAGGGTTTTTAACCACTCTTGTGCATATAATAAGTGATTTTGTGTCATTGGTAATCCAGTTAGGTCATTTTCGTCCTCCCTAGGCTTATTCTAATCCAATTAGGGTTTTTAACCAATCTTGTGCATCCAATATGTGATTTTGTGTCATTTTGTGTCATTGGTTGAACATTTAGGTCATTTTCATCCTCCCTAGGCATATTCTAATCCAATTAGGGTTTTTAACCAATCTTGTGCATCCAATATGTCATTTTGTGTCATTTTGTGTCATTGGTTGAACATTTAGGTCATTTTCGTCCTCCCTAGGCATATTCTAATCCAATTAGGGTTTTTAACCAATCTTGTGCATCCAATATGTGATTTTGTGTCATTTTGTGTCATTGGTTAAACATTTAGGTCATTTTCGTCCTCCTTAGGCTTATTCTAATCCAATTAGGGTTTTTAACCAATCTTGTGACTCCAATATGTGATTTTGTGTAATTTTGTGTCATTCGTTGAACATTTAGGTCATTTTCGCCCTCCCTAGGCTTATTCTAATCCAATTAGGGTTTTTTACCAATCTTGTGCATCCAATATGTGATTTTTTGTCATTTTGTGTCATTGGTTGAACATTTAGGTCATTTTCGTCCTCCCTAGGCTTATTCTAATCCATTTAGGGTTTTTAACCAATCTTTTGCATCAAATATGTGATTTTGTGTCATTTTGTGTCATTGGTTGAACATTTAGGTCATTTTCGTCCTCCTTAGGCTTATTCTAACCCAATAAGGGTTTTTAACCAATCTTGTGCATCCAATATGTGGTTTTGTGTCATTTTGTGTCATTGGTTGAACATTTAGGTCATTTTCGTCCTCCCTAGGCTTATTCTAATCCAATTAGGGTTTTTAACCAATCTTGTGCATCCAATATGTGATTTTGTGTCATTTTGTGTCGTTGGTTGAACATTTAGGTCATTTTCGTCATCCCTAGGCTTATTCTAATCCAATTAGGGTTTTTAACCAATCTTGTGCATCCAATATGTAATTTTGTGTCCTTGGTTGAACATTTAGGTCATTTTCGTCCTCCCTAGGCTTATTCTAATCCAATTAGGGTTTTTAACCAATCTTGTGCATCCAATATGTGATTTTGTGTCATTTTGTGTCATTTTGTGTCATTTTCTGTCATTGGTTGAACATTTAGGTCATTTTCGTCCTCCCTAGGCTTATTCTAATCCAATTAGGGTTTTTAACCACTCTTGTGCGTCCAATATGGGATTTTGTGTCATTGGTTGAACATTGAGGTCCTTTTCATCCTCCCTAGGTATATTCTAATCCAATTAGGGTTTTTAACCAATCTTGTGCATCCAATATGTGATTTTGTGTCATTTTGTGTCATTGGTTGAACATTTAGGTCATTTTCGTCCACCCTAGGCTTATTCTAATCCAATAAGGGTTTTTAACCAATCTTGTGCATCCAATATGTGATTTTGTGTCATTTTGTGTCATTGGTTGAACATTTAGGTCATTTTCGTCCTCCCTAGGCTTATTCTAATCCAATTAGGGTTTTTAACCAATCTTGTGCATCTAATATGGGATTTTGTGTCATTTTGTGTCATTGGTTTAACATTTAGGTCATTTTCGTTCTACCTAGGCTTATTCTAATCCAATTAGGGTTTTTAACCAATCGTGTGCATCCAATATGTGATTTTGTGTCATTTTGTGTCATCTGTAATCCAATTAGGTCATTTTCGTCCTCCCTAGGCTTATTCTAATCCAATTAGAGTTTTTAACCAATCTTGTGCATCCAATATGTGATTTTGTGTCATTTTGTGTCATTGGTTGAACATTTACGTCATTTTCGTCCTCCCTAGGTTTATTCTAATCCAATTAGGGTTTTAACCAATCTTGTGCATCCAATATGTGATTTTGTGTCATTTTGTGTCATTGGTTGAACTTTTAGGTCATTTTCGTCATCCCTAGGCTTATTCTAATCCAATTAGGGTTTTTAACCAATCTTGTGCATCCAATATGTAATTTTGTGTTCTTGGTTGAACATTTAGGTCATTTTCGTCCTCCCTAGGCTTATTCTAATCCAATTAGGGTTTTTAACCAATCTTGTGCATCCAATATGTGATTTTGTGTCATTTTGTGTCATTTTCTGCCATTGGTTGAACATTTAGGTCATTTTCGTCCTCCCTAGGCTTATTCTAATCCAATTAGGGTTTTTAACCACTCTTGTGCGTCCAATATGGGATTTTGTGTCATTGGTTGAACATTGAGGTCCTTTTCATCCTCCCTAGGTATATTCTAATCCAATTAGGGTTTTTAACCAATCTTGTGCATCCAATATGTGATTTTGTGTCATTTTGTGTCATTGGTTGAACATTTAGGTCATTTTCGTCCACCCTAGGCTTATTCTAATCCAATAAGGGTTTTTAACCAATCTTGTGCATCCAATATGTGATTTTGTGTCATTTTTTGTCATTGGTTGAACATTTAGGTCATTTTCGTCCTCCCTAGGCTTATTCTAATCCAATTAGGGTTTTTAACCAATCTTGTGCATCCAATATGTGATTTTGTGTCATTGGTTTAACATTTAGGTCATTTTCGTTCTACCTAGGCTTATTCTAATCCAATTAGGGTTTTTAACCAATCTTGTGCATCCAATATGTGATTTTGTGTCATTTTGTGTCATCTGTAATCCAATTAGGTCATTTTCGTCCTCCCTAGGCTTATTCTAATCCAATTAGAGTTTTTAACCAATCTTGTGCATCCAATATGTGATTTTGTGTCATTTTGTGTCATTGGTTGAACATTTAGGTCATTTTCGTCCTCCCTAGGTTTATTCTAATCCAATTAGGGTTTTTAACCAATCTTCTGCATCCAATATGTGATTTTGTGTCATTGGTTGAACATTTAAGTCATTTTCGTCCTCCCTAGGCTTATTCTAATCCAATTAGGGTTTTTAACCAATCTTGTGCATCCAATATGTGATTTTGTGTCATTGGTTGAACATTTAGGTCATTTTCGTCCTCCCTTGGCTTATTCTAATCCAATTAGAGTTTTTAACCAATCTTCTGCATCCAATATGTGATTTTGTGTCATTTTGTGTCATTGGTTGAACATTTAGGTCATTTTCGTCCTCCCTAGGCTTATTCTAATCCAATTAGGGTTTTTAACCAATCTTGTGCATCCAATATGTGATTTTGTGTCATTGGTTGAACATTTAGGTCATTTTCGTCCTCCCTTGGCTAATTCTAATCCAATTAGGGTTTTTAACCAATCTTGTGCATCCAATATGTGATTTGGTGTCATTGGTTGAACATTTAGGTCATTTTCGTCCTCCCTAGGCTTATTCTAATCCAATTAGGGTTTTTAACCAATCTTGTGCATCCAATATGTGATTTTGTGTCATTGGTTGAACATTTAGGTCATTTTCGTCCTCCCTAGGCTTATTCTAATCCAATTAGGGTTTTTAACCAATCTTGTGCATCCAATATGTGATTTTGTGTCATTGGCTTAACATTTAGGTCATTTTCATCCTCCCTAGGCTTATTCTAATCCAATTAGGGTTTTTAACCAATTTTGTGCATCCAATATGTGATTTTGTGTCATTTTGTGTCATTGATTGAACATTTAGATCATTTCCGTCCTCCCTAGGTTTATTCTAATCCATATAGGGTTTTTAACCAATCTTGTGCATCCAATATGTGATTTTGTGTCATTTTGTGTCATTGGTTGAACATTTAGGTCATTTTCGTCCTCCCTAGGCTTATTCTAATCCAATTAGGGTTTTTAACCAAACTTGTGCATCCAATATCTGATTTTGTGTCATTTTGTGTCATTGGTTGAACATTTAGGTCATTTTCGTCCTCCCTAGGCTTATTCTAATCCAATTAGGGTTTTTAACCAATCTTGTGCATCCAATATGTGATTTTGTGTCATTTTGTGTCATTGGTTGAACATTTAGGTCATTTTCGTCCTCCCTAGGCTTATTCTAATCCAATTAGGGTTTTTAACCAATCTTGTGCATCCAATATGTGATTTTGTGTCATTTTGTGTCATTGGTTGAACATTTAGGTCATTTTCATTCTCCTTAGGCTTATTCTAATCCAATTAGGGTTTTTAACCAATCTTGTGCATCCAATATCTGATTTTGTGTCATTTTGTGTCATTTTGTGTCATTTAGGTCATTTTCGTCCTCCCAAGGCTTATTCTAATCCAATTAGGGTTTTTAACCAATCTTGTGCATCCAATATGTGATTTTGTGTCATTGGTTGAACATTTAGGTCATTTTCGTTCTCCCTAGGCTTATTCTAATCCAATTAGGGTTTTTAACCAATCTTGTGCATCCAATATGTGATTTTGTACCATTTTGTGTCATTGGTTGAACATTTAGGTCATTTTCGTCCTCCCTAGGCTTATTCTAATCCAATTAGGGTTTTTAACCAATCTTGTGCATCCAATATGTGATTTTGTGTCATTTTGTGTCATTGGTTGAACATATAGGTTATTTTCGTCCTCCCTAGGCTTATTCTAATCCAATTAGGGTTTTTAACCAATCTTGTGCATCCAATATGTGATTTTGTGTCATTTTGTGTCATTGGTTGAACATTTAGGTCATTTTCGTCCTCCCTAGGCTTATTCTAATCCAATTAGGGTTTTTAACCAATCTTGTGCATCCAATATGTGATTTTGTGTCATTTTGTGTCATTGGTTGAACATTTAGGTCATTTTCGTCCTCCCTAGGCTTATTCTAATCTAATTTGGGTTTTTAACCAATCTTGTGCATCCAATATGTGATTTTGTGTCATTTTGTGTCATTGGTTGAACATTTAGGTCATTTTCGTCCTCCCTAGGCTTATTCTAATCCAATTAGGGTTTTTAACCAATCTTGTGCATCCAATATGTGATTTTGTGTCATTTTGTGTCATTGGTTGAACATTTAGGTCATTTTCGTCCTCCCTAGGCTTATTGTAATCCAATTAGGTTTTAACCAATCTTGTGCATCCAATATGTGATTTTGTGTCATTGGTTGAACATTTAGGTCATTTTCGTCCTCCCTAGGCATATTCTAATCCAATTAGGGTTTGTAACCAATCTTGTGCATCTAATATGTGATTTTGTGTCATTGGTTGAACATTTAGGTCTTCTTCGTCCTCCCTAGGCTTATTCTAATCCAATTAGGGTTTTTAACCACTCTTGTGCATATAATAAGTGATTTTGTGTCATTGGTAATCCAGTTAGGTCATTTTCGTCCTCCCTAGGCTTATTCTAATCCAATTAGGGTTTTTAACCAATCTTGTGCATCCAATATGTGATTTTGTGTCATTTTGTGTCATTGGTTGAACATTTAGGTCATTTTCATCCTCCCTAGGCATATTCTAATCCAATTAGGGTTTTTAACCAATCTTGTGCATCCAATATGTCATTTTGTGTCATTTTGTGTCATTGGTTGAACATTTAGGTCATTTTCGTCCTCCCTAGGCATATTCTAATCCAATTAGGGTTTTTAACCAATCTTGTGCATCCAATATGTGATTTTGTGTCATTTTGTGTCATTGGTTAAACATTTAGGTCATTTTCGTCCTCCGTAGGCTTATTCTAATCCAATTAGGGTTTTTAACCAATCTTGTGCATCCAATATGTGATTTTGTGTCATTTTGTGTCGTTGGTTGAACATTTAGGTCATTTTCATCCTCCCTAGTCTTATTCTAATCCAATTAGGGTTTTTAGCCAATCTTGTGCATCCAATATGTAATTTTGTGTCCTTGGTTGAACATTTAGGTCATTTTCGCCCTCCCTAGGCTTATTCTAATCCAATTAGGGTTTTTAACCAATCTTCTGCATCCAATATGTGAATTTGTGTCATTGGTTGAACATTTAAGTCATTTTCGTCCTCCCTAGGCTTATTCTAATCCAATTAGGGGTTTTAACCAATCTTGTGCATCCAATATGTGATTTTGTGTCATTTTGTGTCATTGGTTGAACATTTAGGTCATTTTCATCCTCCCTAGGCATATTCTAATCCAATTAGGGTATTTAACCAATCTTGTGCATCCAATATGTGATTTTGTGTCATTTTGTGTCATTGGTTGAACATTTAGGTCATTTTCGTCCTCCCTAGGCATATTCTAATCCAATTAGGGTTTTTAACCAATCTTGTGCATCCAATATGTGATTTTGTGTCATTTTGTGTCATTGGTTAAACATTTAGGTCATTTTCGTCCTCCGTAGGCTTATTCTAATCCAATTAGGGTTTTTAACCAATCTTGTGACTCCAATATGTGATTTTGTGTCATTTTGTGTCATTCGTTGAACATTTAGGTCATTTTCGTCCTCCCTAGGCTGATTCTAATCCAATTAGGGTTTTTTACCAATCTTGTGCATCCAATATGTGATTTTTTGTCATTTTGTGTCATTGGTTGAACATTTAGGTCATTTTCGTCCTCCCTAGGCTTATTCTAATCCATTTAGGGTTTTTAACCAATCTTTTGCATCAAATATGTGATTTTGTGTCATTTTGTGTCATTGGTTGAACATTTAGGTCATTTTCGTCCTCCTTAGGCTTATTCTAACCCAATAAGGGTTTTTAACCAATCTTGTGCATCCAATATGTGGTTTTGTGTCATTTTGTGTCATTGGTTGAACATTTAGGTCATTTTCGTCCTCCCTAGGCTTATTCTAATCCAATTAGGGTTTTTAACCAATCTTGTGCATCCAATATGTGATTTTGTGTCATTTTGTGTCGTTGGTTGAACATTTAGGTCATTTTCGTCATCCCTAGGCTTATTCTAATCCAATTAGGGTTTTTAACCAATCTTGTGCATCCAATATGTAATTTTGTGTCCTTGGTTGAACATTTAGGTCATTTTCGTCCTCCCTAGGCTTATTCTAATCCAATTAGGGTTTTTAACCAATCTTGTGCATCCAATATGTGATTTTGTGTCATTTTGTGTCATTTTGTGTCATTTTCTGTCATTGGTTGAACATTTAGGTCATTTTCGTCCTCCCTAGGCTTATTCTAATCCAATTAGGGTTTTTAACCACTCTTGTGCGTCCAATATGGGATTTTGTGTCATTGGTTGAACATTGAGGTCCTTTTCATCCTCCCTAGGTATATTCTAATCCAATTAGGGTTTTTAACCAATCTTGTGCATCCAATATGTGATTTTGTGTCATTTTGTGTCATTGGTTGAACATTTAGGTCATTTTCCTCCACCCTAGGCTTATTCTAATCCAATAAGGGTTTTTAACCAATCTTGTGCATCCAATATGTGATTTTGTGTCATTTTGTGTCATTGGTTGAACATTTAGGTCAATTTCGTCCTCGCTAGGCATAATCTAATCCAATTAGGGTTTTTAACCAATCTTGTGCATCCAATATGTGATTTTGTGTCATTGGTTGAACATTTAGGTCATTTTCGTCCTCCCTATGCTTATTCTAATCCAATTAGGGTTTTTAACCAATCTTGTGCATCCAATATGTGATTTTGTGTCATTTTGTGTCATTTTCTATCATTGGTTGAACATTTAGGTCATTTTCGTCCTCCCTAGGCTTATTCTAATCCAATTAGGGTTTTTAACCAATCTTGTGCATCCAATATGTGATTTTGTGTCATTTTGTGTCGTTGGTTGAACATTTAGGTCATTTTCGTCATCCCTAGGCTTATTCTAATCCAATTAGGGTTTTTAACCAATCTTGTGCATCCAATATGTAATTTTGTGTCCTTGGTTGAACATTTAGGTCTTTTTCGTCCTCCCTAGGCTTATTCTAATCCAATTAGGGTTTTTAACCAATCTTGTGCATCCAATATGTGATTTTGTGTCATTTTGTGTCATTTTCTGTCATTGGTTGAACATTTAGGTCATTTTCGTCCTCCCTAGGCTTATTCTAATCCAATTAGGGTTTTTAACCACTCTTGTGCGTCCAATATGGGATTTTGTGTCATTGGTTGAACATTGAGGTCCTTTTCATCCTCCCTAGGTATATTCTAATCCAATTAGGGTTTTTAACCAATCTTGTGCATCCAATATGTGATTTTGTGTCATTTTGTGTCATTGGTTGAACATTTAGGTCATTTTCGTCCACCCTAGGCTTATTCTAATCCAATAAGGGTTTTTAACCAATCTTGTGCATCCAATATGTGATTTTGTGTCATTTTTTGTCATTGGTTGAACATTTAGGTCATTTTCGTCCTCCCTAGGCTTATTCTAATCCAATTAGGGTTTTTAACCAATCTTGTGCATCCAATATGTGATTTTGTGTCATTGGTTTAACATTTAGGTCATTTTCGTTCTACCTAGGCTTATTCTAATCCAATTAGGGTTTTTAACCAATCTTGTGCATCCAATATGTGATTTTGTGTCATTTTGTGTCATCTGTAATCCAATTAGGTCATTTTCGTCCTCCCTAGGCATATTCTAATCCAATTAGGGTTTGTAACCAATCTTGTGCATCTAATATGTGATTTTGTGTCATTGGTTGAACATTTAGGTCATTTTCGTCCTCCCTAGGTTTATTCTAATCCAATTAAGGTTTTAACCAATCTTGTGCATCCAATATGTGATTTTGTGTCATTTTGTGTCATTGGTTGAACTTTTAGGTCATTTTCGTCCTCCTAGGCTTATTCTAATCCAATTAGGGTTTTTAACCAATCTTGTGCATCCAATATGTGATTTTGTGTCATTTTGTGTCATTGGTTGAACATTTAGGTCATTTTCGTCCTCCCTAGGCTTATTCTAATCCAATTAGGGTTTTTAACCTATCTTGTGGATCCAATATGTGATTTTGTGTCATTGGTTGAACATTTAGGTCATTTTCGTCCTCCCTAGGCTTATTCTAATCCAATTAGGGTTTTTAACCAATCTTGTGCATCCAATATGTGATTTTGTGTCATTTGTTGAACATTTAGGTCATTTTTGTCCTCCCTAGGATTATTCTAATCCAATTAGAGTTATTAACCAATCTTGTGCATCCAATTAGTGATTTTGTGTCATTGGTTGAACATTTAGGTCATTTTCGTCGTCCAAAGGCTTATTCTAATCCAATTAGGGTTTTTAACCAATCTTGTGCATCCAATATGTGATTTTGTGTCATTGGTTGAACATTTAGGTCATTTTCGTCCTCCCTAGGCTTATTCTAATCCAATTAGGGTTTTTAACCAATCTTGTGCATCCAATATGTGATTTTGTGTCATTTTGTGTCATTGGCTAAACTTTTAGTTCATTTTCGTCCTCCTAGGCTTATTCTAATCCAATTAGGGTTTTTAACCAATCTTGTGCATCCAATATGTGATTTTGTGTCATTTTGTGTCATTGGTTGAACATTTAGGTCATTTTCGTCCTCCCTAGGCTTATTCTAATCCAATTAGGGTTTTTAACCAATCTTGTGCATCCAATATGTGATTTTGTGTCATTTTGTGTCATTGGTTGAACATTTAGGTCATTTTCGTCCTCCCTAGGCTTATTCTAATCCAATTAGGGTTTTTAACCAATCTTGTGCATCCAATATGTAATTTTGGGTCATTTTGTGTCATTGGTTGAACATTTAGGTCATTTTCGTCCTCCCTTGGCTTATTCCAATCCAATTAGGGTTTTTAACCTATCTTGTGCATCCAATATGTGATTTTGTGTCATTGGTTGAACATTTAGGTCATTTTCGTCCTCCCTAGGCTTATTCTAATCCAATTAGGGTTTTTAACCAATCTTGTGCATCCAATATGTGATTTTGTGTCATTGGTAATCCAATTAGGTCATTTTCGTCCTCGCTAGGCTTATTCTAATCCAATTAGGGTTTTTAACCAATCTTGTGCATCCAATATGTGATTTTGTGTCATTGGTTGAACATTTAGGTCATATTCGTCCTCCTTAGGCTTATTCTAATCCAATTAGGGTTTTTAACCAATCTTGTGCATCCAATATGTGATTTTGTGTCATTGGTTGAACATTTAGGTCATTTTCGTCCTCCCTAGGCTTATTCTAATCCAATTAGGGTTTGTAACCAATCTTGTGCATCTAATATGTGATTTTGTGTCATTGGTTGAACATTTAGGTCTTCTTCGTCCTCCCTAGGCTTATTCTAATCCAATTAGGGTTTTTAACCACTCTTGTGCATATAATAAGTGATTTTGTGTCATTGGTAATCCAGTTAGGTCATTTTCGTCCTCCCTAGGCTTATTCTAATCCAATTAGGGTTTTTAACCAATCTTGTGCATCCAATATGTGATTTTGTGTCATTTTGTGTCATTGGTTGAACATTTAGGTCATTTTCATCCTCCCTAGGCTTATTCTAATTCAATTAGGGTTTTTAACCAATCTAGTGCATCCAATATGTGATTTTGTGTCATTAGTTGAACATTTAGATCATTTTCGTCCTCCCTAGGCTTATTCTAATCCAATTAGGGTTTTTAACCAATCTTGTGCATCCAATATGTGATTTTGTGTCATTTTGTGTCATTGGTTGAACATTTAGGTCATTTTCGTCCTCCCTAGGCTTATTCTAATCCAATTAGGGTTTTTAACCAATGTTGTCCATCCAATATGTGATTTTATGTCATTGGTTGAACATTTAGTTCATTTTCGTCCTCCCTAGGCTTATTCTAATCCAATTAGGGTTTTTAACCAATCTTGTGCATCCAATATGTGATTTTGTGTCATTTTGTGTCATTGGTTGAACATTAAGGTCATTTTCGTCCTCCCTAGGCTTATTCTAATCCAATTAGGGTTTTTAACCAATCTTGTGCATCCAATATGTGATTTTGTGTCATTGGTTGAACATTTAGGCCATTTTCGTCCTCCTTGGGCTTATTCTAATCCAATTAGGGTTTTTAACCAATCTTGTGCATCCAATATGTGATTTTGTGTCATTGGTTGAACATTTAGGTCATTTTCCCCTAGGCTTATTCTAATCCAATTAGGGTTTTAAACCAATCTTGTGCATCCAATATGTGATTTTGTGTCATTTTGTGTCATTGGTTGCACATTAAGGTCATTTTCGTCCTCCCTAGGCTTATTCTAATCCAATTAGGGTTTTTAACCAATCTTGAGCATCCAATATGTGATTTTGTGTCATTTTGTGTCATTGGTTGAACATTTAGGTCATTTTCGTCCTCCCTAGGCTTATTCTAATCAAATTAGGGTTTTTAAGCAATCTTGTGCATCCAATATGTTATTTTGTGTCATTGGTTGAACATTTTGTTCATTTTCGCCCACCCTAGGCTTATTCTAATCCAATTAGGGTTTTCAACAAATCTTGTGCATCCAATATGTGATTTTGTGTCATTGGTTGAAAATTTAGGTCATTTTCGTCCTCCCTACGCTTATTCTAATCCAATTAGGGTTTTTAACCAATCTTGTGCATCCAATATGTGATTTTGTGTCATTTTGTGTCATTGGTTGAACATTTAGGTTATTTTCGTCCTCCCTAGACTTATTCTAATCCAATTAGGGTTTTTAACCAATCTTGTGCATCCAATATGTGATTTTGTGTCATTTTGTGTCATTGGTTGAACATTAAGGTCATTTTCGTCCTCCCTAGGCTTATTCTAATCCAATTAGGGTTTTTAACCAATCTTGTGCATCCAATATGTGATTTTGTGTCATTGGTTGCACATTTAGGTCATTTTCGTCCTCCCTAGGCTTATTCTAATCCAATTTGGGTTTTTAACCAATCTTGTGCATATAATAAGTGATTTTATGTCATTGGTAATCCAATTAGGTCATTTTCGTCCTCGCTAGGCTTATTCTAATCCAATTAGAATTTTTAACCAATCTTATGCATCCAATATATGATTTTGTGTCTTTTTGTGTTATTGGTTGAACATTTAGGTCATTTTTGTCCTCCCTAGGCTTATTCTAATCCAATTAGGGTTTTTAACCAATCTTGTGCATCCAATATGTGATTTTGTGTCATTGGTTGAACATTTAGGTCATTTTCGTCCTCCCAAGGCTTATTCTAATCCAATTATGGTTTTTAACCAATCTTGTGCATCCAATATGTGATTTTGTGTCATTGGTTGAACATTTAGGTCATTTTTGTCCTCCCTAGGCTTATTCTAATCCAATTAGGGTTTTTAACCAATCTTGTGCATCCAATATGTGATTTTGTGTCATTGGTTGAACATTTAGGTCATTTTCGTCCTCCCTAGGCTTATTCTAATCCAATTAGGGTTTTTAACCAACCTTGTGCATCCAATATGTGATTTTGTGTCATTGGTTGAACATTTTTGTCATTTTCGTCCTCCCTAGGCTTATTCTAATCCAATTAGGGTTTTTAACCAATCTTGTGCATCCAATATGTGATTTTGTGTCATTTTGTGTCATTGGTTGAACATTTAGGTCATTTTCGTCCTCCCTAGGCTTATTCTAATCCAATTAGGGTTTTTAACCAACATTGTGCATCGAATATGTGAGTTTGTGTCATTTTGTGTCATTTTCGTCCTCCCTAGGCTTATTCTAATCCAATAAGGGTTTTTAACCAATCTTGTGCATCCAATATGTGATTTTGTGTCATTGGTTGAACATTTAGGTCATTTTCGTCCTCCCTAGGCTTATTCTAATCCAATTAGGGTTTTTAACCAATCTTGTGCATCCAATATGTGATTTTGGGTCATGGGTTGAACATTTAGGTCATTTTCCTCTTCCCTAGGCATATTCTAATCCAATTAGGGTTTTTAACCAATCTTGTGCATCCAATATGTGATTTTGTGTCATGGGTTGAACATTTAGGTCATTTTCCTCTTCCCTAGGCATATTCTAATCCAATTAGGGTTTTTAACCAATCTTGTGCATCCAATATGTGATTTTGTGTCATTTTGTGTCATTGGTTGAACATTTAGGTCATTTTCGTCCTCCCTAGGCATATTCTAATCCAATTAGGGTTTGTAACCAATCTTGTGCATCTAATATGTGATTTTGTGTCATTGGTTGAACATTTAGGTCTTCTTCGTCCTCCCTAGGCTTATTCTAATCCAATTAGGGTTTTTAACCAATCTTGTGCATCCAATATGTGATTTTGTGTCATTTTGTGTCATTGGTTGAACATTTAGGTCATTTTCGTCCTCCCTAGGCTTATTCTAATCCAATTAGGGTTTTTAACCAATCTTGTGCATCCAATATGTGATTTTGTGTCATTTTGTGTCATTGGTTGAACATTTAGCTCATTTTCGTCCTCCCTAGGCTTAATCTAATCCAATTAGGGTTTTTAACCAATCTTGTGCATCCAATATGTGATTTTATGTCATTGGTTGAACATTTAGGTCATTTTCGTCCTCTCTTGGGTTATTCTTATCCAATTAGGGTTTTTAACAAATCTTGTGCATCCAATATGTGATTTTGTGTCATTTTGTATCATTGGTTGAACATTTAGGTCATTTTTCGTCCTCCCTAGGCTTGTTCTAATCCAATTAGGGATTTTAACCAATCTTGTGCATCCAATATGTGATTTTGTGTCATTGGTTGAACATTTAGGTCATTTTCGTCCTCCCTAGGCTTATTCTAATCCAATTAGGGTTTTTAACCAATCTTGTGCATCCAATATGTGATTTTGTGTCATTTTGTGTCATTGGTTGAAAATTTAGGTCATTTTCATCCTCCCTAGGCTTATTCTAATCCAATTAGGGTTTTTAACCAATCTTGTGCATTCAATATGGGATTTTGTGTCATTAGTTGAACATTTAGGTCATTTTCGTCCTCCCTAGGCTTATTCTAATCCAATTAGGGTTTTTAACCAATCTTGTGCATCCAATATGTGATTTTGTGTCATTTTGTGCCATTGGTTGAACATTTAGGTCATTTTCGTCCTCCCTAGGCTTATTCTAATCCAATTAGGTTTTAACCAATCTTGTGCATCCAATATGTGATTTTGTGTCATTTTGTGTCATTGGTTGAACTTTTAGGTCATTTTTGTCCTCCTAGGCTTATTCTAATCCAATTAGGGTTTTTAACCAATCTTGTGCATCCAATATGTGATTTTGTGTCATTGGTTGAACATTTAGGTCATTTTCGTCCTCCCTAGGCATATTCTAATCCAATTAGGGTTTGTAACCAATCTTGTGCATCTAATATGTGATTTTGTGTCATTGGTTGAACATTTAGGTCTTCTTCGTCCTCCCTAGGCTTATTCTAATCCAATTAGGGTTTTTAACCAATCTTGTGCATCCAATATGTGATTTTGTGTCATTTTGTGCCATTGGTTGAACATTTAGGTCATTTTCGTCCTCCCTAGGCTTATTCTAATCCAATTAGGTTTTAACCAATCTTGTGCATCCAATATGTGATTTTGTGTCATTTTGTGTCATTGGTTGAACTTTTAGGTCATTTTCGTCCTCCTAGGCTTATTCAAATCCAATTAGGGTTTTTAACCAATCTTGTGCATCCAATATGTGATTTTGTGTCATTGGTTGAACATTTAGGTCATTTTCGTCCTCCCTAGGCATATTCTAATCCAATTAGGGTTTGTAACCAATCTTGTGCATCTAATATGTGATTTTGTGTCATTGGTTGAACATTTAGGTCTTCTTCGTCCTCCCTAGGCTTATTCTAATCCAATTAGGGTTTTGAACCACTCTTGTGCATATAATAAGTGATTTTGTGTCATTGGTAATCCAGTTAGGTCATTTTCGTCCTCCCTAGGCTTATTCTAATCCAAATAGGGTTTTTAACCAATCTTGTGCATCCAATATGTGATTTTGTGTCATTTTGTGTCGTTGGTTGAACATTTAGGTCATTTTCATCCTCCCTAGGCTTATTCTAATCCAATTAGGGTTTTTAGCCAATCTTGTGCATCCAATATGTAATTTTGTGTCCTTGGTTGAACATTTAGGTCATTTTCGCCCTCCCTAGGCTTATTCTAATCCAATTAGGGTTTTTAACCAATCTTGTGCATCCAATATGTGATTTTGTGTCATTTTGTGTCATTGGTTGAACATTTAGGTCATTTTCATCCTCCCTAGGCATATTCTAATCCAATTAGGGTTTTTAACCAATCTTGTGCATCCAATATGTGATTTTGTGTCATTTTGTGTCATTGGTTGAACATTTAGGTCATTTTCGTTCTCCCTAGGCTTATTCTAATCCAATTAGGTTTTAACCAATCTTGTGCATGCAATATGTGATTTTGTGTCATTTTGTGTCATTGGTTGAACATTTAGGTCATTTTCGTCCTCCCTAGGCTTATTCTAATCCAATTAGGGTTTTTAACCAATCTTGTGCATCCAATATGTTATTTTGTGTCATTTTGTGTCATTGGTTGAACATTTAGGTCAATTTCGTCCTCGCTAGGCATATTCTAATCCAATTAGGGTTTTTAACCAATCTTGTGCATCCAATATGTGATTTTGTGTCATTTTGTGTCATTGGTTGAACATTTAGGTCATTTTCATCCTCCCTAGGCATATTCTAATCCAATTAGGGTTTTTAACCAATCTTGTGCATCCAATATGTGATTTTGTGTCATTTTGTGTCATTGGTTGAACATTTAGGTCATTTTCGTCCTCCCTAGGCATATTCTAATCCAATTAGGGTTTTTAACCAATCTTGTGCATCCAATATGTGATTTTGTGTCATTTTGTGTCATTGGTTGAACATTTAGGTCATTTTCGTCCTCCCTAGGCATATTCTAATCCAATTATGGTTTTTAACCAATCTTGTGCATCCAATATGTGATTTTGTGTCATTTTGTGTCATTGGTTGAACATTTAGGTCATTTTCGTCCTCCCTAGGCTTATTCTAATCCAATTAGGGTTTTTAACCAATCTTTGCATCCAATATGTGATTTTGTTTCATTGGTTGAACATTTAGGTCATTTTTGTCCTCCCTAGGCTTATTCTAATCCAATTAGGGTTTTTAACCAATCTTGTGCATCCAATATGTGATTTTGTGTCATTGGTTGAACATTTAGGTCATTTTCGTCCTCTCTAGGCTTATTCTAATCCAATTAGGGTTTTAGGGTTTTTAACCAATCTTGTGCATCCAATATGTGATTTTGTGTCATTTTGTGTCATTGGTTGAACATTTAGGTCATTTTCGTCCTCCCTAGGCTTATTCTAATCCAATTAGGGTTTTTAACCAATCTTGTGCATATAATAAGTGATTTAGTGTCATTGGTAATCCAATTAGGTCATTTTCGTCCTCGCTAGGCTTATTCTAATCCAATTAGGGTTTTTAACCAATCTTGTGCATCCAATATGTGATTTTGTGTAATTTTGTGTCATTGGTTGAACATTTAGGTCATTTTCGTCCTCCCTAGGCTTATTCTAATCCAATTAGCGTTTTTAACATATCTTGTGCATCCAATATTTGATTTTGTGCCATTTTGTGTCATTGGTTGAACATTTAGGTCATTTACGTCCTTCGTAGGCTTATTCTAATCCAATTAGGGTTTTTAACCAATCTTGTGCATCCAATATGTGATTTTGTGTCATTTTGTGTCATTGGTTGAACATTTAGGTCATTTTCGTCCTCCCTAGGCTTATTCTAATCCAATTAGGGTTTTTAACCAATCTTGTGCATCCAATATGTGATTTTGTGTCATTTTGTGTCATTGGTTGAACATTTGGGTCATTTTCGTCCTCCCTCGGCTTATTCTAATCCAATTAGGGTTTTTAACCAATCTTGTGCATCCAATATGTGATTTTGTGTCATTTTGTGTCATTGGTTGAACATTTAGGTCATTTTCGTCCTCCCTAGGCTTATTCTAATCCAATTAGGGTTTTTAACCAATCTTCTGCATCCAATATGTGATTTTGTGTCATTGGTTGAACATTTAGGTAATTTTCGTCCTCCCTAGGCTTATTCTTATCCAATTAGGGTTTTTAACCAATCTTGTGCATCCAATATATGATTTTGTGTCATTGGTTGAACATTTAGGTCATTTTCGTCCTCGCTATGCTTATTCTAATCTAATTAGGGTTTTTAGCCAATCTTGTGCATCAAATATTTGATTTTATGTCATTTTGTGTCATTGGTTGAACATTTAGGTCATTTTCGTCCTCCCTTGGCTTATTCTAATCCAATTAAGGTTCTTAACCAATCTTGGGCATCCAATGTGTCATTTTGTGTCATTGGTTGAACATTTAGGTCATTTTCGTCCTCCCTAGGCTCTTTTTAATCCAATTAGGGTTTTTAACCAATCTTGTGCATCCAATATGTGATTTTGTGTCATTGGTTGAACATTTAGGTCATTTTCGTCCTCCCTAGGCTTATTCTAATCCAATTAGGGTTTTTAACCAATCTTGTGCATCCAATATGTGATTTTGTGTCATTGGTTGAATATTTAGGTCATTTACGTCCTCCCTAGAGTAATTCTAATCCAATTAGTGTTTTTAACCAATCTTGTGCATCCAATATGTGATTTTGTGTCATTGGTTGAACATTTAGGTCATTTTCGTCCTCCCTAGGCTTATTCTAATCCAATTAGGGTTTTTAACCAATCTTGTGCATCCAATATGTGATTTTGTGTCATTGGTTGAACATTTAGGTCATTTTCGTCCTCCCTAGGCTTATTCTAATCCAATTAGGGTTTTTAACCAATCTTGTGCATCCAATATGTGATTTTCTGTCATTGGTTGAACATTTAGGTCATTTTCGTCCTCCCTAGGCATATTCTAATCCAATTAGGGTTTTTAACCAATCTTGTGCATCCAATATGTGATTTTGTGTCATTGGTTGAACATTTAGGTCATTTTCGTCCTCCCTAGGCTTATTCTAATCCAATTAGGGTTTTTAAGCAATCTTGTGCATCCAATATGTGATTTTCTGTCATTTTGTGTCATTGGTTGAACATTTAGGTCATTTTCGTCCTCCCTAGGCTTATTCTAATCCAATTAGGGTTTTTAACCAATCGTGTGTATCCAATATGTGATTTTGCGCCATTATGTGTCATTGGTTGAACATTTAGGTCATTTTCGTCCTCCCTATGCTTATTCTAATCCAATTAGGGTTTTTAAGCAATCTTGTGCATCCAATATGTGATTTTGTGTCATTTTGTGTCATTGGTTGAACATTTAGGTCATTTTCGTCCTCCCTAGGCTTATTCTAATCCAATTAGGGTTTTTAACCAATCTTCTGCATCCAATATGTGATTTTGTGTCATTGGTTGAACATTTAAGTCATTTTCGTCCTCCCTAGGCTTATTCTAATCCAATTAGGGTTTTTAACCAATCTTGTGCATCCAATATGTGATTTTGTGTCATTTTGTGTCATTGGTTGAACATTTAGGTCTTTTTCGTCCTCCCTAGGCTTATTCTAATCCAATTACGAGTTTTAACCAATCTTGTGCATCCAATATGTGATTTTGTGTCATTGGTTGATCATTTAGGTGAGTTTTGTCCTCCCTAGGCTTATTCTAATCCAATTAGGGTTTTTAACCAATCTTGTGCATCCAATATGTGATTTTGTGTCATTTTGTGTCATTGGTTGAACATTTAGGTCATTTTCGTCCTCCCTAGGCTTATTCTAATCCAATTAGGGTTTTTAACCAACATTGTGCATCGAATATGTGAGTTTGTGTCATTTTGTGTCATTTTCGTCCTCCCTAGGCTTATTCTAATCCAATAAGGGTTTTTAACCAATCTTGTGCATCCAATATGTGATTTTGTGTCATTGGTTGAACATTTAGGTCATTTTCGTCCTCCCTAGGCTTATTCTAATCCAATTAGGGTTTTTAACCAATCTTGTGCATCCAATATGTGATTTTGTATCATTGGTTTAACATTTAGGTCTATTTCATCCTCGCTATGCTTATTCTAATCCAATTAGGGTTTTTAGCCAATCTTGTGCATCCAATATGTGATTTTGTGTCATTTTGTGTCATTGGTTGAACATTTAGGTCATTTTCGTCCTCCCTTGGCTTATTCTAATACAATTAAGGTTCTTAACCAATCTTGTGCATCCAATGTGTGATTTTGTGTCATTGGTTGAACATTTAGGTCATTTTCGTCCTCCCTAGGCACTTTTTAATCCTATCAGGGTTTTTAACCAATCTTGTGCATCCAATATGTGATTTTGTGTCATTGGTTGAACATTTAGGTCATTTTCGTCCTCCCTAGGCTTATTCTAAAGCAATTAGGGTTTTTAACCAATCTTGTGCATCCAATATGTGATTTTGTATCATTGGTTGAACATTTAGGTCATTTTGGTCCTCCCTAGGCTCTTTTTAATCCAATTAGGGTTTTTAACCAATCTTGTGCATCCAATATGTGATTTTGTGTCATTGGTTAAACATTTAGGTCATTTTCGTCCTCCTTATACTTATTCTAATCCAATTAGGGTTTTTAACCAATCTTGTGCATCCAATATGTGATTCTGTGTCCTTTTGTGTCATTGGTTGAACATTTAGGTCATTTTCGTCCTCCCTAGGCTTATTCTAATCCAATTAGGGTTTTTAACCAATCTTGTGCATCCAATATGTGATTTTGTGTCATTTTGTGTCATTGGTTGAACATTTAGATCATTTTTGTCCTCCATAGGCTTATTCAAATCCAATTAGGGATTTTCACCAATCTTGTGCATCGTATATGTGATTTTGTGTCATTGGTTGCATATTTAGGTCATTTTCGTACTCCCTAGGCTTATTCTAATCCAATTAGGGTTTTTAACTAATCTTGTGCATCGAATATGTGATTTAGTGTCATTGGTTGCACATTTAGGTAATTTTCGTCCTCCTAGGCTTATTCTAATCCAATTAGGGTTTTTAACCAATCTTGTGCATCCAATATGTGATTTTGTGTCATTTTGTGTCATTGGTTGAACATTTAGGTCATTTTCGTCCTCCCTAGGCTTATTCTAATCCAATTAGGGTTTTTAACCAATCTTGTGCATCCAATATGTGATTTTGTGTCATTGGTTGAACATTTAGGTCATTTTCGTCCTCCCTAGGCTTATTCTAATCCAATGAGGGTTTTTAACCAATCTTGTGCATCCAATATGTGATTTTGTGTCATTGGTTGAACATTTAGGTCATTTTCGTCCTCCCTAGGCTTATTCTAATCCAATTAGGGTTTTTAACCAATCTTGTGCATCCAATATGTGATTTTGTGTCATTGGCTGACCATTTAGGTCATTTTCGTCCTCCCTAGGCTTATTCTAATCCAATTAGGGTTTTTAACCCATCTTGTGCATCCAATATGTGATTTTGTGTCATTTTGTGTCATTGGTTGAACATTTAGGTCATTTTCGTCCTCCCTAGGCTTATTCTAATCCAATTAGGGTTTTTAATCAATCTTGTGCATCCAATATGTGATTTTGTGTAATTTTGTGTCATTGGTTGAACATTTAGGTCATTCCCGTCGTCCCTAGGCTTATTCTAATCCAATTAGGGTTTTTAACCAATCTTTTGCATCCAATATGTGATTTTGTGTCATTGATTGAACATTTAGGTCATTTTCGTCCTCCCTAGGCTTATTCTAATCCAATTAGGGTTTTTAACCAATCTTGTGCATCCAATATGTGATTTTGTGTCATTTTGTGTCATTGGTTGAACATTTAATTCATTTTCGTCCTCCCTAGGATTATTCTAATCCAAATAGGGTTTTTAACCAATCTTGTGCATCCAATATGTGATTTTGTGTCATTGGTTGAACATTTAGGTCATTTTCGTCCTCCCTAGGCTTATTCTAATCCAATTAGGGTTTTTAACCAATCTTGTGCATCCAATATGTGATTTTGTGTCATTTTGTGTCATTTTGTGTCATTGGTTGAACATTTAGGTCTTTTTTGTCCTCCTTAGGCTTATTCTAATCCAATTAGGGTTTTTAACCAATCTTGTGCATCCAATATGTCATTTTGTGTCATTGGTTGAACATTTAGGTCATTTTCGTCCTCCCTAGGCTTATTCTAATCCAATTAGGGTTTTTAACCAATCTTGTGCATCAAATATGTGATTTTGTGTCATTTTGTGTCATTGGTTGAACGTTTAGGTAATTTTGGTCCTCCCTAGGCTTATTCTAATCCAATTAGGGTTTTTAACCAATCTTGTGCATCCAATATGTGATTTTGTGTCATTTTGTGTCATTGGTTGAACATTTAGGTCATTTTCGTCCTCCCTAGGCTTATTCTAATCCAATTAGGGTTTTTAACCAATCTTGTGCATCTAATATGTGATTTTGTGTCGTTTTCTGTCATTGGTTGAACATTTAGGTCATTTTCGTCCTCCCTAGCCATATTCTAATCCAATTAGGGTTTTTAACCAATCTTGTGCATCCAATATGTGATTTTGTGTCATTGGTTGAACATTTAGGTCATTTTCGTCCTCCCTAGGCATATTCTAATCCAATTAGGGTTTGTAACCAATCTTGTGCATCTAATATGTGATTTTGTGTCATTGGTTGAACATTTAGGTCTTCTTCGTCCTCCCTAGGCTTATTCTAATCCAATTAGGGTTTTTAACCACTCTTGTGCATATAATAAGTGATTTTGTGTCATTGGTAATTCAGTTAGGTCATTTTCGTCCTCCCTAGGCTTATTCTAATCCAATTAGGGTTTTTAACCAATCTTGTGCATCCAATATGTGATTTTGTGTCATTTTGTGTCGTTGGTTGAACATTTAGGTCATTTTCATCCTCCCTAGGCTTATTCTAATCCAATTAGGGTTTTTAGCCAATCTTGTGCATCCAATATGTAATTTTGTGTCCTTGTTTGAACATTTAGGTCATTTTCGCCCTCCCTAGGCTTATTCTAATCCAATTAGGGTTTTTAACCAATCTTCTGCATCCAATATGTGATTTTGTGTCATTGGTTGAACATTTAAGTCATTTTCGTCCTCCCTAGGCTTATTCTAATCCAATTAGGGTTTTTAACCA
>JBBPBQ010000008.1:8744136-8765202 GCA_037974755.1 Cicer yamashitae | reverse complement strand
GTGATTTTGTGTCATTGGTAATCCAGTTAGGTCATTTTCGTCCTCCCTAGGCTTATTCTAATCCAATTAGGGTTTTTAACCAATCTTGTGCATCCAATATGTGATTTTGTGTCATTTTGTGTCGTTGGTTGAACATTTAGGTCATTTTCGTCCTCCTTAGGCTTATTCTAATCCAATTAGGGTTTTTAACCAATCTTGTGCATCCAATATGTGATTTTGTGTCATTTTGTGTCATTGGTTAAACATTTAGGCCATTTTCGTCCTCCTTAGGCTTATTCTAATCCAATTAGGGTTTTTAACCAATCTTGTGACTCCAATATGTGATTTTGTGTCATTTTGTGTCATTCGTTGAACATTTAGGTCATTTTCGTCCTCCCTAGGCTTATTCTAATCCAATTAGGGTTTTTTACCAATCTTGTGAATCCAATATGTGATTTTTTGTTATTTTGTGTCATTGGTTGAACATTTAGGTCATTTTCGTCCTCCCTAGGCTTATTCTAGTCCATTTAGGGTTTTTAACCAATCTTTTGCATCAAATATGTGATTTTGTGTCATTTTGTGTCATTGGTTGAACATTTAGGTCATTTTCGTCCTCCTTAGGCTTATTCTAATCCAATTAGGGTTTTTAACCAATCTTGTGCATCCAATATGTGATTTTGTGTCATTGTGTCATTGGTTGAACATTTAGGTCATTTTCGTCCTCCCTAGGCTTATTCTAATCCAATTAGGGTTTTTAACCAATCTTGTGCATCCAATATGTGATTTTTTGTCATTTTGTGTCATTGGTTGAACATTTAGGTCATTTTCGTCCTCCCTAGGCATATACTAATCCAATTAGGGTTTTTAACCAATCTTGTGCATCCAATATGTGATTTTGTGTCATTGGTTGAACATTTAGGTCATTTTCGTCCTCCCTAGGCATATTCTAATCCAATTAGGGTTTGTAACCAATCTTGTGCATCTAATATGTGATTTTGTGTCATTGGTTGAACATTTAGGTCTTCTTCGTCCTCCCTAGGCTTATTATAATCCAATTAGGGTTTTTAACCAATCTTGTGCATCCAATATGTGATTTTGTGTCATTTTGTGTCAATGGTTGAACATTTAGGTCATTTTCGTCCTCCCTAGGCTTATTCTAATCTAATTAGGGTTTTTAACCAATCTTGTGCATCCAATATGTGATTTTGTGTCATTTTGTGTCATCTGTAATCCAATTAGGTCATTTTCGTCCTCCCTAGGCTTATTCTAATCCAATTAGGGTTTTTAACCAATCTTGTGCATCCAATATGTGATTTTGTGTCATTGGTTGAACATTTAGGTCATTTTCGTCCTCCCTAGGCATATTCTAATCCAATTAGGGTTTGTAACCAATCTTGTGCATCTAATATGTGATTTTGTGTCATTGGTTGAACATTTAGGTCTTCTTCGTCCTCCCTAGGCTTATTTTAATCCAATTAGGGTTCTTAACCAATCTTGTGCATCCAATATGTGATTTGGTGTCATTTTGTGTCATCTGTAATCCAATTAGGTCATTTTCGTCCTCCCTAGGCTTATTTTAATTCAATTAGGGTTTGTAACCAATCTTGTGCATCCAATATGTGATTTTGTGTCATTGGTTGAACATTTAGGTCATTTTCGTCCTCCCTAGGCTTATTCTAATCCAATTAGGGTTTTTAACCAATCTTGTGCATCCAATATGTGATTTTGTGTCATTTTGTGTCATTGGTTGAACATTTAGGTCATTTTCGTCCTCCCTAGGCTTATTCTAATCCAATTAGGGGTTTTAACTAATCTTGTGCATCCAATATGTGATTTTGTGTCATTGGTTGAACATTTAGGTCATTTTTGTCCTCCCTAGGCTTATTCTAATCCAATTAGGGTTTTTAACCAATCTTGTGCATCCAATATGTGATTTTGTGTCATTGGTTGAACATTTAGGTCATTTTCGTCCTCCCTAGGCTTATTCTAATCCAATTAGGGTTTTTAACCTATCTTGTGCATCCTATATGTGATTTTGTGTAATTGGTTGAACATTTAGGTCATTTTTGTCCTCCCTAGGCTTATTCTAATCCAATTAGGGTTTTTAACCAATCTTGTGCATCCAATATGTGATTTTGTGTCATTGGTTGAACATTTAGGTCATTTTCGTCCTCCCAAGGCTTATTCTAATCCAATTATGGTTTTTAACCAATCTTGTGCATCCAATATGTGATTTTGTGTCATTGGTTGAACATTTAGGTCATTTTTGTCCTCCCTAGGCTTATTCTAATCCAATTAGGGTTTTTAACCAATCTTGTGCATCCAATATGTGATTTTGTGTCATTGGTTGAACATTTAGGTCATTTTCGTCCTCCCTAGGCTTATTCTAATCCAATTAGGGTTATTAACCAATCTTGTGCATCCAATATGTGATTTTGTGTCCTTTTGTGTCATTGGTTGAACATTTAGGTCATTTTCGTCCTCCCTAAGCTTATTCTAATCCAATTAGGTTTTTAACCAATCTTGTGCATCCAATATGTTATTTTGTGTCATTGGTTGAACATTTAGGTCATTTTCGTCCTCCCGAGGCTTATTCTAATCCAATTAGGGTTTTTAACCAATCTTGTGCATCAATTATGTGATTTTGTGTCATTTTGTTTCATTGGTTGAACATTTAAGTCATTTTCGTCCTCCCTAGGCTTATTCTAATCCAATTAGGGTTTTTAACCAATCTTGTGCATCCAATATGTGATTTTGTGTCATTTTGTGTCATTGGTTGAACATTTAGGTCATTTTCGTCCTCCCTAGGTTTATTCTAATCCAATTAGGGTTTTTAACCAATCTTCTGCATCCAATATGTGATTTTGTGTCATTGGTTGAACATTTAAGTCATTTTCGTCCTCCCTAGGCTTATTCTAATCCAATTAGGGTTTTTAACCAATCTTGTGCATCCAATATGTGATTTTGTGTCATTTTGTGTCATCTGTAATCCAATTAGGTCATTTTCGTCCTCCCAAGGCTTATTCTAATCCAATTAGGGTTTTTAACCAATCTTGTGCATCCAATATGTGATTTTGTCTCATTTTGTGTCATTGGTTGAACATTTAGGTCATTTTCGTTCTCCCTAGGCTTATTCTAATCCAATTAGGTTTTAACCAATCTTGTGCATGCAATATGTGATTTTGTGTCATTTTGAGTCATTGGTTGAACATTTAGGTCATTTTCGTCCTCCCTAGGCTTATTCTAATCCAATTAGGGTTTTTAACCAATCTTGTGCATCCAATATGTGATTTTGTGTCATTGGTTGAACATTTAGGTCATTTTCATCCTCCATAGGCTTATTCTAATCCAATTAGGGTTTTTAACCAATCTTGTGCATCCAATATGTGATTTTGTGTCATTGGTTGAACATATAGGTCATTTTCGTCCTCCATAGGCTTATTCTAATCCAATTAGCGTTTTTAACCAATCTTGTGCATCCAATATGTGATTTTGTGTCATTGGTTGAACATTTAGGTCATTTTCGTCCTCCCTAGGCTTATTCTAATCCAATTAGGGTTTTTAACCAATCTTGTGCATCCAATATGTGATTTTGTGTCAATTTGTGTCATTGGTTGAACATTTAGGTCATTTTCGTCCTCCCTTGGCTTATTCTAAACCAATTAGGGTTTTTAACCAATCTTGTGCATCCAATATGTGATTTTATGTCATTTTGTGTCATTGGTTGAACATTTAGGTCATTTTCGTCCTCCCTAGGCTTATTCTAATCCAATTAGGGTTTTCAACTAATCTTTGCATCCAATATGAAATTTTGTGTCATTTTGTGTTAATTGTTGAACATTTAGGTCATTTTCGTCCTCCCTAGGCTTATTCTAATCCAATTAGGGTTTTTAACCAATCTTGTGCATCCAATATGTGATTTTGTGTCATTGGTTGAACATTTAGGTCATTTTCGTCCTCCCTGGGCTTATTCTAATCCAATTAGGGTTTTTAACCAATCTTGTGCATCCAATATGTGATTTTGTGTCATTGGTTGAACATTTAGGTCATTTTCGTCCTCCCTAGGCTTATTCTAATCCAATTAGAGTTTTTAACCAATCTTGTGCATCGAATATGTGATTTTGTGTCATTTTCTGTCATTGGTTGAACATTTAGGTCATTTTTGTCATCCCTAGGCTAATTCTAATCCAATTAGGGTTTTTAACCAATCTTGTGCATCCAATATGTGATTTTGTGTCATTTTGTGTCATTGGTTGAACATTTAGGTCATTTTCGTCCTCCCTAGGCATATTCTAATCCAATTAGGGTTTTTAACCAATCTTGTGTATCCAATATGTGATTTTGTGTCATTGGTTGAACATTTAGGTCATTTTCGTCGTCCCTAGGCTTATTCTAATCCAATTAGCGTTTTTAACCAATCTTGTACATCCAATATGTGATTTTGTGTCATTGGTTAAACATTTAGGTCATTTTCGTCCTCCCTAGGGTTATTCTAATCCAATTAGTGTTTTTAACCAATCTTGTGCATCCAATATTTGATTTTGTGTCATTCGTTGAACATTTAGGTCATTTTCGTCCTCCCTAAGTTTATTCTAATCCAATTAGGGTTTTTAACCAATCTTGTGCATCCAATATGTGATTTTGTGTCATTTTGTGTCATTGGTTGAACATTTAGGTCATTTTCGTCCTCCCTAGGCATATTCTAATCCAATTAGGGTTTTTAACCAATCTTGTGCATCCAATATGTGATTTTGTGTCACTGGTTGAACATTTAGGTCATTTTCGTCCTCCCTAGGCATATTCTAATCCAATTAGGGTTTGTAACCAATCTTGTGCATCTAATATGTGATTTTGTGTCATTGGTTGAACATTTAGGTCTTCTTCGTCCTCCCTAGGCTTATTCTAATCCAATTAGAGTTTTTAACCACTCTTGTGCATCCAATATGTGATTTTGTGTCATTTTGTGTCGTTGGTTGAACATTTAGGTCATTTTCATCCTCCCTAGGCTTATTCTAATCCAATTAGGGTTTTTAGCCAATCTTGTGCATCCAATATGTGATTTTTTGTCATTTTGTGTCATTGGTTGAACATTTAGGTCATTTTCGTCCTCCCTAGGCTTATTCTAATCCATTTAGGGTTTTTAACCAATCTTGTGCATCAAATATGTGATTTTGTGTCATTTTGTGTCATTGGTTGAACATTTAGGTCATTTTCGTCCTCCCTAGGCATATTCTAATCCAATTAGGGTTTTTAACCAATCTTGTGCATCCAATATGTGATTTTGTGTCATTTTGTGTCATTGGTTAAACATTTAGGTCATTTTCGTCCTCCTTAGGCTAATTCTAATCCAATTAGGGTTTTTAACCAATCTTGTGACTCCAATATGTGATTTTGTGTCATTTTGTGTCATTCGTTGAACATTTAGGTCATTTTCGTCCTCCCTAGGCTTATTCTAATCCAATTAGGGTTTTTTACCAATCTTGTGCATCCAATATGTGATTTTTTGTCATTTTGTGTCATTGGTTGAGCATTTAGGTCATTTTCGTCCTCCCTAGGCTTATTCTAATCCATTTAGGGTTTTTAACCAATCTTTTGCATCAAATATGTGATTTTGTGTCATTTTGTGTCATTGGTTGAACATTTAGGTCATTTTCGTCCTCCCTAGGCTTATTCTAATCCAATTAGGGTTTTTAACCAATCTTGTGCATCCAATATGTGATTTTGTGTCATTAGTTGAACATTTAGGTCAGTTTCGTCCTCCCTAGGCTTATTCTAATCCAATTAGGGTTTTTAACCAATCTTGTGCATCCAATATGTGATTTTGTGTCATTTTGTGTCATTGGTTGAACATTTAGGTCATTTTCGTCCTCCCTAGGCTTATTCTAATCCAATTAGGGTTTTTAACCAATCTTGTGCATATGATAAGTGATTTTATGTCATTGGTAATCCAATTAGGTCATTTTCGTCCTCCCTAGGCTTATTACAATCCAATTAGGGTTTTTAACCAATCTTGTGCATCCAATATGTTATTTTGTGTCATTTTGTGTCATTGGTTGAACATTTAGGTCATTTTCGTCCTCCCTAGGCTTATTCTAATCCAATTAGGGTTTTTAACCAATCTTGTGCATCTAATATGTGATTTTGTGTCATTTTGTGTCATTGGTTGAACTTTTAGGTCATTTTCGTCCTCCTAGGCTTATTCTAATCCAATTAGGGTTTTTAACCAATCTTGTGCATCCAATATGTGATTTTGTGTCATTGGTTGAACATTTAGGTCATTTTCGTCCTCCCTAGGCATATTCTAATCCAATTAGGGTTTGTAACCAATCTTGTGCATCTAATATGTGATTTTGTGTCATTGGTTGAACATTTAGGTCTTCTTCGTCCTCCCTAGGCTTATTCTAATCCAATTAGGGTTTTCAACCACTCTTCTGCATATAATAAGTGATTTTGTGTCATTGGTAATCCAGTTAGGTCATTTTCGTCCTCCCTAGGCTTATTCTAATCCAATTAGGTTTTAACCAATCTTGTGCATCCAATATGTGATTTTGTGTCATTTTGTGTCATTGGTTGAACTTTTAGGTCATTTTCGTCCTCCTAGGCTTATTCTAATCCAATTAGGGTTTTTAACCAATCTTGTGCATCCAATATGTGATTTTGTGTCATTGGTTGAACATTTAGGTCATTTTCGTCCTCCCTAGGCTTATTCTAATCCAATTAGGGTTTTTAACCTATCTTGTGCATCCTATATGTGATTTTGTGTAATTGGTTGAACATTTAGGTCATTTTTGTCCTCCCTAGGCTTATTCTAATCCAATTAGGGTTTTTAACCAATCTTGTGCATCCAATATGTGATTTTGTGTCATTGGTTGAACATTTAGGTCATTTTCGTCCTCCCTAGGCTTATTCTAATCCAATTAGGGTTTTTAACCAATCTTGTGCATCCAATATGTGATTTTGTGTCATTGGTTGAACACTTAGGTCATTTTCGTCCTCCCTAGGCTTATTCTAATCCAATTAGGGTTTTAAACCAATCTTGTGCATCCAATATGTGATTTTGTTTCATTTTGTGTCGTTGGTTGAACATATAGATCATTTTCGTCCTCCATAGGCTTATTCTAATCCAATTAGGGTTTTTAACCAATCTTGTGCATCCAATATGTGATTTTCTGTCATTTTGTGTCATTGGTTGAACATTTAGGTCATTTTCGTCCTCCCTAGGCTTATTCTAATCCAATTAGGGTTTTTAACCAATCTTGTGCATCCAATATGTGATTTTGTGTCATTGGTTGAACATTTAGGTCATTTTCGTCCTCCCTAGGCTTATTGTAATCCAATTAGGGTTTTTAACCAATCTTGAGCATCCAATATGTGATTTTGTGTCATTTTGTGTCATTGGTTGAACATTTAGGTCATTTTCGTCCTCCCTAGGCTTATTCTAATCCAATTAGGGTTTTTAACCAATCTTGTGCATATAATAAGTGATTTTGTGTCATTGAGAATCCAATTAGGTCATTTTCGTCCTCGCTAGGCTTATTCTAATCCAATTAGGGTTTTTAACCAATCTTGTGCATCCAATATGTGATTTTGTGTCATTGGTTGAACATTTAGGTCATTTTCGTCCTCCCTAGGCTTATTCTAATCTAATTAGGGTTTTTAACCAATCTTGTGCATCCAATATGTGATTTTATGTCATTTTATGTCATTGGTTGAACATTTAGGTCATTTTCGTCCTCCCTAGGCTTATTCTAATCCAATTAGGGTTTTTAACCAATCTTGTGCATCCAATATGTTATTTTGTGTCATTTTGTGTCATTGGTTGAACATTTAGGTCAATTTCGTCCTCGCTAGGCATATTCTAATCCAATTAGGGTTTTTAACCAATCTTGTGCATCCAATATGTGATTTTGTGTCATTAGTTGAACATTTAGGTCATTTTCGTCCTCCCTATGCTTATTCTAATCCAATTAGGGTTTTTAACCAATCTTGTGTATCCAATATGTGATTTTCTGTCATTTTGTGTCATCTGTAATCCAATTAGGTCATTTTCGTCCTCCCTAGGCTTATTCTAATCCAATTAGGGTTTTTAACCAATCTTGTGCATCCAATATGTGATTTTGTGTCATTTTGTGTCATTTTCTGTCATTGGTTGAACATTTAGGTCATTTTCGTCCTCCCTAGGCTTATTCTAATCCAATTAGGTTTTAACCAATCTTGTGCATCCAATATGTGATTTTGTGTCATTTTGTGTCATTGGTTGAACTTTTAGGTCATTTTCGTCCTCCTAGGCTTATTCTAATCCAATTAGGGTTTTTAACAAATCTTGTGCATCCAATATGTGATTTTGTGTCATTGGTTGAACATTTAGGTCATTTTCGTCCTCCCTAGGCTTATTCTAATCCAATTAGGGTTTTTAACCAATCTTGTCCATCCAATATGTGATTTTGTGTCATTGGTTGAACATTTAGGTCATTTTCGTCTTCCAAAGGCTTATTCTAATCCAATTAGGGTTTTTAACCAATCTTGTGCATCCAATATGTGATTTTGTGTCATTGGTTGAACATTTAGGTCATTTTCGTCCTCCCAAGGCTTATTCTAATCCAATTAGGGTTTTTAACCAATCTTGTGCATCCAATATGTGATTTTATGTCATTGGTTGAACATTTAGTTCATTTTCGTCCTCCCTAAGCTTATTCTAATCCAATTAGGGTTTTTAACCAATCTTGTGCATCCAATATGTGATTTTGTGTCATTTTGTGTCATTGGTTGAACATTTAGGTCATTTTCGTCCTCCCTAGGCTTATTGTAATCCAATTAGGTTTTAACCAATCTTGTGCATCCAATATGTGATTTTGTGTCATTGGTTGAACATTTAGGTCATTTTCGTCCTCCCTAGGCATATTCTAATCCAATTAGGGTTTGTAACCAATCTTGTGCATCTAATATGTGATTTTGTGTCATTGGTTGAACATTTAGGTCTTCTTCGTCCTCCCTAGGCTTATTCTAATCCAATTAGAGTTTTTAACCACTCTTGTGCATCCAATATGTGATTTTGTGTCATTTTGTGTCGTTGGTTGAACATTTAGGTCATTTTCATCCTCCCTAGGCTTATTCTAATCCAATTAGGGTTTTTAGCCAATCTTGTGCATCCAATATGTGATTTTTTGTCATTTTGTGTCATTGGTTGAACATTTAGGTCATTTTCGTCCTCCCTAAGCTTATTCTAATCCATTTAGGGTTTTTAACCAATCTTGTGCATCAAATATGTGATTTTGTGTCATTTTGTGTCATTGGTTGAACATTTAGGTCATTTTCGTCCTCCTTAGGCTTATTCTAACCCAATAAGGGTTTTTAACCAATCTTGTGCATCCAATATGTGGTTTTGTGTCATTTTGTGTCATCGGTTGAACATTTAGGTCATTTTCGTCCTCCCTAGGCTTATTCTTATCCAATTAGGGTTTTTAACCAATCTTGTGCATCCAATATGTGATTTTGTGTCATTTTGTGTCGTTGGTTGAACATTTAGGTCATTTTCGTCATCCCTAGGCTTATTCTAATCCAATTAGGGTTTTTAACCAATCTTGTGCATCCAATATGTAATTTTGTGTCCTTGGATGAACATTTAGGTCATTTTCGTCCTCCCTAGGCTTATTCTAATCCAATTAGGGTTTTTAACCAATCTTGTGCATCCAATATGTGATTTTGTGTCATTTTCTGTCATTTTCTGTCATTGGTTAAACATTTAGATCATTTTCGTCCTCCCTAGGCTTATTCTAATCCAATTAGGGTTTTTAACCACTCTTGTGCGTCCAATATGGGATTTTGTGTCATTGGTTGAACATTGAGGTCCTTTTCATCCTCCCTAGGTATATTCTAATCCAATTAGGGTTTTTAACCAATCTTGTGCATCCAATATGTGATTTTGTGTCATTTTGTGTCATTTTCTGTCATTGGTTGAACATTTAGGTCATTTTCGTCCTCCCTAGGCTTATTCTAATCCAATTAGGTTTTAACCAATCTTGTGCATCCAATATGTGATTTTGTGTCATTTTGTGTCATTGGTTGAACTTTTAGGTCATTTTCGTCCTCCTAGGCTTATTCTAATCCAATTAGGGTTTTTAACAAATCTTGTGCATCCAATATGTGATTTTGTGTCATTGGTTGAACATTTAGGTCATTTTCGTCCTCCCTAGGCATATTCTAATCCAATTAGGGTTTGTAACCAATCTTGTGCATCTAATATGTGATTTTGTGTCATTGGTTGAACATTTAGGTCTTCTTCGTCCTCCCTAGGCTTATTCTAATCCAATTAGGGTTTTTAACCACTCTTCTGCATATAATAAGTGATTTTGTGTCATTGGTAATCCAGTTAGGTCATTTTCGTCCTCCCTAGGCTTATTCTAATCCAATTAGGGTTTTTAACCAATCTTGTGCATCCAATATGTGATTTTGTGTCATTTTGTGTCATTGGTTGAACATTTAGGTCATTTTCGTCCTCCCTAGGTTTATTCTAATCCAATTAGGGTTTTAACCAATCTTGTGCATCCAATATGTGATTTTGTGTCATTTTGTTTCATTGGTTGAACTTTTAGGTCATTTTCATCCTCCCTAGGCATATTCTAATCCAATTAGGGTTTTTAACCAATCTTGTGCATCCAATATGTGATTTTGTGTCATTTTGTATCATTTGTCATCCAATTAGGTCATTTTCGTCCTCCCTAGGCTTATTCTAATCCAATTAGGGTTTTTAACCAATCTTGTGCATCCAATATGTGATTTTGTGTCATTTTGTGTCATTGGTTGAACATTTAGGTCATTTTCGTCCTCCCTAGGCATATTCTAATCCAATTAGGGTTTTTAACCAATCTTGTGCATCCAATATGTGATTTTGTGTCATTTTGTGTCCTTGGTTGAACATTTCAGTCATTTTCGTCCTCCCTAGGCTTATTCTAATCCAATTACGGTTTTTAACAAATCTTGTGCATCCAATATGTGATTTTGTGTAATTGGTTGAACATTTAGGTCATTTTCGTCGTCCCTAGGCTTATTCTAATCCAATTAGGGTTTATAACCAATCTTGTGCATCCAATATGTGATTTTGTGTCATTGGTTGAACATTTAGGTCATTTTCGTCCTCCCTAGGGTTATTCTAATCCAATTAGTGTTTTTAACCAATCTTGTGCATCCAATATTTGATTTTATGTCATTAATTGAACATTTATGTCATTTTCGTCCTCCCTAAGTTTATTCTAATCCAATTAGGGTTTTTAACCAATCTTGTGCATCCAATATGTGATTTTGTGTCATTTTGTGTCATTGGTTGAACATTTAGGTCATTTTCGTCCTCCCTAGGCTTATTCTAATCCAATTAGGGTTTTTAACCAATCTTGTGCATATAATAAGTGATTTTGTGTCATTGGTAATCCAATTACGTCATTTTCGTCCTCGCTAGGCTTATTCTAATCCAATTAGGGTTTTTAACCAATCTTGTGCATCCAATATGTGATTTTGTGTCATTTTGTGTCATTGGTTGAACATTTAGGTCATTTTCGTCCTCCCTAGGCTTATTCTAATTCAATTAGGGTTTTTAACCAATCTTGTGTATCCAATATGTGATTTTGTGTCATTTTGTGTCATTGGTTGAATATTTAGGTCATTTTCGTCCTCCCTAGGCTTATTCTATTCCAATTAGGGTTTTTAACCAATCTTGTGCATCCAATATGTGATTTTGTGTCATTTTGTGTCATTGGTTGAACATTTAGGTCATTTTCGTCCTCCCTAGGCATATTCTAATCCAATTAGGGTTTTTAACCAATCTTGTGCATCCAATATGTGATTTTGTGTCATTTTGTGTCATTGGTTAAACATTTAGGTCATTTTCGTCCTCCGTAGGCTTATTCTAATCCAATTAGGGTTTTTAACCAATCTTGTGCATCCAATATGTGATTTTGTGTCATTTTGTGTCATTGGTTGAACATTTAGGTCATTTTCGTTCTCCCTAGGCTTATTCTAATCCAATTAGGTTTTAACCAATCTTGTGCATGCAATATGTGATTTTGTGTCATTTTGAGTCATTGGTTGAACATTTAGGTCATTTTCGTCCTCCCTAGGCTTATTCTAATCCAATTAGGGTTTTTAACCAATCTTGTGCATCCAATATGTGATTTTGTGTCATTGGTTGAACATTTAGGTCATTTTTGTCCTCCCTAGGATTATTCTAATCCAATTAGGGTTTTTAACCAATCTTGTGCATCAAATATGTGATTTTGTGTCATTTTGTGTCGTTGGTTGAACATTTAGGTCATTTTCGTCCTCCCTAGGCATATTCTAATCCAATTAGGGTTTTTAACCAATCTTGTGCATCCAATATGTGATTTTGTGTCATTGGTTGAACATTTAGGTCATTTTCGTCCTCCCTAGGCATATTCTAATCCAATTAGGGTTTGTAACCAATCTTGTGCATCTAATATGTGATTTTGTGTCATTGGTTGAACATTTAGGTCTTCTTCGTCCTCCCTAGGCTTATTCTAATCCAATTAGGGTTTTTAACCAATCTTGTGCATCCAATATGTGATTTTGTGTCATTTTGTGCCATTGGTTGAACATTTAGGTCATTTTCGTCCTCCCTAGGCTTATTCTAATCCAATTAGGTTTTAACCAATCTTGTGCATCCAATATGTGATTTTGTGTCATTTTGTGTCATTGGTTGAACTTTTAGGTCATTTTCGTCCTCCTAGGCTTATTCAAATCCAATTAGGGTTTTTAACCAATCTTGTGCATCCAATATGTGATTTTGTGTCATTGGTTGAACATTTAGGTCATTTTCGTCCTCCCTAGGCATATTCTAATCCAATTAGGGTTTGTAACCAATCTTGTGCATCTAATATGTGATTTTGTGTCATTGGTTGAACATTTAGGTCTTCTTCGTCCTCCCTAGGCTTATTCTAATCCAATTAGGGTTTTGAACCACTCTTGTGCATATAATAAGTGATTTTGTGTCATTGGTAATCCAGTTAGGTCATTTTCGTCCTCCCTAGGCTTATTCTAATCCAAATAGGGTTTTTAACCAATCTTGTGCATCCAATATGTGATTTTGTGTCATTTTGTGTCGTTGGTTGAACATTTAGGTCATTTTCATCCTCCCTAGGCTTATTCTAATCCAATTAGGGTTTTTAGCCAATCTTGTGCATCCAATATGTAATTTTGTGTCCTTGGTTGAACATTTAGGTCATTTTCGCCCTCCCTAGGCTTATTCTAATCCAATTAGGGTTTTTAACCAATCTTGTGCATCCAATATGTGATTTTGTGTCATTTTGTGTCATTGGTTGAACATTTAGGTCATTTTCATCCTCCCTAGGCATATTCTAATCCAATTAGGGTTTTTAACCAATCTTGTGCATCCAATATGTGATTTTGTGTCATTTTGTGTCATTGGTTGAACATTTAGGTCATTTTCGTTCTCCCTAGGCTTATTCTAATCCAATTAGGTTTTAACCAATCTTGTGCATGCAATATGTGATTTTGTGTCATTTTGTGTCATTGGTTGAACATTTAGGTCATTTTCGTCCTCCCTAGGCTTATTCTAATCCAATTAGGGTTTTTAACCAATCTTGTGCATCCAATATGTTATTTTGTGTCATTTTGTGTCATTGGTTGAACATTTAGGTCAATTTCGTCCTCGCTAGGCATATTCTAATCCAATTAGGGTTTTTAACCAATCTTGTGCATCCAATATGTGATTTTGTGTCATTTTGTGTCATTGGTTGAACATTTAGGTCATTTTCATCCTCCCTAGGCATATTCTAATCCAATTAGGGTTTTTAACCAATCTTGTGCATCCAATATGTGATTTTGTGTCATTTTGTGTCATTGGTTGAACATTTAGGTCATTTTCGTCCTCCCTAGGCATATTCTAATCCAATTAGGGTTTTTAACCAATCTTGTGCATTCAATATGTGATTTTGTGTCATTTTGTGTCATTGGTTAAACATTTAGGTCATTTTCGTCCTCCTTAGGCTAATTCTAATCCAATTAGGGTTTTTAACCAATCTTGTGACTCCAATATGTGATTTTGTGTCATTTTGTGTCATTCGTTGAACATTTAGGTCATTTTCGTCCTCCCTAGGCTTATTCTAATCCAATTAGGGTTTTTTACAAATCTTGTGCATCCAATATGTGATTTTTTGTCATTTTGTGTCATTGGTTGAGCATTTAGGTCATTTTCGTCCTCCCTAGGCTTATTCTAATCCATATAGGGTTTTTAACCAATCTTTTGCATCAAATATGTGATTTTGTGTCATTTTGTGTCATTGGTTGAACATTTAGGTCATTTTCGTCCTCCTTAGGCTTATTCTAATCCAATTAGGGTTTTTAACCAATCTTGTGCATCCAATATGTGATTTTGTGTCATTTTGTGTCGTTGGTTGAACATTTAGGTCATTTTCATCCTCCCTAGGCTTATTCTAATCCAATTAGGGTTTTTAGCCAATCTTGTGCATCCAATATGTAATTTTGTGTTCTTGGTTGAACATTTAGGTCATTTTCGCCCTCCCTAGGCTTATTCTAATCCAATTAGGGTTTTTAACCAATCTTGTGCATCCAATATGTGATTTTGTGTCATTTTGTGTCATTGGTTGAACATTTAGGTCATTTTCATCCTCCCTAGGCATATTCTAATCCAATTAGGGTTTTTAACCAATCTTGTGCATCCAATATGTGATTTTGTGTCATTTTGTGTCATTGGTTGAACATTTAGGTCATTTTCGCCCTCCCTAGGCTTATTCTAATCCAATTAGGGTTTTTAACCAATCTTGTGCATCCAATATGTGATTTTGTGTCATTTTGTGTCATTGGTTGAACATTTAGGTCATTTTCGTCCTCCCTAGGCATATTCTAATCCAATTAGGGTTTTTAACCAATCTTGTGCATCCAATATGTGATTTTGTGTCATTTTGTGTCATTGGTTGAACATTTAGGTCATTTTCGTCCTCCCAAGTCTTATTCTAATCCAATTAGGGTTTTTAACCAATCTTGTGCATCCAATATGTGATTTTGTGTCATTTTGTGTCATTGGATGAACATTTAGTTCATTTTCGTCCTCCCTAGGCTTATTCTAATCCAATTAGGGTTTTTAGCCAATCTTGTGCATCCAATATGTGGTTTTGTGTCATTGGTTACACATTTAGGTCATTTTCGTCCTCCCTATGCTTATTCTAATCCAATTAGGGTTTTTAACCAATCTTGTGCATCCAATATGTGATTTTGTGTCATTTTGTGTCATTCGATGAACATTTAGTTCATTTTCGTCCTCCCTAGGCTTATTCTAATCCAATTAGGGTTTTTAATCAATCTTGTGCATCCAATATGTGATTTTGTGTCATTGGTTGAACATTTAGGTCATTTTCGTCCTCCCTAGGCTTATTCTAATCCAATTAGGGTTTTTAACCAATCTTGTGCATCCAATATGTGATTTTGTGTCATTTTGTGTCATTGGTTGAACATTTAGGTCATTTTCGTCCTCCCAAGGCTTATTCTAATCCAATTAGGGTTTTTAACCAATTTTGTGCGTCTAATATGTGATTTTGTGTCATTGGTTGCACATTTAGGTCATTTTCGTCCTCCATACGCTTATTCTAATCCAATTAGGGTTTTTAACCAATCTTGTGCATATAATAAGTGATTTTGTGTCATTGGTAATCCAATTAGGTCATTTTCGTCCTCGCTAGGCTTATTTTAATCCAATTAGGGTTTTTATCCAATCTTGTGCATCCAATATGTGTTTTTGTGTCATTGGTTGCACATTTAGGTCATTTTCGTGCTCCCTAGGCTTATTCTAATCCAATTAGGGTTTTTAACCAATCTTGTGCATCCAATATGTGATTTTGTGTCATTTTGTGTCATTGGTTGAACATTTAGGACATTTTGGTCCTCCCTAGGCTTATTCAAATCCAATTATGGTTTTTAGCCAATCTTGTGCAACCAATATGTGATTTTGTGTCATTGTTTGAACATTTAGGTCATTTTCGTCCTCCCTTGGCTTATTCTAATCCAATTAGGGTTTTTAACCAATCTTGTGCATCCAATATGTGATTTTGTGTCATTGGTTGAACATTTAGGTCATTTTCGTCCTCCCTTGGCTTATTCTAATCCAATTAGGGTTTTTAACCAATCTTGTGCATCCAATATGTGATTTTGTGTCATTTTGTGTCATTGGTTGAACATTTAGGTCATTTTCGTCCTCTCTAGGCTTATTCTAATCCAATTAGGGTTTTTAACCAATCTTGTGCATCCAATATGTGATTTTGTGTTATTTTGTGTCATTGGTTAAACATTTAGGTTATTTTCATCCTCCCTAGGCTTATTCTAATCCAATTAGGGTTTTTAACCAATCTTGTGCATTTAATATGTGATTTTGTGTCTTTGGTTGAACATTTAGGTCATTTTCGTCCTCCCTAGGCTTATGCTAATCCAATTAGGGTTTTTAACCAATCTTGTGCATCCAATATGTGATTTTGTGTCATTGGTTGAACATTTAGGTCATTTTCGTCCTCCCTAGGCATATTCTAATCCAATTAGGGTTTTTAACCAATCTTGTGCATCCAATATGTGATTTTGTGTCATTTTGTGTCATTGGTTGAACATTTAGGTCATTTTCGTCCTCCCTAGGCTTATTCTAATCCCATTAGGGTTTTTAACCAATCTTGTGCATCCAATATGTGATTTTGTGTCATTTTGTGTCATTGGTTGAACATTTAGGTCATTTTCGTCCTCCCTAGGCTTATTCTAATCCAATTAGGGTTTTTAACCAATCTTGTCCATCCAATATGTGATTTTGTGTCATTTTGTGTCATTTGTTGAACATTTAGGTCATTTTCGTCCTCCCTAGGCTTATTCTAATCCAATTAGGGTTTTTAACCAATCTTGTGCATCCAATATGTGATTTTGTGTCATTTTGTGTCATTGGTTGAACATTTAGGTCATTTTCGTCCTCCCTAGGCATATTCTAATCCAATTACGGTTTTTAACCAATCTTGTGCATCCAATATGTGATTTTGTGTCATTTTGTGTCATTGGTTGAACATTTAGGTCATTTTTGTCCTCCCTAGGCTTATTCTAATCCAATTAGGGTTTTTAACCAATCTTGTGCATATAATAAGTGATTTTGTGTCATTGGTAATCCAATTAGGTCATTTTCGTCCTCGCTAGGCTTATTCTAATCCAATTAGGGTTTTGAACCAATCTTGTGCATCCAATATGTGATTTTGTGTCATTTTGTGTCATTGGTTGAACATTTAGGTCATTTTCGTCCTCCCTAGGCTTATTCTAATCCAATTACGGTTTTTAACCAATCTTGTGCATCCAATATGTGATTTTGTGTCATTTTGTGTCATTGGTTGAACATTTAGGTCATTTTCGTCCTCCCTAGGCATATTCTAATCCAATTAGGGTTTTTAACCAATCTTGTGCATCCAATATGTGATTTTGTGTCATTTTGTGTCATTGGTTGAACATTTAGGTCATTTTCGTCCTCCCTAGGCATATTCTAATCAAATTAGGGTCTTTAACCAATCTTGTGCATCCAATATGTGATTTTGTGTCATTTTGTGTCGTTGGTTGAACATTTAGGTCATTTTCGTCCTCCCTAGGCTTATTCTAATCCAATTAGGGTTTTTAACCAATCTTGTGCATCCAATATGTGATTTTGTGTCATTTTGTGTCATTGGTTGAACATTTAGGTCATTTTCGTTCTCCCTAGGCTTATTCTAATCCAATTAGGTTTTAACCAATCTTGTGCATGCAATATGTGATTTTGTGTCATTTTGAGTCATTGGTTGAACATTTAGGTCATTTTCGTCCTCCCTAGGCTTATTCTAATCCAATTAGGGTTTTTAACCAATCTTGTGCATCCAATATGTGATTTTGTGTCATTGGTTGAACATTTAGGTCATTTTTGTCCTCCCTAGGATTATTCTAATCCAATTAGGGTTTTTAACCAATCTTGTGCATCAAATATGTGATTTTGTGTCATTTTGTGTCGTTGGTTGAACATTTAGGTCATTTTCGTCCTCCCTAGGCATATTCTAATCCAATTAGGGTTTTTAACCAATCTTGTGCATCCAATATGTGATTTTGTGTCATTGGTTGAACATTTAGGTCATTTTCGTCCTCCCTAGGCATATTCTAATCCAATTAGGGTTTGTAACCAATCTTGTGCATCTAATATGTGATTTTGTGTCATTGGTTGAACATTTAGGTCTTCTTCGTCCTCCCTAGGCTTATTATAATCCAATTAGGGTTTTTAACCAATCTTGTGCATCCAATATGTGATTTTGTGTCATTTTGTGTCAATGGTTGAACATTTAGGTCATTTTCGTCCTCCCTAGGCTTATTCTAATCTAATTAGGGTTTTTAACCAATCTTGTGCATCCAATATGTGATTTTGTGTCATTTTGTGTCATCTGTAATCCAATTAGGTCATTTTCGTCCTCCCTAGGCTTATTCTAATCCAATTAGGGTTTTTAACCAATCTTGTGCATCCAATATGTGATTTTGTGTCATTGGTTGAACATTTAGGTCATTTTCGTCCTCCCTAGGCATATTCTAATCCAATTAGGGTTTGTAACCAATCTTGTGCATCTAATATGTGATTTTGTGTCATTGGTTGAACATTTAGGTCTTCTTCGTCCTCCCTAGGCTTATTCTAATCCAATTAGGGTTTTTAACCAATCTTGTGCATCCAATATGTGATTTTGTGTCATTTTGTGTCATTGGTTGAACATTTAGGTCATTTTCGTCCTCCCTAGGCTTATTCTAATCCAATTAGGGTTTTTAACCAATCTTGTGCATCCAATATGTGATTTTGTGTCATTTTGTGTCATTGGTTGAACATTTAGGTCATTTTCGTCCTCCCTAGGCATATTCTAATCCAATTACGATTTTTAACCAATCTTGTGCATCCAATATGTGATTTTGTGTCATTTTGTGTCATTGGTTGAACATTTAGGTCATTTTCGTCCTCCCTAGGCTTATTCTAATCCAATTAGGGTTTTTAACCAATCTTGTGCATCTAATATGTGATTTTGTGTCGTTTTCTGTCATTGGTTGAACATTTAGGTCATTTTCGTCCTCCCTAGCCATATTCTAATCCAATTAGGGTTTTTAACCAATCTTGTGCATCCAATATGTGATTTTGTGTCATTGGTTGAACATTTAGGTCATTTTCGTCCTCCCTAGGCATATTCTAATCCAATTAGGGTTTGTAACCAATCTTGTGCATCTAATATGTGATTTTGTGTCATTGGTTGAACATTTAGGTCTTCTTCGTCCTCCCTAGGCTTATTCTAATCCAATTAGGGTTTTTAACCACTCTTGTGCATATAATAAGTGATTTTGTGTCATTGGTAATCCAGTTAGGTCATTTTCGTCCTCCCTAGGCTTATTCTAATCCAATTAGGGTTTTTAACCAATATTGTGCATCCAATATGTGATTTTGTGTCATTTTGTGTCGTTGGTTGAACATTTAGGTCATTTTCATCCTCCCTAGGCTTATTCTAATCCAATTAGGGTTTTTAGCCAATCTTGTGCATCCAATATGTAATTTTGGGTCCTTGGTTGAACATTTAGGTCATTTTCGCCCTCCCTAGGCTTATTCTAATCCAATTAGGGTTTTTAACCAATCTTCTGCATCCAATATGTGATTTTGTGTCATTGGTTGAACATTTAAGTCATTTTCGTCCTCCCTAGGCTTATTCTAATCCAATTAGGGTTTTTAACCAATCTTGTGCATCCAATATGTGATTTTGTGTCATTTTGTGTCATTGGTTGAACATTTAGGTCATTTTCATCCTCCCTAGGCATATTCTAATCCAATTAGGGTTTTTAACCAATCTTGTGCATCCAATATGTCATTTTGTGTCATTTTGTGTCATTGGTTGAACATTTAGGTCATTTTCGTCCTCCCTAGGCATATTCTAATCCAATTAGGGTTTTTAACCAATCTTGTGCATCCAATATGTGATTTTGTGTCATTTTGTGTCATTGGTTAAACATTTAGGCCATTTTCGTCCTCCTTAGGCTTATTCTAATCCAATTAGGGTTTTTAACCAATCTTGTGACTCCAATATGTGATTTTGTGTCATTTTGTGTCATTCGTTGAACATTTAGGTCATTTTCGTCCTCCCTAGGCTTATTCTAATCCAATTAGGGTTTTTTACCAATCTTGTGCATCCAATATGTGATTTTTTGTCATTTTGTGTCATTGGTTGAACATTTAGGTCATTTTCGTCCTCCCTAGGCTTATTCTAATCCATTTAGGGTTTTTAACCAATCTTTTGCATCAAATATGTGATTTTGTGTCATTTTGTATCATTGGTTGAACATTTAGGTCATTTTCGTCCTCCTTAGGCTTATTCTAATCCAATTAGGGTTTTTAACCAATCTTGTGCATCCAATATGTGATTTTGTGTCATTTTGTGTCGTTGGTTGAACATTTAGGTCATTTTCATCCTCCCTAGGCTTATTCTAATCCAATTAGGGTTTTTAGCCAATCTTGTGCATCCAATATGTAATTTTGTGTCCTTGGTTGAACATTTAGGTCATTTTCGCCCTCCCTAGGCTTATTCTAATCCAATTAGGGTTTTTAACCAATCTTCTGCATCCAATATGTGATTTTGTGTCATTGGTTGTACATTTAAGTCATTTTCGTCCTCCCTAGGCTTATTGTAATCCAATTAGGGTTTTTAACCAATCTTGTGCATCCAATATGTGATTTTGTGTCATTTTGTGTCATCTGTAATCCAATTAGGTCATTTTCGTCCTCCCAAGGCTTATTCTAATCCAATTAGGGTTTTTAACCAATCTTGTGCATCCAATATGTGATTTTGTGTCATTTTGTGTCATTGGTTGAACATTTAGGTCATTTTCGTTCTCCCTAGGCTTATTCTAATCCAATTAGGTTTTAACCAATCTTGTGCATGCAATATGTGATTTTGTGTCATTTTGAGTCATTGGTTGAACATTTAGGTCATTTTCGTCCTCCCTAGGCTTATTCTAATTCAATTAGGGTTTTTAACCAATCTTGTGCATCCA
>JBBPBQ010000008.1:8728140-8739084 GCA_037974755.1 Cicer yamashitae | reverse complement strand
GTCATTTTCGTCCTCCCTAGGCTTATTGTAATCCAATTAGGGTTTTTAACCAATCTTGTGCATCCAATATGTGATTTTGTGTCATTTTGTGTCATCTGTAATCCAATTAGGTCATTTTCGTCCTCCCAAGGCTTATTCTAATCCAATTAGGGTTTTTAACCAATCTTGTGCATCCAATATGTGATTTTGTGTCATTTTGTGTCATTGGTTGAACATTTAGGTCATTTTCGTTCTCCCTAGGCTTATTCTAATCCAATTAGGTTTTAACCAATCTTGTGCATGCAATATGTGATTTTGTGTCATTTTGAGTCATTGGTTGAACATTTAGGTCATTTTCGTCCTCCCTAGGCTTATTCTAATCCAATTAGGGTTTTTAACCAATCTTGTGCATCCAATATGTGATTTTGTGTCATTGGTTGAACATTTAGGTCATTTTCGTCTTCCCTAGGCTTATTCCAATCCAGTTAGGGTTTTTAACCAATCTTTTGCACCCAATATGTCATTTTGTGTCATTGGTTGAACATTTAGGTCATTTTCGTCCTCCATAGGCTTATTCTAATCCAATTAGGGTTTTTAGCCAATCTTGTGCATCCAATATGTGATTTTGTGTCATTTTGTGTCATTGGTTGAACATTTAGGTCATTTTCGTCCTCCCTAGGCTTATTCTAATCCAATTAGGGTTTTTAACCAATCTTGTGCATCCAATATGTGATTTTGTGTCATTTTGTGTCATTGGTTGAACATTTAGGTCATATTCGTCCTCCCTAGGCTTATTCTAATCCAATTAAGGTTTTTAACCAATCTTGTGCATCCAATATGTGATTTTGTGTCATTTTGTGTCATTGGTTGAACATTTAGGTCATTTTCGTCCTCCCTAGGCTTATTCTAATCCAATTAGGGTTTTTAACCAATCTTGTGCATCCAATATGTGATTTTGTGTCATTTTGTGTCATTGGTTGAACATTTAGGTCATTTTCGTCCTCCCTAGGCATATTCTAATCCAATTAGGGTTTTTAACCAATCTTGTGCATCCAATATGTGATTTATTGTCATTTTGTGTCATTGGTTGAACATTTAGGTCATTTTCGTCCTCCCTAGGCTTATTCTAATCCAATTACGGTTTTTAACAAATCTTGTGCATCCAATATGTGATTTTGTGTAATTGGTTGAACATTTAGGTCATTTTCGTCGTCCCTAGGCTTATTCTAATCCAATTAGGGTTTATAACCAATCTTGTGCATCCAATATGTGATTTTGTGTCATTGGTTGAACATTTAGGTCATTTTCGTCTTCCCTAGGCTTATTGTAATCGAATTAGGGTTTTTAACCAATCTTGTGCATCCAATATGTGATTTTGTGTCATTTTGTGTCATTGGTTGAACATTTAGGTCATTTTCGTCCTCCCTAGGCTTATTCTAATCCAATTAGGGTTTTTAACCAATCTTGTGCATCCAATATGTGATTTTGTCTCATTGGTTGAACATTTAGGCCATTTTCGTCCTCCCTAGGCTTATTCTAATCCAATTAGGGTTTTTAACCAATCTTGTGCATCCAATATGTGATTTTGTGTCATTTTGTGTCATTGGTTGAACATTTAGGTCATTTTCGTCCTCCCTAGGCCTATTCTAATCTAATTAAGGTCTTTAACCAATCTTGTGCATCCAATATGTGATTTTGTGTCATTGGTTGAACATTTAGGTCATTTTCGTCCTCCCTAGGCTTATTCTAATCCAATTAGGGTTTTTAACCAATCTTGTGCATCCAATATGTGATTTTGTGTCATTTTGTGTCATTTTCTGTCATTGGTTGAACATTTAGGTCATTTTCGTCCTCCCTAGGCTTATTCTAATCCAATTAGGGTTTTTAACCACTCTTGTGCGTCCAATATGGGATTTTGTGTCATTGGTTGAACATTGAGGTCCTTTTCATCCTCCCTAGGTATATTCTAATCCAATTAGGGTTTTTAACCAATCTTGTGCATCCAATATGTGATTTTGTGTCATTTTGTGTCATTGGTTGAACATTTAGGTCATTTTCGTCCACCCTAGGCTTATTCTAATCCAATAAGGGTTTTTAACCAATCTTGTGCATCCAATATGTGATTTTGTGTCATTTTTTGTCATTGGTTGAACATTTAGGTCATTTTCGTCCTCCCTAGGCTTATTCTAATCCAATTAGGGTTTTTAACCAATCTTGTGCATCCAATATGTGATTTTGTGTCATTGGTTTAACATTTAGGTCATTTTCGTTCTACCTAGGCTTATTCTAATCCAATTAGGGTTTTTAACCAATCTTGTGCATCCAATATGTGATTTTGTGTCATTTTGTGTCATCTGTAATCCAATTAGGTCATTTTCGTCCTCCCTAGGCTTATTCTAATCCAATTAGGGTTTTTAACCAATCTTGTGCATCCAATATGTGATTTTGTGTCATTGGTTGAACATTTAGGTCATTTTCGTCCTCCCTAGGCTTATTCTAAACCAATTAGCGTTTTTAACCAATTTTTTGCATCCAATATGTGATTTTGTGTCATTTTGTGTCATTGGTTGAACATTTAGGTCATTTTCGTCCTCCCTAGGCTTATTCTAATCCAATTAGGGTTTTTAACCAATCTTGTGCATCCAATATGTGATTTTGTGTCATTTTGTGTCAATGGTTGAACATTTAGGTCATTTTCGTCCTCCCTAGGCTTATTCTAATCTAATTAGGGTTTTTAACCAATCTTGTGCATCCAATATGTGATTTTGTGTCATTTTGTGTCATCTGTAATCCAATTAGGTCATTTTCGTCCTCCCTAGGCTTATTCTAATCCAATTAGGGTTTTTAACCAATCTTGTGCATCCAATATGTGATTTTGTGTCATTGGTTGAACATTTAGGTCATTTTCGTCCTCCCTAGGCATATTCTAATCCAATTAGGGTTTGTAACCAATCTTGTGCATCTAATATGTGATTTTGTGTCATTGGTTGAACATTTAGGTCTTCTTCGTCCTCCCTAGGCTTATTCTAATCCAATTAGGGTTTTTAACCAATCTTGTGCATCCAATATGTTATTTTGTTTCATTTTGTGTCATTGGTTGAACATTTAGGTCAATTTCGTCCTCGCTAGGCATATTCTAATCCAATTAGGGTTTTTAACCAATCTTGTGCATCCAATATGTGATTTTGTGTCATTAGTTGAACATTTAGGTCATTTTCGTCCTCCCTATGCTTATTCTAATCCAATTAGGGTTTTTAACCAATCTTGTGTATCCAATATGTGATTTTCTGTCATTTTGAGTCATCTGTAATCCAATTAGGTCATTTTCATCCTCCCTAGGCTTATTCTAATCCAATTAGGGTTTTTAACCAATCTTGTGCATCCAATATGTTATTTTGTGTCATTTTGTGTCATTGGTTGAACATTTAGGTCAATTTCGTCCTCGCTAGGCATATTCTAATCCAATTAGGGTTTTTAACCAATCTTGTGCATCCAATATGTGATTTTGTGTCATTAGTTGAACATTTAGGTCATTTTCGTCCTCCCTATGCTTATTCTAATCCAATTAGGGTTTTTAACCAATCTTGTGTATCCAATATGTGATTTTCTGTCATTTTGAGTCATCTGTAATCCAATTAGGTCATTTTCGTCCTCCCTAGGCTTATTCTAATCCAATTAGGGTTTTTAACCAATCTTGTGCATCCAATATGTGATTTTGTGTCATTTTGTGTCATTTTCTGTCATTGGTTGAACATTTAGGTCATTTTCGTCCTCCCTAGGCTTATTCTAATCCAATTAGGTTTTAACCAATCTTGTGCATCCAATATGTGATTTTGTGTCATTTTGTGTCATTGGTTGAACTTTTAGGTCATTTTCGTCCTCCTAGGCTTATTCTAATCCAATTAGGGTTTTTAACAAATCTTGTGCATCCAATATGTGATTTTGTGTCATTGGTTGAACATTTAGGTCATTTTCGTCCTCCCTAGGCATATTCTAATCCAATTAGGGTTTGTAACCAATCTTGTGCATCTAATATGTGATTTTGTGTCATTGGTTGAACATTTAGGTCTTCTTCGTCCTCCCTAGGCTTATTCTAATCCAATTAGGGTTTTTAACCACTCTTCTGCATATAATAAGTGATTTTGTGTCATTGGTAATCCAGTTAGGTCATTTTCGTCCTCCCTAGGCTTATTCTAATCCAATTAGGGTTTTTAACCAATCTTGTGCATCCAATATGTGATTTTGTGTCATTTTGTGTCATTGGTTGAACATTTAGGTCATTTTCGTCCTCCCTAGGTTTATTCTAATCCAATTAGGGTTTTAACCAATCTTGTGCATCCAATATGTGATTTTGTGTCATTTTGTTTCATTGGTTGAACTTTTAGGTCATTTTCATCCTCCCTAGGCATATTCTAATCCAATTAGGGTTTTTAACCAATCTTGTGCATCCAATATGTGATTTTGTGTCATTTTGTATCATTTGTCATCCAATTAGGTCATTTTCGTCCTCCCTAGGCTTATTCTAATCCAATTAGGGTTTTTAACCAATCTTGTGCATCCAATATGTGATTTTGTGTCATTTTGTGTCATTGGTTGAACATTTAGGTCATTTTCGTTCTCCCTAGGCTTATTCTAATCCAATTAGGTTTTAACCAATCTTGTGCATGCAATATGTGATTTTGTGTCATTTTGAGTCATTGGTTGAACATTTAGGTCATTTTCGTCCTCCCTAGGCTTATTCTAATTCAATTAGGGTTTTTAACCAATCTTGTGCATCCAATATGTTATTTTGTGTCATTTTGTGTCATTGGTTGAACATTTAGGTCAATTTCGTCCTCGCTAGGCATATTCTAATCCAATTAGGGTTTTTAACCAATCTTGTGCATCCAATATGTGATTTTGTGTCATTAGTTGAACATTTAGGTCATTTTCGTCCTCCCTATGCTTATTCTAATCCAATTAGGGTTTTTAACCAATCTTGTGTATCCAATATGTGATTTTCTGTCATTTTGAGTCATCTGTAATCCAATTAGGTCATTTTCATCCTCCCTAGGCTTATTCTAATCCAATTAGGGTTTTTAACCAATCTTGTGAATCCAATATGTGATTTTGTGTCATTTTGTGTCATTTTCTGTCATTGGTTGAACATTTAGGTCATTTTCGTCCTCCCTAGGCTTATTCTAATCCAATTAGGTTTTAACCAATCATGTGCATCCAATATGTGATTTTGTGTCATTTTGTGTCATTGGTTGAACTTTTAGGTCATTTTCGTCCTCCTAGGCTTATTCTAATCCAATTAGGGTTTTTAACCAATCTTGTGCATCCAATATGTGATTTTGTGTCATTGTGTGTCATTTTCTGTCATTGGTTGAACATTTAGGTCATTTTTGTCCTCCCTAGGCTTATTCTAATCCAATTAGGGTTTTTAACCAATCTTGTGCATCCAATATGTGATTTTGTGTCATTTTGTGTCATCTGTAATCCAATTAGGTCATTTTCGTCCTCCCAAGGCTTATTCTAATCCAATTAGGGTTTTTAACCAATCTTGTGCATCCAATATGTGATTTTGTGTCATTTTGTGTCATTTGTAATCCAATTAGGTCATTTTCGTCCTCCCTAGGCTAATTCTAATCCAATTAGGGTTTTTAACCAATCTTGTGCATCCAATATGTGATTTTGTGTCATTTTGTGTCATTGGTTGAACATTTAGGTCATTTTCGTCCTCCCTAGGCATATTCTAATCCAATTAGGGTTTTTAACCAATCTTGTGCATCCAATATGTGATTTTGTGTCATTTTGTGTCCTTGGTTGAACATTTCAGTCATTTTCGTCCTCCCTAGGCTTATTCTAATCCAAGTACGGTTTTTAACAAATCTTGTGCATCCAATATGTGATTTTGTGTAATTGGTTGAACATTTAGGTCATTTTCGTCGTCCCTAGGCTTATTCTAATCCAATTAGGGTTTATAACCAATCTTGTGCATCCAATATGTGATTTTGTGTCATTGGTTGAACATTTAGGTCATTTTCGTCCTCCCTAGGGTTATTCTAATCCAATTAGTGTTTTTAACCAATCTTGTGCATCCAATATTTCATTTTGTGTCATTAGTTGAACATTTAGGTCATTTTCGTCCTCCCTAAGTTTATTCTAATCCAATTAGGGTTTTTAACCAATCTTGTGCATCCAATATGTGATTTTGTGTCATTTTGTGTCATTGGTTGAACATTTAGGTCATTTTCGTCCTCCCTAGGCTTATTCTAATCCAATTAGGGTTTTTAACCAATCTTGTGCATCCAATATGTGATTTTGTGTCATTGGTTGAACATTTAGGTCATTTTAGTCGTCCCTAGGCTTATTATAATCCAATTAGGGTTTTTAGCCAATCTTGTGCATCCAATATGTGATTTTGTGTCATTGGTTGAACATTTAGGTCATTTTCGTCCTCCCTAGGCTTATTCTAATCCAATTAGGGTTTTTAACCAATCTTGTGCATCCAATATGTGATTTTGTGTCATTGGTTGAACATTTAAGTCATTTTCGTCCTTCCTAGGCTTATTCTAATCCAATTAGGGTTTTTAACCAATCTTGAGCATCCAATATGTGATTTTGTGTCATTTTGTGTCATTGGTTGAACATTTAGGTCATTTTCGTCCTCCCTAGGCTTATTCTAATCCAATTAGGGTTTTTAACCAATCTTGTGCATCCAATATGTGATTTTGTGTCATTGGTTGAACATTTAGGTCATATTTGTCCTCCCTAGGTTTATTCTAATCCAATTAGGGTTTTTAACCAATCTTGTGCATCCAATATGTGATTTTGTGTGATTTTGTGTCATTGGTTGAACATTTAGGTCATTTTTGTCCTCCCTAGGCTTATTCTAATCCAATTAGGGTTTTTAACCAATCTTGAGCATCCAATATGTGATTTTGTGTCATTTTGTGTCATTGGTTGAACATTTAGGTCATTATCGTCCTCCCTAGGCTTATTCTAATCCAATTAGGGTTTTTAACCAATCTTGTGCATCCAATATGTGATTTTGTGTCATTTTGTGTCATTGGTTGAAAATTTAGGTCATTTTCGTCCTCCCTAGGCTTATTCAAATCCAATTAGGGTTTTTAACCAATCTTGTGCATCCAATATGTGATTTTGTGTCATTTTGTGTCATTGGTTGAACATTTAGGTCATTTTCGTCCTCCCTAGGCATATTCTAATCCAATTAGGGTTTTTAACCAATCTTGTGCATCCAATATGTGATTTTGTGTCATTTTGTGTCATTGTTTGAACATTTAGGTCATTTTCGTCCTCCCTAGGCTTATTCTAATCCAATTAGGGTTTTTAACTAATCTTGTGCATCCAATATGTGATTTTGTGTCATTTTGTGTCATTGGTTGAACATTTAGGTCATTTTCGTCCTCCCTAGGCATATTCTAATCCAATTAGGGTTTTTAACCAATCTTGTGCATCCAATATGTGATTTTGTGTCATTTTGTGTCGTTGGTTGAACATTTAGGTCATTTTCATCCTCCCTAGGCTTATTCTAATCCAATTAGGGTTTTTAGCCAATCTTGTGCATCCAATATGTAATTTTGTGTCCTTGGTTGAACATTTAGGTCATTTTCGCCCTCCCTAGGCTTATTCTAATCCAATTAGGGTTTTTAACCAATCTTCTGCATCCAATATGTGATTTTGTGTCATTGGTTGAACATTTAGGTCATTTTCGTCCTCCCTAGGCATATTCTAATCCAATTAGGGTTTGTAACCAATCTTGTGCATCTAATATGTGATTTTGTGTCATTGGTTGAACATTTAGGTCTTCTTCGTCCTCCCTAGGCTTATTCTAATCCAATTAGGGTTTTTAACCAATCTTGTGCATCCAATATGTGATTTTGTGTCATTTTGTGCCATTGGTTGAACATTTAGGTCATTTTCGTCCTCCCTAGGCTTATTCTAATCCAATTAGGTTTTAACCAATCTTGTGCATCCAATATGTGATTTTGTGTCATTTTGTGTCATTGGTTGAACTTTTAGGTCATTTTCGTCCTCCTAGGCTTATTCAAATCCAATTAGGGTTTTTAACCAATCTTGTGCATCCAATATGTGATTTTGTGTCATTGGTTGAACATTTAGGTCATTTTCGTCCTCCCTAGGCATATTCTAATCCAATTAGGGTTTGTAACCAATCTTGTGCATCTAATATGTGATTTTGTGTCATTGGTTGAACATTTAGGTCTTCTTCGTCCTCCCTAGGCTTATTCTAATCCAATTAGGGTTTTTAACCAATCTTGTGCATCCAATATGTGATTTTGTGTCATTTTGTGTCATTGGTTGAACATTTAGGTCATTTTCGTCCTCCCTAGGCTTATTCTAATCCAATTAGGGTTTTTAACCAATCTTGTGCATCCAATATGTGATTTTGTGTCATTTTGTGTCATTGGTTGAACATTTAGGTCATTTTCGTCCTCCCTAGGCTTATTCTAATCCAATTAAGGTTTTTACCAATCTTGTGCATCCAATATGTGATTTTGTGTCATTTTGTGTCATTGGTTGAACATTTAGGTCATTTTCGTCCTCCCTAGGCTTATTCTAATCCAATTAGGGTTTTTAACCAATCTTGTGCATCCAATATGTGATTTTGTGTCATTTTGTGTCATTGGTTGCACACTTAGGTCATTTTCATCCTCCCTAGGCTTATTCTAATTCAATTAGGGTTTTTAACCAATCTTGTGCATCCAATATGTGATTTTTTGTCATTTTGGGTCACTAGTTGAACATTTAGGTCATTTTCATCCTCCCTAGGCTTATTCTAATCCAATTAGGGTTTTTAACCAATCTTGTGCATATAATAAGTGATTTTGTATCATTGGTAATCCAATTAGGTCAATTTCGTCCTCGCTCGGCTTATTGTAATCGAATTAGGCTTTTTAAACAATCTTGTGCATCCAATATGTGATTTTGTGTCATTTTGTGTCATTGGTTGAACATTTAGGTCATTTTCGTCCTCCCTAGGCTTATTCTAATCCAATTAGGGTTTTTAACCAATCTTGTGCATCCAATATGTGATTTTGTGTCATTGATTGAACATTTAGGTCTTTTTCGTCCTCCCTATGCTTATTCTAATCCAGTTAGGGTTTTTAACCAATCTTGTGCATCCAATATGTGATTTTGTGTCATTTTGTGTCATTGGTTGAACATTTAGGTCATTTTCGTCCTCCCTAGGCTTATTCTAATCCAATTAGGGTTTTTAACCAATCTTGTCCATCCAATATGTGATTTTGTGTCATTTTGTGTCATTTGTTGAACATTTAGGTCATTTTCGTCCTCCCTAGGCTTATTCTAATCCAATTAGGGTTTTTAACCAATCTTGTGCATCCAATATGTGATTTTGTGTCATTTTGTGTCATTGGTTGAACATTTAGGTCATTTTCGTCCACCCTAGGCTTATTCTAATCCAATAAGGGTTTTTAACCAATCTTGTGCATCCAATATGTGATTTTGTGTCATTTTGTGTCATTGGTTGAACATTTAGGTCATTTTCGTCCTCCCTAGGCTTATTCTAATCCAATTAGGGTTTTTAACCAATCTTGTGCATCCAATATGTGATTTTGTGTCATTTTGTGTCATTTTCTGTCATTGGTTGAACATTTAGGTCATTTTCGTCCTCCCTAGGCTTATTCTAATCCAATTAGGGTTTTTAACCACTCTTGTGCGTCCAATATGGGATTTTGTGTCATTGGTTGAACATTGAGGTCCTTTTCATCCTCCCTAGGTATATTCTAATCCAATTAGGGTTTTTAACCAATCTTGTGCATCCAATATGTGATTTTGTGTCATTTTGTGTCATTGGTTGAACATTTAGGTCATTTTCGTCCACCCTAGGCTTATTCTAATCCAATAAGGGTTTTTAACCAATCTTGTGCATCCAATATGTGATTTTGTGTCATTTTTTGTCATTGGTTGAACATTTAGGTCATTTTCGTCCTCCCTAGGCTTATTCTAATCCAATTAGGGTTTTTAACCAATCTTGTGCATCCAATATGTGATTTTGTGTCATTGGTTTAACATTTAGGTCATTTTCGTTCTACCTAGGCTTATTCTAATCCAATTAGGGTTTTTAACCAATCTTGTGCATCCAATATGTGATTTTGTGTCATTTTGTGTCATCTGTAATCCAATTAGGTCATTTTCGTCCTCCCTAGGCTTATTCTAATCCAATTAGGGTTTTTAACCAATCTTGTGCATCCAATATGTGATTTTTTGTCATTTTGTGTCATTGGTTGAACATTTAGGTCATTTTCGTCCTCCCTAGGCTTATTCTAATCCATTTAGGGTTTTTAACCAATCTTGTGCATCAAATATGTGATTTTGTGTCATTTTGTGTCATTGGTTGAACATTTAGGTCATTTTCGTCCTCCTTAGGCTTATTCTAACCCAATAAGGGTTTTTAACCAATCTTGTGCATCCAATATGTGGTTTTGTGTCATTTTGTGTCATCGGTTAAACATTTAGGTCATTTTCGTCCTCCCTAGGCTTATTCTTATCCAATTAGGGTTTTTAACCAATCTTGTGCATCCAATATGTGATTTTGTGTCATTTTGTGTCGTTGGTTGAACATTTAGGTCATTTTCGTCATCCCTAGGCTTATTCTAATCCAATTAGGGTTTTTAACCAATCTTGTGCATCCAATATGTAATTTTTTGTCCTTGGTTGAACATTTAGGTCATTTTCGTCCTCCCTAGGCTTATTCTAATCCAATTAGGGTTTTTAACCAATCTTGTGCATCCAATATGTGATTTTGTGTCATTTTGTGTCATTTTCTGTCATTGGTTGAACATTTAGGTCATTTTCGTCCTCCCTAGGCTTATTCTAATCCAATTAGGGTTTTTAACCACTCTTGTGCGTCCAATATGGGATTTTGTGTCATTGGTTGAACATTGAGGTCCTTTTCATCCTCCCTAGGTATATTCT
>JBBPBQ010000008.1:8704989-8727640 GCA_037974755.1 Cicer yamashitae | reverse complement strand
TATTCTAATCCAATTAGGGTTTTTAACCAATCTTGTGCATCCAATATGTGATTTTGTGTCATTGGTTGAACATTTAGGTCATTTTCGTCCTCCCTAGGCATATTCTAATCCAATTAGGGTTTGTAACCAATCTTGTGCATCTAATATGTGATTTTGTGTCATTGGTTGAACATTTAGGTCTTCTTCGTCCTCCCTAGGCTTATTTTAATCCAATTAGGGTTTTTAACCAATCTTGTGCATCGAATATGTGATTTTGTGTCATTTTGTGTCAATGGTTGAACATTTAGGTCATTTTCGTCCTCCCTAGGCTTATTCTAATCTAATTAGGGTTTTTAACCAATCTTGTGCATCCAATATGTGATTTTGTGTCATTTTGTGTCATCTGTAATCCAATTAGGTCATTTTCGTCCTCCCTAGGCTTATTCTAATCCAATTAGGGTTTTTAACCAATCTTGTGCATCCAATATGTGATTTTGTGTCATTGGTTGAACATTTAGGTCATTTTCGTCCTCCCTAGGCATATTCTAATCCAATTAGGGTTTGTAACCAATCTTGTGCATCTAATATGTGATTTTGTGTCATTGGTTGAACATTTAGGTCTTCTTCGTCCTCCCTAGGCTTATTATAATCCAATTAGGGTTTTTAACCAATCTTGTGCATCCAATATGTGATTTTGTGTCATTTTGTGTCAATGGTTGAACATTTAGGTCATTTTCGTCCTCCCTAGGCTTATTCTAATCTAATTAGGGTTTTTAACCAATCTTGTGCATCCAATATGTGATTTTGTGTCATTTTGTGTCATCTGTAATCCAATTAGGTCATTTTCGTCCTCCCTAGGCTTATTCTAATCCAATTAGGGTTTTTAACCAATCTTGTGCATTTAATATGTGATTTTGTGTCATTTTGTGTCATTGGTTGAACATTTAGGTCATTTTCGTACTCCCTAGGCTTATTCTAATCCAATTGGGTTTTAACCAATCTTGTGCATCCAATATGTGATTTTGTGTCATTTTGTGTCATTGGTTGAACTTTTAGGTCATTTTCGTCCTCCTAGGCTTATTCTAATCCAATTAGGGTTTTTAACCAATCTTGTGCATCCAATATGTGATTTTGTGTCATTTTGTGTCATTGGTTGAACATTTAGGTCATTTTCGTCGTCCCTAGGCTTATTCTAATCCAATTAGGGTTTTTAACCAATCTTGTGCATCCAATATGTGATTTTGTGTCATTTTGTGTCATTGGTTGAACATTTAGGTCATTTTCGTCCTCCCTAGGCTTATCCTAATCCAATTAGGGTTTTTAACCAATCTTGTGCATACAATATGTCATTTTGTGTCATTTTGTGTCATTGGTTGAACATTTAGGTCATTTTCGTCCTCCCTAGGCTTATTCTAATCCATTTAGGGTTTTTAACCAATCTTGTGCATCCAATATGTGATTTTGTGTCATTTTGTGTCATTGGTTGAACATTTAGGTCATTTTCGTCGTCCCTAGGCTTATTCTAATCCAATTAGGGTTTTTAACCAATCTTGTGCATCCAATATGTGATTTTGTGTCATTTTGTGTCATTGGGTGAACATTTAGGTCATTTTCGTCCTCCCAAGGCTTATTCTAATCCAATTAGGGTTTTTTACCAATCTTGTGCATCCAATATGTGATTTTGTGTCATTTTGTGTCATGTGTAATCCAATTAGGTCATTTTCGTTCTCCCTAGGCTTATTCTAATCCAATTAGGGTTTTTAACCAATCTTGTGCATCCAATATGTGATTTTGTGTCATTTTATGTCATTGGTTGAACATTTAGGTCATTTTCGTCCTCCCTAGGCTTATTCTAATCCAATTAGGGTTTTTAACCAATCTTGTGCATCCAATATGTCATTTTGTGTCATTGCTTGAACATTTAGGTCATTTTCGTCCTCCCTAGGCTTATTCTAATCCAATTAGGGTTTTTAACCAATCTTGTGCATCCAATATGTGATTTTGTGTCATTGGTTGAACATTTAGGTCATTTTTGTCCTCCCTAGGCTTATTCTAATCCAATTAGCGTTTTTAACCAATCTTGTGCATCCAATATGTGATTGTGTCATTGGTTGAACATTTAGATCATTTTCGTCCCCCCTAGGCTTATTCTAATCCAATTAGGGTTTTTAACCAATCTTGTGCATCCAATATGTGATTTTGTGTCATTTTGTGTCATTGGTTGAACATTTAGGTCATTTTCGTCCTCCCTAGGCTTATTCTAATCCAATTAGGGTTTTTAACCAATCTTGTGCATCCAATATGTGATTTTGTGTCATTTTGTGTCATTGGTTGAACATTTAGGTCATTTTCGTCCTCCCTAGGCTTATTCTAATCGAATTAGGGTTTTTAACCAATCTTGTGCATCCAATATGTGATTTTATGTCATTGGTTGAACATTTAGGTCATTTTCGTCCTCCCTTGGGTTATTCTTATCCAATTAGGGTTTTTAACAAATCTTGTGCATCCAATATGTGATTTTGTGTCATTTTGTGTCATTGGGTGAACATTTAGGTCATTTTCGTCCTCCCTAGGCTTATTCTAATCCAATTAGGGTTTTTAACCAATCTTGTGCATCCAATATGTGATTTTGTGTCATTTTGTGTCATTGGTTGAACATTTAGGTCATTTTCGTCCTCCCTAGGCTTATTCTAATCCAATTAGAGTTTTTAACCAATCTTGTGCATCCAATACGTGATTTTGTGTCATTTGTTGAACATTTAGGTCATTTTCGTCATCGCTATGCTTATTCTAATCCAATTAGGGTTTTTAACCAATCTTGTGCATCCAATATGTGATTTTGTGTCATTTTGTGTCATTGGTTGAACATTTAGGTCATTTTCGTCCTCCCTAGGCTTATTCTAATCCAATTAGGGTTTTTAACCAATCTTGTGCATCCAATATGTGATTTTGTGTCATTTTGTGTCATTGGTTGAACATTTAGGTCATTTTCGTCCTCCCTAGGCTTATTCTAATCCAATTACGATTTTTAACCAATCTTGTGCATCCAATATGTGATTTTGTGTCATTGGTTGAACATTTAGGTCATTTTCGTCCTCCCTAGGCCTATTATAATCCAATTAGGGTTTTTAACCAATCTTGTGCATCCAATATGTGATTTTGTGTCATTTTGTGTCATTGGTTGAACATTTAGGTCATTTTCGTCCTCCCTAGGCTTATTCTAATCCAATTAGGGTTTTTAACCATCCTTGTGCATCCAATATGTGATTTTGTGTCATTTTGTATCATTGGTTGAACATTTAGGTCATTTTCGTCCTCCCTAGGCTTATTCTAATCCAATTAGGGTTTTTAACCAATCTTGTGCATCCAATATGTGATTTTGTGTCATTGGTTGAACATTTAGGTCATTTTCGTCCTCCCTAGGCTTATTCTAATCCAATTAGGGTTTTAAACAATCTTGTGCATCCAATATGTGATTTTGTGTCATTTTGTGTCATTGGTTGAACATTTAGGTCATTTTCGTCCTCCCTAGGCTTATTCTAATCCAATTAGGGTTTTTAACCAATCTTGTGCATCCAATATGTGATTTTGTGTCATTTTGTGTCATTGGTTGAACATTTAGGTCATTTTCGTCCTCCCTAGGCTTATTCTAATCCAATTAGGGTTTTTACCAATCTTGTGTATTCAATATGTGATTTTGTGTCATTGGTTCAACATTTAGGTCATTTTCGTCCTCCCTAGGCTTATTCTAATCCAATTAGGGTTTTTAACCAATCTTGTGCATCCAATATGTGATTTTGTGTCATTTTGTGTCATTGGTTGAACATTTAGGTCATTTTCGTCCTCCCTAGGCTTATTCTAATCCAATAAGGTTTTAACCAATCTTGTGCATGCAATATGTGATTTTGTGTCATTTTGTGTCATTGGTTGAACATTTAGGTCATTTTCGTCCTCCCTAGGCTTATTCTAATCCAATTAGGGTTTTTAACCAATCTTGTGCATCCAATATGTGATTTTGTGTCATTTTGTGTCATTGGTTGAACATTTAGTTCATTTTCGTCCTCCTTAGGCTTATTCTAATCCAATTAGGGTTTTTAACCAATCTTGTGCATATAATAAGTGATTTTGTGTCATTGGTAATCCAATTAGGTCATTTTCGTCCTCGCTAGGCTTATTCTAATCCAATTAGGGTTTTTAACCAATCTTGTGTATCCAATATGTGATTTTGTGTCATTTTGTGTCATTGGTTGAACATTTAGGTCATTTTCGTCCTCCCTAGGCTTATTCTAATCCAATTAGGATTTTTAACCAATCTTGCGCATCCAATATGTGATTTTGTGTCATTTTGTGTCATTGGTTGAACATTTAGGTCATTTTCGTCCTCCCTAGGCTTATTCTAATCCAATTAGGATTTTTAACGATTCTCTTGCATCCAATATGTGATTTTGTGTCATTTTGTGTCATTGCTTGAACATTTAGGTCATTTCCGTCCTCCCTAGGCTTATTCTAATCCAATTAGGGTTTTTAACCAATCTTGTGCATCCAATATGTGATTTTGTGTCATTTTGTGTCATTGGTTGAACATTTAGGTCATTTTCGTCCTCCCTAGGCTTATTCTAATCCAATTAGGATTTTTAACCAATCTTGTGCATCCAATATGTGATTTTGTGTCATTGGTTGAACATTTAGGTCATTTTCGTCCTCCCTAGGCTTATTCTAATCCAATTAGGGTTTTTAACATATCTTGTGCATCCAATATGTGATTTTGTGTCATTTTGTGTCATTGGTTGAACATTTAGGTCATTTTCGTCCTCCCTAGGCTTATTCTAATACAATTAGGGTTTTTAACCAATATAGTGCATCCAATATGTGGTTTTGTGTCATTTTGTGTCATTGGTTGAACATTTAGGTCATTTTCGTCCTCCCTAGGCTTATTCTAATCCAATTAGGGTTTTTAACCAAGCTAGTGCATCCAATATGTGATTTTGTGTCATTTTGTGTCATTGGTTGAACATTTAGGTCATTTTCGTCCTCCCTAGGCTTATTCTAATCCAATTAAGGTTTTTAACCAATCTTGTGCATCCAATATGTGATTTTCTGTCATTTTGTGTCATTGGTTGAACATTTACGTCATTTTTGTCCTCCCTAGGCTTATTCTAATCCAATTAGGGTTTTTAACCAATCTTGTGCATCCAATATGTGATTTTGTGTCATTGGTTGAACATTTAGGTCATTTTCGTCCTCCCTAGGCTTATTCTAATCCAATTAGGATTTTTAACCAATCTTGTGACTCAAATATGTGATTTTGTGTCATTTTGTGTCATTCGTTGAACATTTAGGTCATTTTCGTCCTCCCTAGGCTTATTCTAATCCATTTAGGGTTTTTAACCAATCTTGTGCATCAAATATGTGATTTTGTGTCATTTTGTGTCATTGGTTGAACATTTAGGTCATTTTCGTCCATCCTAGGCTTATTTTAATCCAATTAGGGTTTTTAACCAATCTTGTGCCTCCAATATTTGATTTTGTGTCATTTTCTTTCATTGGTTGAACATTTAGGTCATTTTCGTCCACCCTAGGCTTATTCTAATCCAATTAGGGTTTTTAACCAATCTTCTGCATCCAATATGTGATTTTGTGTCATTTTGTGTCATCTGTAATCCTATTAGATCATTTTCGTCCTCCCTAGGCTTATTCTAATCCAATTAGGGTTTTTAATCAATCTTGTGCATCCAATATGTGATTTTTTGTCATTTTGTGTCATTGGTTGAACATTTAGGTCATTTTCGTCCTCCATAGGCTTATTCTAATCCATTTAGGGTTTTTAACCAATCTTGTGCATCAAATATGTGATTTTGTGTCATTTTGTGTCATTGGTTGAACATTTAGGTCATTTTCGTCCTCCCTAGGCTTATTCTAATCCAATTAGGGTTTTTAACCAATCTTGTGCATCCAATATGTGATTTTGTGTCATCTGTAATCCAATTAGGTCATTTTCGTCCTCCCTAGGCTTATTCTAATCCAATTAGGGTTTTTAACCAATCTTGTGCATCCAATATGTGATTTTGTGTCATTTTGTGTCATTGGTTGAACATTTAGGTCATTTTCTTCCTCCCTAGGCTTATTCTAATCCAATTAGGTTCTAACCAATCTTATGCATCCAATATGTGATTTTGTGTCATTTTGTGTCATTGGTTGAACATTTAGGTCATTTTCGTCCTCCCTAGGCTTATTCTAATCCAATTAGGGTTTTTAACCAATCTTGTGCATCCAATATGTGATTTTGTGTCATTTTGTGTCATTGGTTGAACATTTAGGTCATTTTCGTCCTCCCTAGGCTTATTCTAATATAATTAGGGTTTTTAACCACTCTTTTGCATATAATAAGTGATTTTGTGTCATTGGTAATCCAATTAGGTCATTTTTGTCCTCCCTAGGCTTATTCCAATCCAATTAGGGTTTTTAACCATTCTTGGGCATCCAATATGTGATTTTGTGTCATTTTGTGTCATTGGTTAAACATTTAGGTCATTTTCGTCCTCCTTAGGCTTATTTTAATCCAATTAGGGTTTTTAACCAATCTTGTGACTCCAATATGTGATTTTGTGTCATTTTGTGTCATTCGTTGAACATTTAGGTCATTTTCGTCCTCCCTAGGCTTATTCTAATCCAATTAGGGTTTTTAATCAATCTTGTGCATCCAATATGTGATTTTTTGTCATTTTGTGTCATTGGTTGAACATTTAGGTCATTTTCGTCTTCCATAGGCTTATTCTAATCCATTTAGGGTTTTTAACCAATCTTGTGCATCAAATATGTGATTATGTGTCATTTTGTGTCATTGGTTGAACATTTAGGTCATTTTCGTCCTCCCTAGGCTTATTCTAATCCAATTAGGGTTTTTAACCAATCTTGTGCATCCAATATGTGATTTTGTGTCATCTGTAATCCAATTAGGTCATTTTCGTCCTCCCTAGGCTTATTCTAATCCAATTAGGGTTTTTAACCAATCTTGTGCATCTAATATGTGATTTTGTGTCATTTTGTGTCATTGGTTGAACATTTAGGTCATTTTCGTCCTCCCTAGGCTTATTCTAATCCAATTAGGTTTTAACTAATCTTGTGCATCCAATATAGGATTTTGTGTCATTTTGTGTCATTGGTTGAACATTTAGGTCATTTTCGTCCTCCCTAGGCTTATTCTAATCCAATTAGGGTTTTTAACCAATCTTGTGCATCCAATATGTGATTTTGTGTCATTTTGTGTCATTGGTTGAACATTTAGGTCATTTTCGTCCTCCCTAGGCTTATTCTAATCCAATTAGGGTTTTTAACCAATCTTGTGCATCCAATATGTGATTTTGTGTCATTTTGTGTCATTGGTTAAACATTGAGGTCATTTTCGTCCTCCCTAGGCTTATTCTAATCCAATTAGGGTTTTTAACCAATCTTGTGCTTCCAATATGTGATTTTGTGTCATTTTGTGTCATTGGTTGAACATTTAGGTCATTTTCGTCCTCCCTAGGCTTATTCTAATCCAATTAGGGTTTTTAACCAATCTTGTGCATCCAATATGTGATTTTGTGTCATTTTGTGTCATTGGTTGAACATTTAGGTCATTTTCGTCCTCCCTAGGCTTATTCTAATCCAATTAGGGTTTTTAACCAATCTTGTGCATCCAATATGTAATTTTGGGTCATTTTGTGTCATTGGTTGAACATTTAGGTCATTTTCGTCCTCCCTTGGCTTATTCCAATCCAATTAGGGTTTTTAACCTATCTTGTGCATCCAATATGTGATTTTGTGTCATTGGTTGAACATTTAGGTCATTTTCGTCCTCCCTAGGCTTATTCTAATCCAATTAGGGTTTTTAACCAATCTTGTGCATCCAATATGTGATTTTGTGTCATTGGTGTAACATTTAGGTCATTTTCGTCCTCCCTAGGCTTATTCTAATCCAATTAGGGTTTTTAACCAATCTTGTGCATCCAATATGTGATTTTGTGTCATTTTGTGTCATTGGTTGAACATTTAGGTCATTTTCGTCCTCCCTAGGCTTATTCTAATCCAATTAGGGTTTTTAACCAATCTTGTGCATCCAATATGTGATTTTGTGTCATTTTGTGTCATTGGTTGAACATTTAGGTCATTTTCGTCCTCCCTAGGCTTAATCTAATTCAATTAGGGTTTTTAACCAATCTTGAGCATCCAATATGTGATTTTATGTAATTGGTTGAACATTTAGGTCATTTTCGTCCTCCCTTGGGTTATTCTTATCCAATTAGGGTTTTTAACAAATCTTGTGCATCCAATATGTGATTTTGTGTCATTTTGTATCATTGATTGAACATTTAGGTCATTTTCGTCCTCCCTAGGCTTATTCTAATCCAATTAGGGTTTTTAACCAATCTTGTGCATCCAATATGTGATTTTGTGTCATTTTGTGTCATTGGTTGAACATTTAGGTCATTTTCGTCCTCCCTAGGCTTATTCTAATCCAATTAGGGTTTTTAACCAATCTTGTGCATTCAATATGTGATTTTGTGATTGGTTGAACATTTAGGTCATTTTCGTCCTCCCTAGGCTTATTCTAATCCAATTACGGTTTTAACCACTCTTGTGCATCCAATATGTGATTTTGTGTCATTGGTTGAACATTTAGGTCATTTTCGTCCTCCCTAGGCTTATTCTGATCCAATTAGGGTTTTTAACCAATCTTGTGCATCCAATATGTGATTTTGTGTCATTTTGTGTCATTGGTTGAACATTTAGGTCATTTTCGTCCTCCCTAGGCTTATTCTAATCCAATTAGGGTTTTTAACCAATCTTGTGCATCCAATATGTGATTTTGTGTCATTTTGTGTCATTGGTTGAACATTTAGGTCATTTTCGTCCTCCCTAGGCTTATTCTAATCGAATTAGGGTTTTTAACCAATCTTGTGCATCCAATATGTGATTTTATGTCATTGGTTGAACATTTAGGTCATTTTCGTCCTCCCTAGGCTTATTCTAATCCAATTAGGGTTTTTAACCAATCTTGTGCATCCAATATGTGATTTTGTGTCATTTTGTGTCATTGGTTGAACATTTAGGTCATTTTCGTCCTCCCTAGGCTTATTCTAATCCAATTAGGGTTTTTAACCAATCTTGTGCATCCAATATGTGATTTTGTGTCATCAGTTGAACATTTTGGTCATTTTCGTCCTCCCTAGGCTTATTCTAATCCAATTAGGGTTTTTAACCAATCTTGTGCATCCAATATGTGATTTTGTGTCATTTTGTGTCATCGGTTGAACATTTAGGTCATTTTTCGTCCTCCCTAGGCTTATTCTAATCCAATTAGGGTTTTTAACCAATCTTGTGCATCTAATATGTGATTTTGTGTCATTTTGTGTCATCGGTTGAACATGTTGGTCATTTTCGTCCTCCCTAGGCTTATTCTAATCCAATTAGGGTTTTTAACCAATCTTGTGCATCCAATATGTGATTTTGTGTCATTGGTTGAACATTTAGGTCATTTTCGTCCTCCCTAGGCTTATTCTAATCCAATTAGGGTTTTTAACCAATCTTGTGCATCCAATATGTGATTTTGTGTCATTTTGTGTCATTGGTTGAACATTTAGGTCATTTTCGTCCTCCCTAAGCTTGTTCTAATCCAATTAGGGTTTTTAACCAATCTTGTGCATCCAATATGTGATTTTGTGTCATTTTGTGTCATTGGTTGAACATTAAGGTCATTTTCGTCCTCCCTAGGCTTATTCTAATCCAATTAGGGTTTTTAACCAATCTTGTGCATCCAATATGTGATTTTGTGTCATTGGTTGAACATTTAGGCCATTTTCGTCCTCCTTGGGCTTATTCTAATCCAATTAGGGTTTTTAACCAATCTTGTGCATCCAATATGTGATTTTGTGTCATTGGTTGAACATTTAGGTCATTTTCCCCTAGGCTTATTCTAATCCAATTAGGGTTTTAAACCAATCTTGTGCATCCAATATGTGATTTTGTGTCATTTTGTGTCATTGGTTGCACATTAAGGTCATTTTCGTCCTCCCTAGGCTTATTCTAATCCAATTAGGGTTTTTAACCAATCTTGAGCATCCAATATGTGATTTTGTGTCATTTTGTGTCATTGGTTGAACATTTAGGTCATTTTCGTCCTCCCTAGGCTTATTCTAATCAAATTAGGGTTTTTAAGCAATCTTGTGCATCCAATATGTTATTTTGTGTCATTGGTTGAACATTTTGTTCATTTTCGCCCACCCTAGGCTTATTCTAATCCAATTAGGGTTTTCAACAAATCTTGTGCATCCAATATGTGATTTTGTGTCATTGGTTGAAAATTTAGGTCATTTTCGTCCTCCCTACGCTTATTCTAATCCAATTAGGGTTTTTAACCAATCTTGTGCATCCAATATGTGATTTTGTGTCATTTTGTGTCATTGGTTGAACATTTAGGTCATTTTCGTCCTCCCTAGGCTTATTCTAATCCAATTAGGGTTTTTAACCAATCTTGTGCATCCAATATGTGATTTTGTGTCATTTTGTGTCATTGGTTGAACATTTAGGTCATTTTCGTCCTCCCTAGGCTTATTCTAATCGAATTAGGGTTTTTAACCAATCTTGTGCATCCAATATGTGATTTTATGTCATTGGTTGAACATTTAGGTCATTTTCGTCCTCCCTAGGCTTATTCTAATCCAATTAGGGTTTTTAACCAATCTTGTGCATCCAATATGTGATTTTGTGTCATTTTGTGTCATTGGTTGAACATTTAGGTCATTTTCGTCCTCCCTAGGCTTATTCTAATCCAATTAGGGTTTTTAACCAATCTTGTGCATCCAATATGTGATTTTGTGTCATCAGTTGAACATTTTGGTCATTTTCGTCCTCCCTAGGCTTATTCTAATCCAATTAGGGTTTTTAACCAATCTTGTGCATCCAATATGTGATTTTGTGTCATTTTGTGTCATTGGTTGAACATTTAGGTCATTTTCATCCTCCCTAGGCTTATTCTAATCCAATTAGGGTTTTTAACCAATCTTGTGCATCCAGTATCTGATTTTGTGTCATTGGTTGAACATTTAGGTCATTTTCGTTCTCCCTAGGCTTATTCTAATCCAATTAGGGTTTTAAACCAATCTTGTGCTTCCGATATGTGATTTTGTGTTAGTTTGTGTCATTGGTTGAACATTTAGGTCATTTTCGTCCTCACCAGGCTTATTCTAATCCAATTAGGGTTTTTCACCAATCCTGTGCATCCAATATGTGATTTTGTGTCATTGGTTGAACATTTAGGTCATTTTCGTCCTCCCTAGGGTTATTTTAATCCAATTATGATTTGTAACCAATCTTGTGCATCCAATATGTGATTTTGTGTCATTGGTTGAACATTTAGGTCATTTTTGTCCTCCCTAGGCTTATTCTACGCCAATTAGGGTTTTTAACCAATCTTGTGCATCCAATATGTGATTTTGTGTCATTTTGTGTCATTGGTTGAACATTTAGGTCATTTTCGTCCTCCCTAGGCTTATTCTAATCCAATTAGGGTTTTTAACCAATCTTGTGCATCCAATATGTGATTTTGTGTCATTTTGTGTCATTGGTTGAACATTTAGGTCATTTTCGTCCTCCCTAGGCTTATTCTAATCCAATTAGGGTTTTTAACCAATCTTGTGCATCCAATATGTGATTTGGTGTCATTGGTTGAAAATTTAGGTCATTTTCGTCCTCCCTAGGCTTATTCTAATCCAATTAGCGTTTTTAACCAATCTTGTGCGTCCAATATGTGATTTTGTGTCATTGGTTGAACATTTAGGTCATTTTCGTCCTCCACAGGCTTATTCTAATCCAATTAGGGTTTTTAACCAATCTTGTGCATCCAATATGTGATTATGTGTTGTTTTGTGTCATTGGTTGAACATTTAGGTCATTTTCGTCCTCCCTAGGCTTATTCTAATCCAATTAGGGTTTTTAACCAATCTTGTGCATCCAATATGTGATTTTGTGTCATTTTGTGTCATTGGTTGAACATTTAGGTCATTTTCGTCCTCCCTAGGCTTATTCTAATCCAATTAGGGTTTTTAACCAATCTTGTGCATCCTATATGTGATTTTGTATCATTGGTTGAACATTTAGGTCATTTTTGTCCTCCATAGGCTTATTCTAATCCAATTAGGGTTTTTAACCAATCTTGTGCATCCAATATGTGATTTTGTGTCATTGGTTGAACATTTAGGTCATTTTCGTCCTCCCTAGGCTTATTCTAATCCAATTAGGGTTTTTAACCAACCTTGTGCATCCAATATGTGATTTTGTGTCATTGGTTGAACATTTTTGTCATTTTCGTCCTCCCTAGGCTTATTCTAATCCAATTAGGGTTTTTAACCAATCTTGTGCATCCAATATGTGATTTTGTGTCATTTTGTGTCATTGGTTGAACATTTAGGTCATTTTCGTCCTCCCTAGGCTTATTCTAATCCAATTAGGGTTTTTAACCAATCTTGTGCATCCAATATGTGATTTTGTGTCATTTTGTGTCATTGGTTGAACATTTAGGTCATTTTCGTCCTCCCTAGGCTTATTCTAATCCAATTAGGGGTTTTAAACAATGTTGTGCATCCAATAAGTCATTTTGTGTCATTGGTTGAACATTTAGGTCATTTTCGTCCTCCCTAGGCTTATTCTAATTTAATTAGGGTTTTTATCCAATCTTGTGCATCCAATATGTGATTTTGTGTCATTGGTTGAACGTTTAGGTCATTTTCGTCCTCCCTAGGCTTATTCTAATCCAATTAGGGTTTTTAACCAATCTTGTGCATCCAATATGTGATTTTGTGTCATTTTGTGTCATTGGTTGAACATTTAGGTCATTTTCGTCCTCCCTAGGCTTATTCTAATCCAATTAGGGTTTTTAACCAATCTTGTGCATCCAATATGTGATTTGGTGTCATTGGTTGAAAATTTAGGTCATTTTCGTCCTCCCTAGGCTTATTCTAATCCAATTAGCGTTTTTAACCAATCTTGTGCGTCCAATATGTGATTTTGTGTCATTGGTTGAACATTTAGGTCATTTTCGTCCTCCACAGGCTTATTCTAATCCAATTAGGGTTTTTAACCAATCTTGTGCATCCAATATGTGATTATGTGTTGTTTTGTGTCATTGGTTGAACATTTAGGTCATTTTCGTCCTCCCTAGGCTTATTCTAATCCAATTAGGGTTTTTAACCAATCTTGTGCATCCAATATGTGATTTTGTGTCATTTTGTGTCATTGGTTGAACATTTAGGTCATTTTCGTCCTCCCTAGGCTTATTCTAATCCAATTAGGGTTTTTAACCAATCTTGTGCATCCAATATGTGATTTTGTGTCATCAGTTGAACATTTTGGTCATTTTCGTCCTCCCTAGGCTTATTCTAATCCAATTAGGGTTTTTAACCAATCTTGTGCATCCAATATGTGATTTTGTGTCATTTTGTGTCATTGGTTGAACATTTAGGTCATTTTCGTCCTCCCTAGGCTTATTGTAATCCAATTAGGGTTTTTAACCAATCTTGTGCATCAAATATGTGATTTTGTGTCATTTTGTGTCATTGGTTGAACGTTTAGGTAATTTTGGTCCTCCCTAGGCTTATTCTAATCCAATTAGGGTTTTTAACCAATCTTGTGCATCCAATATGTGATTTTGTGTCATTTTGTGTCATTGGTTGAACATTTAGGTCATTTTCGTCCTCCCTAGGCTTATTCTAATCCAATTAGGGTTTTTAACCAATCTTGTGCATCCAATATGTGATTTTGTGTCATTGGTTGCACATTAGGTCATTTTCGTCCTCCCTAGGCTTATTCTAATCCAATTAGGGTTTTTAACCAATCTTGTGCATATAATAAGTGATTTTATTTCATTGGTAACCCAATTAGGTCATTTTCGTCCTCGCTAGGCTTATTCTAATCCAATTAGGGTTTTTAACCAATCTTGTGCATCCGATATGTGATTTTGTGTCATTTTGTGTCATTGGTTGAACATTTAGGTCATTTTCGTCCTCGCTAGGCTTATTCTAATCCAATTAGGGTTTTTAACCAATCTTGTGCATCCAATATGTGATTTTGTGTCATTGGTTGAACATTTAGGTCATATTCGTCCTCCCTAGGCTTATTCTAATCCAATTAGGGTTTTTAACCAATCTTGTGCATCCAATATGTGATTTTGTGTCATTTTGTGTCATTGGTTGAACATTTAGGTCATATTCGTCCTCCCTAGGCTTATTCTAATCCGATTAGGGTTTTTAACCAATCTTGTGCTTCCAATATGTGATTTTGTGTCATTGGTTGAACATTTAGGTCATTTTTGTCCTCCCTAGGCTTATTCTAATCCAATTAGGGTTTTTAAGCAATCTTGTGCATCCAATATGTGATTTTGTGTCATTGGTTGAACATTTAGGGCATTTTCGTCCTCCCAAAGCTTATTCTAATCCAATTAGGGTTTTTAACCAATCTTGTGCATCCAATATGTGATTTTGTGTCATTGGTTGAACATTTAGGTCATTTTCGTCCTCCCTAGGCTTATTCTAATCCAATTAGGGTTTTTAACCAATCTTGTGCATCCAATATGTGATTTTGTGTCATATTGTGTCATTGGTTGAACATTTAGGTCATTTTCGTCCTCCCTAGGCTTATTCTAATCCAATTAGGGTTTTTAACCAATCTTGTGCATCCAATATGTGATTTAGTGTCATTTTGTGTCATTGGTTGAACATTTAGGTCATTTTCGTCCTCCCTAGGCTTATTCTAATCCAATTAGGGTTTTTAACCAATCTTGTGCATCCAATATGTGATTTTGTGTCCTTTTGTGTCATTGGTTTAACATTTAGGTCATTTTCCCCCTCCCTAGGCTTATTCTAATCCAATTAAGGTTTTTAACCAATCTTGTGCATCGAATGTGTGATTTTGTGTCATTTTGTGTCATTGGTTGAACATTTAGGTCATTTTCGTCCTCCCTAGGCTTATTCTAATCCAATTAGGGTTTTTAACCAATCTTGTGCATCCAATATCTGATTTTGTGTAATTTTGTGTCATTGGTTGAACATTTAGGTCATTTTCGTCCTCCCTAGGCTTATTCTAATCCAATTAGGGTTTTTAACCTATCTTTGGTGTCCAATATGTGATTTTGTGTCATTGGGTAAACATTTAGGTCATTTTCGTCCTCCCTAGGCTTATTCTAGTCCAATTAGGGTTTTTAACCAATCTTGTGCATCCAATATGTGATTTTGTGTCATTTTGTGTCATTGGTTGAACATTTAGGTCATTTTCGTCCTCCCTAGGCTTATTCTAATCCAATTAGGGTTTTTAACCAATCTTGTGCATCCAATATGTGATTTTGTGTCATTTTGTGTCATTGGTTGAACATTTAGGTCATTTTCGTCCTCCCAATGCTTATTCTATTCCAATTAGGGTTTTCAACCAATCTTGTGCATCCAATATGTGATTTTGTGTCATTTTGTGTCATTGGTTGAACATTTAGGTCATTTTCGTCCTCCCTAGGCTTATTCTAATCCAATTAGGGTTTTTAACCAATCTTGTGCATCCAATATGTGATTTTGTGTCCTTTTGTGTCATTGGTTGAACATTTAGGTCATTTTCGTCCTCCCTAGTCTTATTCTAATCCAATTAGGGTTTTTAACCAATCTTGTGCATCCAATATGTGATTTTGTGTCATCTGTAATCCAATTAGGTCATTTTCGTCCTCCCTAGGCTTATTCTAATCCAATTAGGGTTTTTAACCAATCTTGTGCATCCAATATGTGATTTTGTGTCATTGGGTGAACATTTAGGTCATTTTTGTCCTCCCTAGGCTTACTCTAATCCAATTAGGAATTTTAACCAATCTTGTGCATCCAATATGTGATGTTGTGTCATTTTGTGTGATTGGTTGAACATTTAGGTCATTTTCGTCCTCCCTAGGCTTATTCTAATATAATTAGGGTTTTTAACCACTCTTTTGCATATAATAAGTGATTTTGTGTCATTGGTAATCCAATTAGGTCATTTTTGTCCTCCCTAGGCTTATTCCAATCCAATTAGGGTTTTTAACCATTCTTGGGCATCCAATATGTGATTTTGTGTTATTTTGTGTCATTGGTTAAACATTTAGGTCATTTTCGTCCTCCTTAGGCTTATTCTAATCCAATTAGGATTTTTAACCAATCTTGTGACTCCAATATGTGATTTTGTGTCATTTTGTGTCATTCGTTGAACATTTAGGTCATTTTCGTCCTCCCTAGGCTTATTCTAATCCAATTAGGGTTTTTAATCAATCTTGTGCATCCAATATGTGATTTTTCGTCATTTTGTGTCATTGGTTGAACATTTAGGTCATTTTCGTCCTCCCTAGGCTTATTCTAATCCATTTAGGGTTTTTAACCAATCTTGTGCATCAAATATGTGATTTTGTGTCATTTTGTGTCATTGGTTGAACATTTAGGTCATTTTCGTCCTCCCTAGGCTTATTTTAATCCAATTAGGGTTTTTAACCAATCTTGTGCCTCCAATATTTGATTTTGTGTCATTTTCTTTCATTGGTTGAACATTTAGGTCATTTTCGTCCACCCTAGGCTTATTCTAATCCAATTAGGGTTTTTAACCAATCTTCTGCATCCAATATGTGATTTTGTGTCATTTTGTGTCATCTGTAATCCTATTAGATCATTTTCGTCCTCCCTAGGCTTATTCTAATCCAATTAGGGTTTTTAATCAATCTTGTGCATCCAATATGTGATTTTTTGTCATTTTGTGTCATTGGTTGAACATTTAGGTCATTTTCGTCCTCCATAGGCTTATTCTAATCCATTTAGGGTTTTTAACCAATCTTGTGCATCAAATATGTGATTTTGTGTCATTGGTTGAACATTTAGGTCATTTTCGTTCTCCCTAGGCTTATTCTAATCCAATTAGGGTTTTTAATCAATCTTGTGCATCCAATATGTGATTTTTTGTCATTTTGTGTCATTGGTTGAACATTTAGGTCATTTTCGTCCTCCCTAGGCTTATTCTAAACCAATTAAGGTTTTTAACCAATCTTGGGCATCCAATATGTAATTTTGTGTCATTTTGTGTCATTGGTTGAACATATAGGTCATTTTCGTCCTCCCTAGGTTTACTCTAATCCAATTAGGAATTTTAACCAATCTTGTGCATCCAATATGTGATGTTGTGTCTTTTTGTGTGATTGGTTGAACATTTAGGTCATTTTCGTCCTCCCTAGGCTTATTCTAATATAATTAGGGTTTTTAACCACTCTTTTGCATATAATAAGTGATTTTGTGTCATTGGTAATCCAATTAGGTCATTTTTGTCCTCCCTAGGCTTATTCCAATCCAATTAGGGTTTTTAACCATTCTTGGGCATCCAATATGTGATTTTGTGTCATTTTGTGTCATTGGTTAAACATTTAGGTCATTTTCGTCCTCCTTAGGCTTATTCTAATCCAATTAGGATTTTTAACCAATCTTGTCACTCCAATATGTGATTTTGTGTCATTTTGTGTCATTCGTTGAACATTTAGGTCATTTTCGTCCTCCCTAGGCTTATTCTAATCCAATTAGGGTTTTTAATCAATCTTGTGCATCCAATATGTGATTTTTTGTCATTTTGTGTCATTGGTTGAACATTTAGGTCATTTTCGTCTTCCATAGGCTTATTCTAATCCATTTAGGGTTTTTAACCAATCTTGTGCATCAAATATGTGATTATGTGTCATTTTGTGTCATTGGTTGAACATTTAGGTCATTTTCGTCCTCCCTAGGCTTATTCTAATCCAATTAGGGTTTTTAACCAATCTTGTGCATCCAATATGTGATTTTGTGTCATCTGTAATCCAATTAGGTCATTTTCGTCCTCCCTAGGCTTATTCTAATCCAATTAGGGTTTTTAACCAATCTTGTGCATCCAATATGTGATTTTGTGTCATTGGTTGAACATTTAGGTCATTTTCGTCCTCCCTAGGCTTATTCTAATCCAATTAGGGTTTTTAAGCAATCTTGTGCATCCAATATGGGATTTTGTGTCATTTTGTGTCATTGGTTGAACTTTTAGGTCATTTTCGTCCTCCCTAGGCTTATTCTAATCCAATTAGGGTTTTTAACCAATCTTGTGCATCCAATATGTGATTTTGTGTCATTTTGTGTCATTGGTTGAACATTTAGGTCATTTTCGTCCTCCCTAGGCTTATTCTAATCCAATTAGGGTTTTTAACCAATCTTGTGCATCCAATATGTGATTTGGTGTCATTGGTTGAAAATTTAGGTCATTTTCGTCCTCCCTAGGCTTATTCTAATCCAATTAGCGTTTTTAACCAATCTTGTGCGTCCAATATGTGATTTTGTGTCATTGGTTGAACATTTAGGTCATTTTCGTCCTCCACAGGCTTATTCTAATCCAATTAGGGTTTTTAACCAATCTTGTGCATCCAATATGTGATTATGTGTTGTTTTGTGTCATTGGTTGAACATTTAGGTCATTTTCGTCCTCCCTAGGCTTATTCTAATCCAATTAGGGTTTTTAACCAATCTTGTGCATCCAATATGTGATTTTGTGTCATTTTGTGTCATTGGTTGAACATTTAGGTCATTTTCGTCCTCCCTAGGCTTATTCTAATCCAATTAGGGTTTTTAACCAATGTTGTGCATCTAATATGTGATTTTGTGTCATTTTGTGTCATTGGTTGAACATTTAGGTCATTTTCGTCCTCCCTAGCCATATTCTAATCCAATTAGGGTTTTTAACCAATCTTGTGCATTCAATATGTGATTTTGTGTCATTGGTTGAACATTTAGGTCATTTTCGTCCTCCCTGGGCTTATTCTAATCCAATTAGGGTTTTTATCCACTCTTTTGCATATAATAAGTGATTTTGTGTCATTGGTAATCCAATTAGGTCATTTTTGTCCTCCCTAGGCTTATTCCAATCCAATTAGGGTTTTTAACCATTCTTGGGCATCCAATATGTGATTTTGTGTCATTTTGTGTCATTGGTTAAACATTTAGGTCATTTTCGTCCTCCTTAGGCTTATTTTAATCCAATTAGGGTTTTTAACCAATCTTGTGACTCCAATATGTGATTTTGTGTCATTTTGTGTCATTCGTTGAACATTTAGGTCATTTTCGTCCTCCCTAGGCTTATTCTAATCCAATTAGGGTTTTTAATCAATCTTGTGCATCCAATATGTGATTTTTTGTCATTTTGTGTCATTGGTTGAACATTTAGGTCATTTTCGTCTTCCATAGGCTTATTCTAATCCATTTAGGGTTTTTAACCAATCTTGTGCATCAAATATGTGATTTTGTGTCATTTTGTGTCATTGGTTGAACATTTAGGTCATTTTCGTCCTCCCTAGGCTTATTCTAATCCAATTAGGGTTTTTAACCAATCTTGTGCATCCAATATGTGATTTTGTGTCATCTGTAATCCAATTAGGTCATTTTCGTCCTCCCTAGGCTTATTCTAATCCAATTAGGGTTTTTAACCAATCTTGTGCATCCAATATGTGATTTTGTGTCATTTTGTGTCATTGGTTGAACATTTAGGTCATTTTCGTCCTCCCAAGGCTTATTCTAATCCATTTAGGGTTTTTAACCAATCTTGTGCATCCAATATGTGATTTTGTGTCATTTTGTGTCATTGGTTGAACATTTAGGTCATTTTCGTCCTCCCTAGGCTTATTCTAATCCAATTAGGGTTTTTAACCAATCTTGTGCATCCAATATGTGATTTTGTGTCATTTTGTATCGTTGGTTGAACATATAGATCATTTTCGTCCTCCATAGGCTTATTCTAATCCAATTAGGGTTTTTAACCAATCTTGTGCATCCAATATGTGATTTTGTGTCATTGGTTGAACATTTAGGTCATTTTCGTCCTCCCTAGGCTTATTCTAATCCAATTAGGGTTTTTAACCAACCTTGTGCATCCAATATGTGATTTTGTGTCATTGGTTGAACATTTTTGTCATTTTCGTCCTCCCTAGGCTTATTCTAATCCAATTAGGGTTTTTAACCAATCTTGTGCATCCAATATGTGATTTTGTGTCATTTTGTGTCATTGGTTGAACATTTAGGTCATTTTCGTCCTCCCTAGGCTTATTCTAATCCAATTAGGGTTTTTAACCAATCTCGTGCATCCAATATGTGATTTTGTGTTATTGGTTGAACATTTAGGTCATTTTCGTCCTCCCTAGGCTTATTCTAATCCAATTAGGGTTTTTAACCAATCTTGTGCATCCAATATGTGATTTTGTGTCATTTTGTGTCATTGGTTGAACATTTAGGTCATTTTCGTCCTCCCTAGGCTTATTCTTATCCAATTAGGGTTTTTAACCAATCTTGTGCATCCAATATGTGATTTTGTGTCATTTAGTGTCATTGGTTGAACATTTAGGTCATTTTCGTCCTCCCTAGGCTTATTCTAATCCAATTAGGGTTTTTAACCAATCTTGTGCATCCAATATGTGATTTTGTGTCATTTTGTGTCATTGGTTGAACATTTAGGTCATTTTCGTCCTCCCTAGGCTTATTCTAATCCAATCAGGGTTTTTAACCAATCTTGTGCATCCAATATGTGATTTTGTGATTGGTTGAACATTTAGGTCATTTTCGTCCTCCCTAGGCTTATTCTAATCCAATTAGGGTTTTTAACCAATCTTGTGCATACAATATGTGATTTTGTGTCATTGGTTGAACATTTAGGTCATTTTCGTCCTCCCTAGGCTTATTCTAATCCAATTAGGGTTTTTAACCAATCTTGTGCATCCAATATGTGATTTTCTGTCATTGGTTAAACATTTAGGTCATTTTCGTCCTCCCTAGGCTTATTCTAATCCAATTAGGGTTTTTAACCAATCTTGTGCATCCAATATGTGATTTTGTGTCATTTTGTGTCATTGGTTGAACATTTAGGTCATTTTCGTCCTCCCTAGGCTTATTCTAATCCAATTAGGGTTTTTAACCAATCTTGTGCATCCAATATGTGATTTTGTGTCATTTTGTGTCATTGGTTGAACATTTAGGTCATTTTCGTCCTCCCTAGGCTTATTCTAATCCAATTAAGGTTTTTAACCAATCTTGTGCATCCAATATGTGAGTTTGTGTCATTGGTTGAACATTTAGGTCATTTTCGTCCTCCCTAGGCTTATTCTAATCCAATTAGGGTTTTTAACCAATCTTGTGCATCCAATATGTGATTTTGTGTCATTTTTTGTCATTGGTTGAATATTTAGGTCATTTTCGTCCTCCCTAGGCTTATTCTAATCCAATTAGGGTTTTTAACCAATCTTGTGCATCCAATATGTGATTTTGTGTCATTTTGTGTCATTGGTTGAACATTTAGGTCATTTTCGTCCTCCCTAGGCTTATTCTAATCCAATTAGGGTTTTTAACCAATCTTGTGCATCCAATATGTGGTTTTGTGTCATTTTGTGTCATTGGTTGAACATTTAGGTCATTTTCATCCTCCCTAGGCTTATTCTAATCCAATTAGGGTTTTTACCATATCTTGTGCATCCAATATGTGATTTTGTGTCATTTTGTGTCATTGGTTGAACATTTAGGTCATTTTCGTCCTCCCTAGGCTTATTCTAATCCAATTAGGGTTTTTAACCAATCTTGTGCATCCAATATGTGATTTTGTGTCATTTTGTGTCATCGGTTGAACATTTAGGTCATTTTCGTCCTCCTTTGGCTTATTCTAATCCAATTAGGGTTTTTATCCAATCTTGTGCATCCAATATGTGATTTTGTGTCATTGGTTGAACATTTAGGTCATTTTCGTTCTCCCTAGGCTTATTCTAATCCAATTAGGGTTTTTAACCAATCTTGTGCATCCAATATGTGATTTTGTGTCATTTTGTGTCATTGGTTGAACATTTAAGTCATTTTCGTCCTCCCTAGGCTTATTCTAATCCAATTAGGGTTTTTAACCAATCTTGTGCATCCAATATGTGATTTTGTGTCATTTTGTGTCATTGGTTGAACATTTAAGTCATTTTCGTCCTCCCTAGGCTTATTCTAATCCAATTAGGGTTTTTAACCAATCTTGTGCATCCAATATGTGATTTTGTGTCATTTTGTGTCATCTGTAATCCAATTAGGTCATTTTCGTCCTCCCTAGGCTTATTCTAATCCAATTAGGGTTTTTAACCAATCTTGTGCATCCAATATGTGATTTTGTGTCATTGGTTGAACATTTAGGTCATTTTCGTCCTCCCTTGGCTTATTCTAATCCAATTAGGTTTTAACCAATCTTGTGACTCCAATATGCGATTTTGTGTCATTTTGTGTCATTTGTTGAACATTTAGGTCATTTTCGTCCTCTCTAGGCTTATTCTAATCCAATTAGGGTTTTTAACCAATCTTGTGCATCCAATATGTGATTTTTTTTCATTTTGTGTCATTGGTTGAACATTTAGGTCATTTTCGTCCTCCCTACGCTTATTCTAATCCATTTAGGGTTTTTAACCAATCTTGTGCATCAAATATGTGATTTTGTGTCATTTTGTGTCATTGGTTGAACATTTAGGTGATTTTCGTCCTCCCTAGGCTTATTCTAATCCAATTAGGGTTTTTAACCAATCTTGTGCATCCAATATTTGATTTTGTGTCATTTTCTGTCATTGGTTGAACATTTA
>JBBPBQ010000008.1:8659368-8704489 GCA_037974755.1 Cicer yamashitae | reverse complement strand
GATTAGAATAAGCCTAGGGAGGACGAAAATGACCTAATTGGATTACAGATGACACAAAATGACACAAAATCACATATTGGATGCACAAGATTGGTTAAAAACCCTAATTGGATTAGAATAAGCCTAGGGAGGACGAAAATGACCTAAATGTTCAACCAATGACACAAAATCACATATTTGATGCACAAGATTGGTTAAAAACCCTAAATGGATTAGAATAAGCCTATGGAGGACGAAAATGACCTAAATGTTCAACCAATGACACAAAATGACAAAAAATCACATATTGGATGCACAAGATTGGTTAAAAACCCTAATTGGATTAGAATAAGCCTAGGGAGGACGAAAATGACCTAAATGTTCAACGAATGACACAAAATTACACAAAATCACATATTGGAGTCACAAGATTGGTTAAAAATCCTAATTGGATTAGAATAAGCCTAAGGAGGACGAAAATGACCTAAATGTTTAACCAATGACACAAAATGACACAAAATCACATATTGGATACCCAAGAATGGTTAAAAACCCTAATTGGATTGGAATAAGCCTAGGGAGGACAAAAATGACCTAATTGGATTACCAATGACACAAAATCACTTATTATATGCAAAAGAGTGGTTAAAAACCCTAATTATATTAGAATAAGCCTAGGGAGGACGAAAATGACCTAAATGTTCAACCAATGACACAAAATGACACAAAATCACATATTGGATGCACAAGATTGGTTAAAAACCCTAATTGGATTAGAATAAGCCTAGGGAGGACGAAAATGACCTAAATGTTCAACCAATGACACAAAATGACGTATTGGGTGCACTAGTTTGGTTAAAAACCCTAATTGGATTAGAATAAGCCTAGGGAGAACGAAAATGACCTAAATGTTCAACCAATGACACAAAATGACACAAAATCACATATTGGATGCACAAGATTGGTTAAAAACCCTAATTGGATTAGAATAAGCCTAGGGAGGACGAAAATGACCTAAATGTTCAACCAATGACACAAAATGACACAAAATCACATATTGGATGCACAAGATTGGTTAAAAACCCTAATTGGATTAGAATAAGCCTAGGGAGGACGAAAATGACCTAAATGTTTAACCAATGACAGAAAATCACATATTGGATGCACAAGATTGGTTAAAAACCCTAATTGGATTAGAATAAGCCTAGGGAGGACGAAAATGACCTAAATGTTCAACCAATGACACAAAATCACATATTGTATGCACAAGATTGGTTAAAAACCCTAATTGGATTAGAATAAGCCTAGGGAGGACGAAAATGACCTAAATGTTCAACCAATCACAAAATCACATATTGGATGCACAAGATTGGTTAAAAACCCTGATTGGATTAGAATAAGCCTAGGGAGGACGAAAATGACCTAAATGTTCAACCAATGACACAAAATGACACAAAATCACATATTGGATGCACAAGATTGGTTAAAAACCCTAATTGGATTAGAATAAGCCTAGGGAGGACGAAAATGACCTAAATGTTCAACCAATGACACAAAATGACACAAAATCACATATTGGATGCACAAGATTGGTTAAAAACCCTAATTGGATTAGAATAAGCATAGCGATGACGAAAATGACCTAAATGTTCAACAAATGACACAAAATCACGTATTGGATGCACAAGATTGGTTAAAAACTCTAATTGGATTAGAATAAGCCTAGGGAGGACGAAAATGACCTAAATGTTCAACCAATGACACAAAATGACACAAAATCACATATTGGATGCACAAGATTGGTTAAAAACCCTAATTGGATTAGAATAAGCCTAGGGAGGACGAAAATGACCTAAATGTTCAACCAATGACACAAAATGACACAAAATCACATATTGGATGCACAAGATTGGTTAAAAACCCTTATTGGAAAAGAATAAGCCTAGGGAGGACGAAAATGACCTAAATGTTCAACCAATGACACAAAATGACACAAAATCACATATTGGATGCATAAGATTGGTTAAAACCCTAATTGGATTAGAATAAGCCTAGGGAGGACGAGAATGACCTAAATGTTCAACCAATGACACAAAATCACATATTGGATGCACAAGATTGGTTAAAAACCCTAATTGGATTAGAATAAGCCTAGGGAGGACGAAAATGACCTAAATGTTCAACCAATGACACAAAATGACACAAAATCACATATTGGATGCACAAGATTGGTTAAAAACCCTAATTGGATTAGAATAAGCCTAGGGAGGACAAAGATGGCCTAAATATTCAACCAATGACACAAAATCACATATTGGATGCACAAGATTGGTTAAAAACCCTAATTGGATTAGAATAAGCCTACGGAGGACGAAAATGACCTAAATGTTCAACAAATGACACAAAATGACACAAAATCACATATTGGATGCACAAGATTGGTTAAAAACCCTAATTGGATTAGAATAAGTCTAGGGAGGACAAAAATGACCTAAATATTCAACCAATGACAAAAAATCACATATTGGATGCACAAGATTGGTTAAAAACCCTAATTGGATTAGAATAAGCCTAGGGAGGACGAAAATGACCTAAATGTTCAACCAATGACACAAAATCACATATTGGATGCACAAGATTGGTTAAAAACCCTAATTGGATTAGAATAAGCCTAGGGAGGACGAAAATGACCTAAATGTTCAACCAATGACACAAAAAGACACAAAATCACATATTGGATGCACAAGATTGGTTAAAAAACCTAATTGGATTAAAATAAGCCTAGGGAGGACGAAAATGACCTAAATGTTCAACCAATGACACAAAATCACATATTGGATGCACAAGATTGGTTAAAAACCCTAATTGGATTAGAATAAGCCTAGGGAGGACGAAAATGACCTAAATGAGCAACCAATGACACAAAATCACATATTGGATGCACAAGATTGGTTAAAAACCCTAATTGGATTAGAATAAGCCTAGGGAGGACGAAAATGACCTAAATGTTCAACCAATGACACAAAATGACACAAAATCACATATTGGATGCACAAGATTGGTTAAAAACCCTAATTGGATTATAATAGGCCTAGGGAGGACGAATACGACCTAAATGTTCAACCAATGACACAAAATCACATATTGGATGCACAAGATTGGTTAAAACTCGTAATTGGATTAGAATAAGCCTAGGGAGGACGAAAATGACCTAAATGTTCAACCAATGACACAAAATGACACAAAATCACATATTGGATGCACAAGATTGGTTAAAAACCCTAATTGGATTAGAATAAGCCTAGGGAGGACGAAAATGACCTAATTGGATTACAGATGACACAAAATCACATATTGGATGCACAAGATTGGTTAAAAACCCTAATTGGATTAGAATAAGCCTAGGGAGGACGAAAATGACCTAAATGTTCAACCAATGACACAAAATGACACAAAATCACATATTTGATGCACAAGATTGGTTAAAAACCCTAAATGGATTAGAATAAGCCTATGGAAGACGAAAATGACCTAAATGTTCAACCAATGACACAAAATGACAAAAAATCACATATTGGATGCACAAGATTGATTAAAAACCCTAATTGGATTAGAATAAGCCTAGGGAGGACGAAAATGACCTAAATGTTCAACGAATGACACAAAATGACACAAAATCACATATTGGAGTCACAAGATTGGTTAAAAACCCTAATTGGATTAAAATAAGCCTAAGGAGGACGAAAATGACCTAAATGTTTAACCAATGACACAAAATGACACAAAATCACATATTGGATGCCCAAGAATGGTTAAAAACCCTAATTGGATTGGAATAAGCCTAGGGAGGACAAAAATGACCTAATTGGATTACCAATGACACAAAATCACTTATTATATGCAAAAGAGTGGATAAAAACCCTAATTGGATTAGAATAAGCCCAGGGAGGACGAAAATGACCTAAATGTTCAACCAATGACACAAAATCACATATTGAATGCACAAGATTGGTTAAAAACCCTAATTGGATTAGAATATGGCTAGGGAGGACGAAAATGACCTAAATGTTCAACCAATGACACAAAATGACACAAAATCACATATTAGATGCACAACATTGGTTAAAAACCCTAATTGGATTAGAATAAGCCTAGGGAGGACGAAAATGACCTAAATGTTCAACCAATGACACAAAATGACACAAAATCACATATTGGATGCACAAGATTGGTTAAAAACCCTAATTGGATTAGAATAAGCCTAGGGAGGACGAAAATGACCTAAACGTTCAACCAATGACACAAAATCACATATTGGATGCACAAGATTGGATAAAAACCCTAATTAAATTAGAATAAGCCTAGGGAGGACGAAAATGACCTAAATGTTCAACCAATGACACAAAATGACTTATTGGATGCACAACATTGTTTAAAACCCCTAATTGGATTAGAATAAGCCTAGGGAGGACGAAAATGACCTAAATGTTCAACCAATGACACAAAATGACACAAAATCACATATTGGATGCACAAGATTGGTTAAAAACCCTAATTGGATTAGAATAAGCCTAGGGAGGACGAAAATGACCTAAATGTTCAACCAATGACACAAAATGACACAAAATCACATATTGGATGCACAAGATTGGTTAAAAACCCTAATTGGATTAGAATAAGCGTAGGGAGGACGAAAATGACCTAAATTTTCAACCAATGACACAAAATCACATATTGGATGCACAAGATTTGTTGAAAACCCTAATTGGATTAGAATAAGCCTAGGGTGGGCGAAAATGAACAAAATGTTCAACCAATGACACAAAATAACATATTGGATGCACAAGATTGCTTAAAAACCCTAATTTGATTAGAATAAGCCTAGGGAGGACGAAAATGACCTAAATGTTCAACCAATGACACAAAATGACACAAAATCACATATTGGATGCTCAAGATTGGTTAAAAACCCTAATTGGATTAGAATAAGCCTAGGGAGGACGAAAATGACCTTAATGTGCAACCAATGACACAAAATGACACAAAATCACATATTGGATGCACAAGATTGGTTTAAAACCCTAATTGGATTAGAATAAGCCTAGGGGAAAATGACCTAAATGTTCAACCAATGACACAAAATCACATATTGGATGCACAAGATTGGTTAAAAACCCTAATTGGATTAGAATAAGCCCAAGGAGGACGAAAATGGCCTAAATGTTCAACCAATGACACAAAATCACATATTGGATGCACAAGATTGGTTAAAAACCCTAATTGGATTAGAATAAGCCTAGGGAGGACGAAAATGACCTTAATGTTCAACCAATGACACAAAATGACACAAAATCACATATTGGATGCACAAGATTGGTTAAAAACCCTAATTGGATTAGAATAAGCCTAGGGAGGACGAAAATGAACTAAATGTTCAACCAATGACATAAAATCACATATTGGATGGACAACATTGGTTAAAAACCCTAATTGGATTAGAATAAGCCTAGGGAGGACGAAAATGACCTAAATGTTCAACCAATGACACAAAATGACACAAAATCACATATTGGATGCACAAGATTGGTTAAAAACCCTAATTGGATTAGAATAAGCCTAGGGAGGACGAAAATGACCTAAATGTTCAACCAATGACACAAAACAACACATAATCACATATTGGATGCACAAGATTGGTTAAAAACCCTAATTGGATTAGAATAAGCCTGTGGAGGACGAAAATGACCTAAATGTTCAACCAATGACACAAAATCACATATTGGACGCACAAGATTGGTTAAAAACGCTAATTGGATTAGAATAAGCCTAGGGAGGACGAAAATGACCTAAATTTTCAACCAATGACACCAAATCACATATTGGATGCACAAGATTGGTTAAAAACCCTAATTGGATTAGAATAAGCCTAGGGAGGACGAAAATGACCTAAATGTTCAACCAATGACACAAAATGACACAAAATCACATATTGGATGCACAAGATTGGTTAAAAACCCTAATTGGATTAGAATAAGCCTAGGGAGGACGAAAATGACCTCAATGTTCAACCTATGACACAAAATCACATATTGGATGCACAAGATTGGTTAAAAACCCTAATTGGATTAGAATAAGCCTAGGGAGGACGAAAATGACCTAAATGTTCAATCAATGACACAAAATGACACAAAATCACATATTGGATGCACAAGATTGGTTAAAAACCCTAATTGGATTAGAATAAGCCTAGGGAAGACGAAAATGACCTAAATGTTCAACCAATGACACAAAATGACACAAAATCACATGTTGGATGCACAAGATTGGTTAAAAACCCTAATTGGATTAGAATAACCCTAGGGAGAACGAAAATGACCTAAATATTCAACCAATGACACAAAATGACACAAAATCACATATTGGATGCACAAGATTGGTTAAAAACCCTAATTGGATTAGAATAAGCCTAGGGAGGACGAAAATGACCTAAATGTTCAACCAATGACACAAAATGACACAAAATCACATATTGGATGCACAAGATTGGTTAAAAACCCTAATTGGATTAGAATAAGCCTAGGGAGAACGAAAATGACCTAAATGTTAGACCAATGACACAAAATCACATATTGGATGCACAAGATTGGTTAAAAATCCTTATTGGATTAGAATAAGCCTAGGGAGGACGAAAATGACCTAAATGTTCAACCAATGACACAAAATCACATATTGGATGCACAAGATTGGTTAAAAACCCTAATTGGATTAGAATAAGCCTAGGGAGGACGAAAATGACCTAAATGTTCAACCAATGACACAAAATAACACAAAATCACATATTGGTTGCACAAGATTGGTTAAAAACCCTAATTGGATTAGAATAAGCCTAGGGAGGACGAAAATGACCTAAATGTTCAACCAATGACACAAAATCGCATATTGGATGCACAAGATTGGTTAAAAACCCTAATTGGATTAGAATAAGCCTAGGGAGGACGAAAATGACCTAAATGGTTAGCCAATGACACAAAATCACATATTGGATGCACATGATTGGTTAAAAACCCTAATTGAATTAGAGTAAGCCTAGGGAGGACGAAAATGACCTAAATGTTCAACCAATGACACAAAATCACATATTGGATGCACAAGATTGGTTAAAAACCCTAATTGGATTAGAATAAGCCTAGGGAGGACGAAAATGACCTAAATGTTCAACCAATGACACAAAATCACATATTGGATGCACAAGATAGGTTAAAAACCCTAATTGGATTGGAATAAGCCAAGGGAGGACGAAAATGACCTAAATGTTCAACCAATGACACAAAATGACCCAAAATTACATATTGGATGCACAAGATTGGTTAAAAACCCTAATTGGATTAGAATAAGCCTAGGGAGGACGAAAATGACCTAAATGTTCAACCAATGACACAAAATGACACAAAATCACATATTGGATGCACAAGATTGGTTAAAAACCCTAATTGGATTAGAATAAGCCTAGGGAGGACGAAAATGACCTAAATGTTCAACCAATGACACAAAATGACACAAAATCACATATTGGATGCACAAGATTGGTTAAAACCTAATTGGATTAGAATAAGCCTAGGGAGGACGAAAATGACCTAAATGTTCAACCAATGAAACAAAATGACACAAAATCACATATTGGATGCACAAGATTGGTTAAAAACCATAATTGGATTAGAATAAGCCTAGGGAGGACGAAAATGACCTAATTGGATTACAGATGACACAAAATCACATATTGGATGCACAAGATTGGTTAAAAACCCTAATTGGATTAGAGTAAGACTAGGGAGGATGAAAATGACCTAAATGTTCAACCAATGACACAAAATGACACAAAATCACATATTGGATGCACAAGATTGGTTAAAAACCCTAATTGGATTAGAATAAGCCTAGGGAGGACGAAAATGACCTAAATGTTCAACCAATGACACAAACTCACATATTGGATGCACAATTTTGGTTAAAAACCCTAATTGGATTAGAATAAGCCTAGGGAGGACGAAAATGACCTAAATGTTCAACCAATGACACAAAATCACATATTGGATGCACAAGATTGGTTAAAAACCCTAATTGGATTAGAATAAGCCTAGGGAGGACAAAAATGACGTACATGTTCAACCAATGACACAAAATCACATATAGGATGCACAAGATTGGTTAAAAACCCTAATTGGATTAGAATAAGCCTAGGGAGGACGAAAATGACCTAAATGTTCAACCAATGACACAAAATGACACAAAATCACATATTGGATGCACAAGATTGGTTAAAAACCCTAATTGGATTAGAATAAGCCTAGGGAAGATGAAAATGTCCTAAATGTTCAACCAATGACCCAAAATGACACAAAATCACATATTGGATGCACAAGATTGGTTAAAAACCCTAATTGGATTAGAATAAGCCTAGGGAGGACGAAAATGACCTAAATGTTCAACCAATGACACAAAATCACATATTGAATGCACAAGATTGGTTAAAAACCCTAATTGGATTAGAATATGGCTAGGGAGGACGAAAATGACCTAAATGTTCAACCAATGACACAAAATGACACAAAATCACATATTAGATGCACAACATTGGTTAAAAACCCTAATTGGATTAGAATAAGCCTAGGGAGGACGAAAATGACCTAAATGTTCAACCAATGACACAAAATGACACAAAATCACATATTGGATGCACAAGATTGGTTAAAAACCCTAATTGGATTAGAATAAGCCTAGGGAGGACGAAAATGATCTAAATGTTCAACTAATGACACAAAATCACATATTGGATGCACTAGATTGGTTAAAAACCCTAATTGAATTAGAATAAGCCTAGGGAGGATGAAAATGACCTAAATGTTCAACCAATGACACAAAATGACACAAAATCACATATTGGATGCACAAGATTGGTTAAAAACCCTAATTGGATTAGAATAAGCCTAGGGAGGACGAAAATGACCTAATTGGATTACAGATGACACAAAATCACATATTGGATGCACAAGATTGGTTAAAAACCCTAATTGGATTAGAGTAAGACTAGGGAGGATGAAAATGACCTAAATGTTCAACCAATGACACAAAATGACACAAAATCACATATTGGATGCACAAGATTGGTTAAAAACCCTAATTGGATTAGAATAAGCCTAGGGAGGACGAAAATGACCTAAATGTTCAACCAATGACACAAAATGACACAAAATCACATATTGGATGCACAAGATTGGTTAAAAACCCTAATTGGATTAGAATAAGCCTAGGGAGGACGAAGAAGACCTAAATGTTCAACCAATGACACAAAATCACATATTAGATGCACAAGATTGGTTACAAACCCTAATTGGATTAGAATATGCCTAGGGAGGACGAAAATGACCTAAATGTTCAACCAATGACACAAAATCACATATTGGATGCACAAGATTGGTTAAAAACCCTAATTGGATTAGAATAAGCCTAGGGAGGACGAAAATGACCTAATTGGATTACAGATGACACAAAATGACACAAAATCACATATTGGATGCACAAGATTGGTTAAAAACCCTAATTAGATTAGAATAAGCCTAGGGAGGACGAAAATGACCTAAATGTTCAACCATTGACACAAAATGACACAAAATCACATATTGGATGCACAAGATTGGTTAAAAACCCTAATTGGATTATAATAAGCCTAGGGAGGACGAAGAAGACCTAAATGTTCAACCAATGACACAAAATCACATATTAGATGCACAAGATTGGTTACAAACCCTAATTGGATTAGAATATGCCTAGGGAGGACGAAAATGACCTAAATGTTCAACCAATGACACAAAATCACATATTGGATGCACAAGATTGGTTAAAAACCCTAATTGGATTAGAATATGCCTAGGGAGGACGAAAATAACCTAAATGTTCAACCAATGACACAAAATGACACAAAATCACATATTGGATGCACAAGATTGGATAAAAACCCTAATTGGATTAGAATAAGCCTAGGGAGGACGAAAATGACCTAAATGTTCAACCAAGGACACAAAATGACACAAAATCACATATTGGATGCACAAGATTGGTTAAAAACCCTAATTGGATTAGAATAAGCCTAGGAGGACGAAAATGACCTAAAAGTTCAACCAATGACACAAAATGACACAAAATCACATATTGGATGCACAAGATTGGTTAAAACCTAATTGGATTAGAATAAGCCTAGGGAGGACGAAAATGACCTAAATGTTCAACCAATGACACAAAATGACACAAAATCACATATTGGATGCACAAGATTGGTTAAAAACCCTAATTGGATTAGAATAAGCCTAGGGAGGACGAAAATGACCTAAATGTTCAACCAATGACACAAAATGACAAAAAATCACATATTGGATGCACAAGATTTGTTAAAAACCCTAATTGGATTAGAATAAGCCTAGGGAGGACGAAAATGACCTAAATGTTCAACCAATGACACAAAATCACATATTGAATGCACAAGATTGGTTTAAAACCCTAATTGGATTAGAATAAGCCTAGGGACGACGAAAATGACCTAAATTTTCAACCAATTACACAAAATAACACAAAGTCACATATTGGATGCACAAGATTGGTTAAAAATCCTAATTGGATTAGAATAAGCCTAGGGAGGACGAAAATGACCTAAATGTTCAACCAATGACACAAAATGACACAAAATCACATATTGGATGCACAAGATTGGTTAAAAACCCTAATTGGATTAGAATAAGCCTAGGGAGGACGAAAATGACCTAAATGTTCAACCAATGACACAAAATGACACAAAATCACATATTGGATGCACAAGATTGGTTAAAAACTCTAATTGGATTAGAATAAGCCTAGCGAGGACGAAAATGACCTAATTGGGTTACCAATGAAATAAAATCACTTATTATGTGCACAAGATTGGTTAAAAACCCTAATTGGATTAGAATAAGCCTAGGGAGGACGAAAATGACCTAAATGTTCAACCAATGACACAAAATGACACAAAATCACATATTGGATGCACAAGATTGGTTAAAAACCCTAATTGGGTTAGAATAAGCCTAGGGAGGAAGAAAATGACCTATATGTTCAACCAATGACACAAAATGACACAAAATTACATATTGGATGCCCAAGATTGGTTAAAAACCTTAATTGGTTTAGAATAAGCCTAGGGAGGACGAAAATGACATAAATGTTCAACCAATGACACAAAATGACACAAAATCACATATTGGATGCACAAGATTGGTTAAAAACCCTAATTGGATTAGAATAAGCCTAGGGAGGACGAAAATGACCTAAATGTTCAACCAATGACACAAAATCACATATTGGATGCACAAGATTGGTTAAAAACCCTAATTGGATTAGAATAAGCCTAGGGAGGACGAAAATGACCTAAATGTTGAACCATTGACACAAAATGACACAAAATTACATATTGAATGCACAAGATTGGTTAAAAACCCTAATTGGATTAGAATAAGCCTAGGGAGGACGAAAATTACCTAAATGTTCAACCAATGACACAAAATCACATGTTGGATGCACAAGATTGGTTAAAAACCCTAATTGGATTAGAATAAGCCTAGGGAGGACGAAAATGACCTAAATGTTCAACCAATGACACAAAATGACACAAAATCACATATTGGATGCACAAGATTGGTTAAAAACCCTAATTGGATTAGAATAAGCCTAGGGAGGACAAAAATGACCCAAATGTTCAACCAATGACACAAAATCACATATTGGATGCACAAGATTGGTTAAAAACCCTAATTGGATTAGAATAAGCCTAGGGAGGACGAAAATGACCTAAATGTTCAACCAATGACACAGAATGACACAAAATCACATATTGGATGGACAAGATTGGTTAAAAACCCTAATTGGATTAGAATAAGCCTAGGGAGGACGAAAATGACCTAAATGGTCAACCAATGACACAAAATGACACAAAATCACATATTGGATGCACAAGATTGGTTAAAAACCCTAATTGGATTAGAATAAGCCTAGGGAGGACGAAAATGACCTAAATGTTTAACCAATGACACAAAATGACACAAAATCACATATTGGATGCACAAGATTTGTTAAAAACCCTAATTGGATTAGAATAAGCCTAGGGAGGACGAAAATGACCTAAATGTTCAACCAATGACACAAAATGACACAAAATCACATATTGGATGCACAAGATTGGTTAAAAACCCTAATTGGATTAGAATAAGCCTAGGGAGGACGAAAATGACCTAAATGTTCAACCAATGACACAAAATGACACAAAATCACATATTGGATGAACAAGATCGGTTAAAAACCCTAACTGGATTAGAATAAGCCTAGGGAGGACGAAAATGACCTAAATGTTCAACCAATGACACAAAATGACACAAAATCACATATTGGATGCACAAGATTGGTTAAAAACCCTAATTGGATTAGAATAAGCCTAGGGAGGATGAAAATGACCTCAATGTTCAACTAGTGACACAAAATCACATATTGGATACACAAGATTGGTTAAAAACGCTAATTGGATTAGAATAAGCCTAGGGAGGACGAAAATGACCTAAATGTTCAACCAATGACACAAAATGACACAAAATCACATATTGGATGCACAAGATTGGTTAAAAACCCTAATTGGATTAGAATAAGCCTAGGGAGGACGAAAATGACCTAAATGTTCAACCAATGACACAAAATGACACAAAATCACATATTGGATGCACAAGATTGGTTAAAAACCTTAATTGGATTAGAATAAGCCTAGGGAAGACGAAAATGATCTAAATGTTCAACCAATGACACAAAATCACATATTGGTTGCACAAGATTGGTTAAAAACCCTAATTGGATATGAATAAGCCTAGGGAGGACGAAAATGACCTAAATGTTCAACCAATGACACAAAATCACATATTGGATGCACAAGATTGGTTAAAAACCCTAATTGGATTAGAATAAGCCTAGGGAGGACGAAAATGACCTAATTGGATTACAGATGACACAAAATCACATATTGGATGCACAAGATTGGTTAAAAACCCTAATTGGATTAGAATAAGCCTAGGGAGGACGAAAATGACCTAAATGTTCAACCAATGACACAAAATGACACAAAATCACATATTTGATGCACAAGATTGGTTAAAAACCCTAAATGGATTAGAATAAGCCTATGGAAGACGAAAATGACCTAAATGTTCAACCAATGACACAAAATGACAAAAAATCACATATTGGATGCACAAGATTGATTAAAAACCCTAATTGGATTAGAATAAGCCTAGGGAGGACGAAAATGACCTAAATGTTCAACGAATGACACAAAATGACACAAAATCACATATTGGAGTCACAAGATTGGTTAAAAACCCTAATTGGATTAAAATAAGCCTAAGGAGGACGAAAATGACCTAAATGTTTAACCAATGACACAAAATGACACAAAATCACATATTGGATGCCCAAGAATGGTTAAAAACCCTAATTGGATTGGAATAAGCCTAGGGAGGACAAAAATGACCTAATTGGATTACCAATGACACAAAATCACTTATTATATGCAAAAGAGTGGATAAAAACCCTAATTGGATTAGAATAAGCCCAGGGAGGACGAAAATGACCTAAATGTTCAACCAATGACACAAAATCACATATTGAATGCACAAGATTGGTTAAAAACCCTAATTGGATTAGAATATGGCTAGGGAGGACGAAAATGACCTAAATGTTCAACCAATGACACAAAATGACACAAAATCACATATTAGATGCACAACATTGGTTAAAAACCCTAATTGGATTAGAATAAGCCTAGGGAGGACGAAAATGACCTAAATGTTCAACCAATGACACAAAATGACACAAAATCACATATTGGATGCACAAGATTGGTTAAAAACCCTAATTGGATTAGAATAAGCCTAGGGAGGACGAAAATGACCTAAATGTTCAACCAATGACACAAAACAACACATAATCACATATTGGATGCACAAGATTGGTTAAAAACCCTAATTGGATTAGAATAAGCCTGTGGAGGACGAAAATGACCTAAATGTTCAACCAATGACACAAAATCACATATTGGACGCACAAGATTGGTTAAAAACGCTAATTGGATTAGAATAAGCCTAGGGAGGACGAAAATGACCTAAATTTTCAACCAATGACACCAAATCACATATTGGATGCACAAGATTGGTTAAAAACCCTAATTGGATTAGAATAAGCCTAGGGAGGACGAAAATGACCTAAATGTTCAACCAATGACACAAAATGACACAAAATCACATATTGGATGCACAAGATTGGTTAAAAACCCTAATTGGATTAGAATAAGCCTAGGGAGGACGAAAATGACCTAAATGTTCAACCAATGACACAAAATCACATATTGGATGCACAAGATTGGTTAAAAAACCTAATTGGATTAGAATAAGCCTAGGGGGGACAAAAATGACCTAAATGTTCAACCAATGACACAAAATCAGAAATTGGATGCACAAGATTGGTTAAAAAACCTAATTGGATTAGAATAAGCCTAGGGAGGACAAAAATGACCTAAATGTTCAACCAATGACACAAAATCACATACTGGATGCACAAGATTGGTTAAAAACCCTAATTGGATTAGAATAAGCCTAGGGAGGACGAAAATGACCTAAATGTTCAACCAATGACACAAAATGACACAAAATCACATATTGGATGCACAAGATTGATTAAAAACCCTAATTGGATTAGAATAAGCCTAGGGAGGACGAAAATGACCTAAATGTTCAACGAATGACACAAAATGACACAAAATCACATATTGGAGTCACAAGATTGGTTAAAAACCCTAATTGGATTAAAATAAGCCTAAGGAGGACGAAAATGACCTAAATGTTTAACCAATGACACAAAATGACACAAAATAACATATTGGATGCCCAAGAATGGTTAAAAACCCTAATTGGATTGGAATAAGCCTAGGGAGGACAAAAATGACCTAATTGGATTACCAATGACACAAAATCACTTATTATATGCAAAAGAGTGGATAAAAACCCTAATTGGATTAGAATAAGCCCAGGGAGGACGAAAATGACCTAAATGTTCAACCAATGACACAAAATCACATATTGAATGCACAAGATTGGTTAAAAACCCTAATTGGATTAGAATATGGCTAGGGAGGACGAAAATGACCTAAATGTTCAACCAATGACACAAAATGACACAAAATCACATATTAGATGCACAACATTGGTTAAAAACCCTAATTGGATTAGAATAAGCCTAGGGAGGACGAAAATGACCTAAATGTTCAACCAATGACACAAAATGACACAAAATCACATATTGGATGCACAAGATTGGTTAAAAACCCTAATTGGATTAGAATAAGCTTAGGGAGGATGAAAATGACCTAAATATTCAACCAATGACACAAAATCACATATTGGATGCGCAAGATTGGTTAAAAACCCTAATTGGATTAGAATAAGCCTAGGGAGGACAACACTGACCTAAATGTTCAACCAATGACACAAAATGACACAAAATCACATATTGGATGCACAAGATTGGTTAAAAACCCTAATTGGATTAGAATAAGCCTAGGGAGGACGAAAATGACCTAAATGTTCAACCAATGACACAAAATGACACAAAATCACATATTGGATGCACAAGATTGGTTAAAAACCCTAATTGGATTAGAATAAGCTTAGGGAGGACGAAAATGACCCAAATATTCAACCAATGACACAAAATGACACAAAATCACATATTGGATGCACAAGATTGGTTAAAAACCCTAATTGGATTAGAATAAGCCTAGGGAGGACGAAAATGACCTAAATGTTCAACCAATGACACAAAATGACACAAAATCACATATTGGATGCACAAGATTGGTTAAAAACCCTAATTGGATTAGAATAAGCCTAGGGAGGATGAAAATGACCTAAATGTTCAACCAATGACACAAAATCACATATTGGATGCACAAGATTGGATAAAAACCCTAATTAAATTATAATAAGCCTAGGGAGGAGGAAAATGACCTAAATGTTCAACCAATGACACAAAATGACATATTGGATGCACAAGATTGGTTAAAAACCCTAATTGGATTAGAATAAGCCTAGGGAGGACGAAAATGACCTAAATGTTCAACCAATGACACAAAATGACACAAAATCACATATTGGAAGCACAAGATTGGTTAAAAACCCTAATTGGATTAGAATAAGCCTAGGGAGGACGAAAATGACCTAAATGTTCAACCAATGACACAAAATGACATATTGGATGCACAAGATTGGTTAAAAACCCTAATTGGATTAGAATAAGCCTAGGGAGGACAAAAATGACCTAAATGTGCAACCAATGACACAAAATCACATATTGGATGCACAAGATTGGTTAAAAACCCTAATTGGATTAGAATAAGCCTAGGGAGGACGAAAATGACCTAAATGTTCAACCAATGACATAAAATCACATATTGGATGCACAAGATTGGTTAAAAACCCTAATTCGATTAGAATAAGCCTAGGGAGGACGAAAATGACCTAAATGTTCAACCAATGACACAAAATGACACAAAATCACATATTGGATGCACAAGATTGGTTAAAAACCCTAATTGGATTAGAATAAGCCTAGGGAGGACGAAAATGACCTAAATGTTCAACCAATGACACAAAATGACACAAAATCACATATTGGATGCACAAGATTGGTTAAAAACCCTAATTGGATGAAAAAGAGCCTAGGGAGGACGAAAATGACCAAAATGTTCAACCAATGACACAAAATGACACAAAATCACACAAAATCACACCTTGGATGCACAAGATTGGTTAAAAACCTTAATTGGATTAGAATAAGCCTAAGGAGGACGAAAATGACCTAAATGTTCAACCAATGACACAAAATCACATATTGGATGCACAAGATTGGTTAAAAACCCTAATTGGATTAGAATAAGCATAGCGAGGACGAAAATGACCTAAATGTTCAACCAATGACACAAAATCACATATTGGATGCACATGATTGGTTAAAAACCCTAATTGGATTAGAATAAGCCGAGGGAGGACGAAAATGACCTAAATGTTCAACCAATGACACAAAATCACATATTGGATGCACAAGATTGGTTAAAAACATTAATTGGATTAAAATAAGCCTAGGGAGGACGAAAATGACCTAATTGTTCAACCAATGACACAAAATGACACAAAATCACACATTGGATGCACAAGATTGGTTAAAAACCTTAGTTGGATTAGAATAAGCCTAAGGAGGACGAAAATGACCTAAATGTTCAACCAATGACACAAAATGACACAAAATCACATATTGGATGCACAAGATTGGTTAAAAACCCTAATTGGATTAGAATAAGCCTAGGGAGGACGAAAATGACCTAAATGTTCAACCAATGACACAAAATCACATATTGGATGCACAAGATTGGTTAAAAACCTTAATTGGATTAGAATAAGCTTAGGGAGGACAAAAATGACCTAAATGTTCAACCAATGACACAAAATGACACAAAATCACATATTGGATGCACAAGATTGGTTAAAAACCCTAATTGGATTAGAATAAGCCTAGGGAGGACGAAAATGACTTAAATGTTCAACCAATGACACAAAATGACACAAAATCACATATTGGATGCAGAAGATTGGTTAAAAACCCTAATTGGATTAGAATAAGCCTAGGGAGGGCGAAAATGACCTAAATGTTCAACCAATGACAGAAAATGACACAAAATCAAATATTGGATGCACAAGATTGGTTAAAAACCCTAATTGGATTAGAATAAGCCTAGGGAGGACGAAAATCACCTAAATGTTCAACCAATGACACAAAATGACACAAAATCACATATTTGATGCACAAGATTGGTTAAAAACCCTAAATGGATTAGAATAAGCGTAGGGAGGACGAAAATGACCTAAATGTTCAACCAATGACACAAAATGACACAAAATCACATATTGGATGCACAAGATTGGTTAAAAACCCTAATTGGATTAGAATAAGCCTAGGGAGGACGAAAATGACCTAAATGTTCAACCAATGACACAAAATGACACAAAATCACATATTGGATGCACAAGATTGGTTAAAAACCCTAATTGGATTAGAATAAGCCTAGGGAGGACAAAAATGACCTAATTGGATTACCAATGACACAAAATCAATTATTATATGCAAAAGAGTGGTTAAAAACCCTAATTGGATTAGAATAAGCCTAGGGAGGACGAAAATGACCTAAATGTTCAACCAATGACAAAAAATCACATATTGGATGCACAAGATTGGTTAAAAACCCTAATTGGATTAGAATAAGCCTAGGGAGGATGAAAATGACCTAAATGTTCAACCAATGACACAAAATGACACAAAATCACATATTGGATGCTCAAGATTGGTTAAAAACCCTAATTGGATTAGAATAAGCCTAGGGAGGACGAAAATGACCTAAATGTTCAACCAATGACACAAAATCACATATTGGATGCACAAGATTGGTTAAAAACCCTAATTGGATTAGAATAAGCCTAGGGAGGACGAAAATGACCTAAATGTTCAACCAATGACACAAAATCACATATTGGATGCACAAGATTGGTTAAAAACCCTAATTGGATTAGAATAAGCCGAGGGAGGACCAAAATGACCTAAATGTTCAACCAATTACACAAAATCACATATTGGATGCACAAGATTGGTTAAAAACCCTAATTGGATTAGAATAAGCCTAGGGAGGACGAAAATGACCTAAATGTTCAACCAATGACACTAAATCACATATTGGATGCACAAGATTGGTTAAAAACCCTAATTGGATTAGAATAAGCCTAGGGAGGACGAAAATGACCTAAATGTTCAACCAATGACACAAAATCACATATTGGATGCACAAGATTGGTTAAAAACCCTAATTGGATTAGAATAAGCCTAGGGAGGACGAAAATGACCTAAATGTTCAACCAATGACACAAAATGACACAAAATCACATATTGGATGCACAAGATTGGTTAAAAACCCTAATTGGATTAGAATAAGCCTAGGGAGGACGAAAATGATCTAAACGATCAACCAATGACACAAAATCACATATTGGAAGCACAAGATTGGTTAAAAACACTAATTGGATTAGAATAACTCTAGGGAGGACGAAAATGACCTAAATGTTCAACCAATGACACAAAATCACATATTGGATGCACAAGATTGGTTAAAAACCCTAATTGGATTAGAATAAGCCTAGGGAGGACGAAAATAACCTAAATGTTCAACCAATGACACAAAATGACACAAAATCACATATTGGATGCACAAGATTGGTTAAACACCACAATTGGATTAGAATAAGCCTAGGGAGGACGAAAATGACCTAAATGTTCAACCAATGACACAAAATGACACAAAATCACATATTGGATGCACAAGATTGGTTAAAAACCCTAATTGGATTAGAATAAGCCTAGGGAGGACGAAAATGACCTAAATGTTCAACCAATGACACAAAATGACACAAAATCACATATTGGATGCACAAGATTGGATAAAAACCTTAATTGGATGATAATAAGCCTAGGGAGGACGAAAATGACCTAAATGTTCAACCAATGACACAAAATCACATATTGGATGCACAAGATTGGTTAAAAACCCTAATTGGATTAGAATTAACCTAGGGAGGACGAAAATGACCTAAATCTTCAACCAATGACACAAAATGACACAAAATCACATATTGGATGCACAAGATTGGTTAAAAACCCTAATTGGATTAGAATATGGCTAGGGAGGACGAAAATGACCTAAATGTTCAACCAATGACACAAAATGATACAAAATCACATACTGGATGCAAAGGATTGTTAACAAACGTAATTGGATTAGAATAAGCCTAGGGAGGACGAAAATGGCCTAAATGTTCAACCAACGACACAAAATGACACAAAATCACATATTGGAGGCACAAGATTGGTTAAAAATCCTAATTGGATTAGAATAAGCCTAGGGAGGACGAAAATGACCTAAATGTTCAACCAATGACACAAAATGACACAAAATCACATATTGGATGCACAAGATTGGTTAAAAACCCTAATTGGATTAGAATAAGCCTAGGGAGGACGAAAATGACCTAAATGTTCAACCAATGACACAAAATGACAAAAAATCACATATTGGATGCACAAGATTTGTTAAAAACCCTAATTGGATTAGAATAAGCCTAGGGAGGACGAAAATGACCTAAATGTTCAACCAATGACACAAAATCACATATTGAATGCACAAGATTGGTTTAAAACCCTAATTGGATTAGAATAAGCCTAGGGACGACGAAAATGACCTAAATTTTCAACCAATTACACAAAATAACACAAAGTCACATATTGGATGCACAAGATTGGTTAAAAATCCTAATTGGATTAGAATAAGCCTAGGGAGGACGAAAATGACCTAAATGTTCAACCAATGACACAAAATGACACAAAATCACATATTGGATGCACAAGATTGGTTAAAAACCCTAATTGGATTAGAATAAGCCTAGGGAGGACGAAAATGACCTAAATATTCAACCAATGACACAAAATGACAAAAAATCACATATTGGATGCACAAGATTGGTTAAAAATCCTAATTCGATTAGAATAAGCCTAGGGAGGACGAAAATGACCTAAATGTTCAACCAATGACACAAAATGACACAAAATCACATATTGGATGCACAAGATTGGTTAAAAACCCTAATTGGATTAGAATAAGCCTAGGGAGGACGTAAATGACCTAAATGTTAAATCTATGACACAAAATCACATATTGGATGCACAAGATTGGTTAAAAACCCTAATTGGATTAGAATAAGCCTAGGGAGGACGAAAATGACCTAAATGTTCAACCAATGACACAAAATGACACAAAATCACATATTGGATGCACAAGATTGGTTAAAAACCCTAATTGGATTAGAATAAGCCTAGGGAGGACGAAAATGACCTAAACGTTCAACCAATGACACAAAATCACATATTGGATGCACAAGATTGGATAAAAACCCTAATTAAATTAGAATAAGCCTAGGGAGGACGAAAATGACCTAAATGTTCAACCAATGACACAAAATGACTTATTGGATGCACAACATTGTTTAAAACCCCTAATTGGATTAGAATAAGCCTAGGGAGGACGAAAATGACCTAAATGTTCAACCAATGACACAAAATGACACAAAATCACATATTGGATGCACAAGATTGGTTAAAAACCCTAATTGGATTAGAATAAGCCTAGGGAGGACGAAAATGACCTAAATGTTCAACCAATGACACAAAATGACACAAAATCACATATTGGATGCACAAGATTGGTTAAAAACCCTAATTGGATTAGAATAAGCGTAGGGAGGACGAAAATGACCTAAATTTTCAACCAATGACACAAAATCACATATTGGATGCACAAGATTTGTTGAAAACCCTAATTGGATTAGAATAAGCCTAGGGTGGGCGAAAATGAACAAAATGTTCAACCAATGACACAAAATAACATATTGGATGCACAAGATTGCTTAAAAACCCTAATTTGATTAGAATAAGCCTAGGGAGGACGAAAATGACCTAAATGTTCAACCAATGACACAAAATGACACAAAATCACATATTGGATGCTCAAGATTGGTTAAAAACCCTAATTGGATTAGAATAAGCCTAGGGAGGACGAAAATGACCTTAATGTGCAACCAATGACACAAAATGACACAAAATCACATATTGGATGCACAAGATTGGTTTAAAACCCTAATTGGATTAGAATAAGCCTAGGGGAAAATGACCTAAATGTTCAACCAATGACACAAAATCACATATTGGATGCACAAGATTGGTTAAAAACCCTAATTGGATTAGAATAAGCCCAAGGAGGACGAAAATGGCCTAAATGTTCAACCAATGACACAAAATCACATATTGGATGCACAAGATTGGTTAAAAACCCTAATTGGATTAGAATAAGCCTAGGGAGGACGAAAATGACCTTAATGTTCAACCAATGACACAAAATGACACAAAATCACATATTGGATGCACAAGATTGGTTAAAAACCCTAATTGGATTAGAACAAGCTTAGGGAGGACGAAAATGACCTAAATGTTCAACCAATGACACAAAATGACACAAAATCACATATTGGATGCACAAGATTGGTTAAAAACCCTAATTGGATTAGAATAAGCCTAGGGAGGACGAAAATGACCTAAATGTTCAACCAATGACCCAAAATGACACAAAATCACACATTGGATGCACTAGATTGGTTAAGAACCTTAATTGGATAAGAATAAGCCAAGGGAGGACGAAAATGACCTAAATGTTCAACCAATGACACAAAATGACACAAAATCACATATTGGATGCACAAGATTGGTTAAAAACCCTAATTGGATTAGAATAAGCCTAGGGAGGACGAAAATGACCTAAATGTTCAACCAATGACACAAAATGACACAAAATCACATATTGGATGCACAAGATTGGTTAAAAACCCTAATTGGCGTAGAATAAGCCAAGGGAGGACGAAAATGACCTAAATGTTCAACCAATGACACAAAATGACACAAAATCACATATTGGATGCACAAGATTGGTTAAAAACCCTAATTGGATTAGAATAAGCCTAGGGAGGACGAAAATGACCTAAATGTTCAACCAATGACACAAAATGACACAAAATCACATATTGGATGCACATGATTGGTTAAAAACCGTAATTGGATTAGAATAAGCCTAGGGAGGACGAAAATGACCTAAATGTTCAACCAATGACACAAAATGACACAAAATCACATATTGGATGCACAAGATTGGTTAAAAACCCTAATTGGATTAGAATAAGCCTAGGGAGGAGGAAAATGACCTAAATCTTCAACCAATGACACAAAATGACACAAAATCACATATTGGATGCACAAGATTGGTTAAAAACCTTAATTGGATTAGAATAAGCCTAGGGAGGACGAAAATGACCTAAATGTTCAACCAATGATACAAAATGACACAAAATCACATATTGGATGCACAAGATTGGTTAAAAACCCTAATTGGATTAGAATAAGCCTAGGGAGGACGAAAATGAACTAAATGTTCAACGATTGACACAAAATGACACAAAATCACATATTGGATGCACAAGATTGGTTAAAAACCCTAATTGGATTAGAATAAGCCTAGGGAGGACGAAAATGACCTAAATGTTCAACCAATGACACAAAATCACATATTGGATGCACAAGATTGGTTAAAAACCCTAATTGGATTAGAATAAGCCTAGGGAGGACGAAAATGACCTAAATGTTCAACCAATGACACAAAATAACACAAAATCACATATTGGTTGCACAAGATTGGTTAAAAACCCTAATTGGATTAGAATAAGCCTAGGGAGGACGAAAATGACCTAAATGTTCAACCAATGACACAAAATCGCATATTGGATGCACAAGATTGGTTAAAAACCCTAATTGGATTAGAATAAGCCTAGGGAGGACGAAAATGACCTAAATGGTTAGCCAATGACACAAAATCACATATTGGATGCACATGATTGGTTAAAAACCCTAATTGAATTAGAGTAAGCCTAGGGAGGACGAAAATGACCTAAATGTTCAACCAATGACACAAAATCACATATTGGATGCACAAGATTGGTTAAAAACCCTAATTGGATTAGAATAAGCCTAGGGAGGACGAAAATGACCTAAATGTTCAACCAATGACACAAAATCACATATTGGATGCACAAGATAGGTTAAAAACCCTAATTGGATTGGAATAAGCCAAGGGAGGACGAAAATGACCTAAATGTTCAACCAATGACACAAAATGACCCAAAATTACATATTGGATGCACAAGATTGGTTAAAAACCCTAATTGGATTAGAATAAGCCTAGGGAGGACGAAAATGACCTAAATGTTCAACCAATGACACAAAATGACACAAAATCACATATTGGATGCACAAGATTGGTTAAAAACCCTAATTGGATTAGAATAAGCCTAGGGAGGACGAAAATGACCTAAATGTTCAACCAATGACACAAAATGACACAAAATCACATATTGGAAGCACAAGATTGGTTAAAAACCCTAATTGGATTAGAATAAGCCTAGGGAGGACGAAAATGACCTCAATGTTTAACCAATGACACAAAATGACACAAAATCACATATTGGATGCACAAGATTGGTTAAAAACCCTAATTGGATTAGAATAAGCCTAGGGAGGACGAAAATGACCTAAATGTTCAACCAATGACACAAAATGACACAAAATCACATATTGGATGCACAAGATTGGTTAAAAACCCTAATTGGATTAGAATAAGCCTAGGGAGGACGAAAATGACCTAAATGTTCAACCAATGACACAAAATGACACAAAATTATATATTGCATGCACAAGATTGGTTAAAAACCCTAATTGGATTAGAATAGGCCTAGGGAGGACGAAAATGACCTAAATGTTCAACAAATGACACAAAATGACACAAAATCACATATTGGATGCACAAGATTGGTTAAAAACCCTAATTGGATTAGAATAAGCCTAGCGAGGACGAAAATGACCTAAATGTTCAACCAATGACACAAAATGACACAAAATCACATATTGAATGCACAAGATTGGTTAAAAACCCTAATTGGATTAGAATAAGCCTAGGGAGGACGAAAATGACCTAAATGTTCAACCAATGACACAAAATGACACAAAATCACATATAATATGCACAAGATTGGTTAAAAACCCTAATTGGATTAGAATAAGCCTAGGGAGGATGAAAATGAATTAAATGTTCAACCAATGACACAAAATGACACAAAATCACATATTGGATGCACAAGATTGGTTAAAAACCCTAATTGGATTAGAATAAGCCTACGGAGGACGAAAATAACCTAAATGTTCAACCAATGACTCAAAATCACATATTGGAGGCACAAGATTGGTTAAAAACCCTAATTGGATTAGAATAAGCCTAGGGAGGACGAAAATGACCTAAATGTTCAACCAATGACACAAAATGACACAAAATCACATATTGGATGCACAAGATTGGTTAAAAACCCTAATTGGATTAGAATAAGCCTAGGGAGGACGAAAATGACCTAAATGTTCAATCAATGACACAAATCACATATTGGATGCACAAGATTGGTTAAAAACCCTAATTGGATTAGAATAAGCCTAGGGAGGACGAAAATGACCGAAATGTTCACCCAATGACACAAAATCACATATTGGATGTACAAGACTTGTTAAAAACCCTAATTGGATTAGAATAAGCCTAGGGAGGACGAAAATGACCTAAATGTTCAACCAATGACACAAAATCACATATTGGATGCACAAGATTGGTTAAAAACCCTAATTGGATTAGAATAAGCCTAGGGAGGACGAAAATGACCTAAATGTTCAACCAATGACACAAAATGACACAAAATCATATATTGGATGCACAAGATTGGTTAAAACCTAATTGGATTAGAATAAGCCTAGGGAGGACGAAAATGACCTAAATGTTCAACCAATGACACAAAATCACATATTGGATGCACAAGATTGGTTAAAAACCCTAATTGGATTAGAATAAGCCTAGGGAGGACGAAAATGACCTAAATGTTCAACCCATGACACAAAATCACATATTGGATGCACAAGATTGGTTAAAAACCCTAATTGGATTAGAATAAGCCTAGGGAGGACGAAAATGACCTAAATGTTCAACCAATGACACAAAATGACACAAAATCACATATTGGATGCACAAGATTGGTTAAAAACCCTAATTGGATTAGAATAAGCCTAGCGAGGACGAAAATGACCTAAATGTTCAACCAATGACACAAACTGACACAAAATCACATATTGGATGCACAAGATTGGTTAAAAAACCTAATTGGATTAAAATAAGTATAGGGAGGACGAAAATGACCTAAATGTTCAACCAATGACACATAATGACACAAAATCACATATTGGATGCACAAGATTGGTTAAAAACCCTAATTGGATTAGAATAAGCCTAGGGAGGACGAAAATGACCTAAATGTTCAACAAATGACACAAAATGACACAAAATCACATATTGGATGCCCAAGATTGATTAAAAATCCTAATTAGATTAGAATAAGCCTAGGGAGGACGAAAATTACCTAAATGTTCAACCAATGACACAAAATGACACAAAATCACATATTGGATGCACAAGATTGGTTAAAAACCCTAATTGGATTAGAATAAGCCTAGGGAGGACGAAAATGACCTAAATGTTCAACCAATGACACAAAATGACACAAAATCACATATTATATGCACAAGATTGGTTAAACACCCTAATTGGATTAAAATAGGCTTAGGGAGGACGAAAATGACCTAAATGTTATACCAATGACACAAAATGACACAAAATCACATATTGGATGCACAAGATTGGTTAAAAACCCTAATTGGATTAGAATAAGCCTAGGGAGGACGAAAATGACCTAAATGTTCAACCAATGACACAAAAGGACACAAAATCACATATTGGAAGCACAAGATTGGTTAAAAACCCTAATTGGATTAGAATAAGCCTAGAGAGGACGAAAATGACCTAAATGTTCAACCAATGACACAAAATGACACAAAATCACATATTGGATGCACAAGATTGGTTAAAAACCCTAATTGGATTAAAATAAGCCTAGGGAGGACGAAAATGACCTAAATGTTCAACCAATGACCCAAAATGACACAAAATCACATATTGGATGCACAAGATTGGTTAAAAACCCTAATTGGTTTAGAATAAGCCTAGGGAGGACGAAAATGACCTAAATGTTCAACCAATGACACAAAATTACATATTGAATGCACAAGATTGGTTAAAAAACTCTAATTGGATTAGAATAAGCCTAGGGAGGATGAAAATGACCTAAATTTTCAACCAATGACACAAAATGACACAAAATCACATATTGGATGCACAAGATTGGTTAAAAACCCTAATTGGATTAGAATAAGCCTAGGGAGGACGAAAATGACCTAAATGTTCAACCAATGACACAAAATGACACAAAATCACATATTGGATGCACAAGATTGGTTAAAAACCCTAATTGGATTAGAATAAGCCTAGGGAGGACGAAAATGACCAAAATGTTCAACCAATGACACAAAATCACATTTTGCATGCCCAAGATTGGTTAAAAACCCTAATTGGATTAGAATAAACCTAGGGAGGACGAAAATGACCAAAATGTTCAACCAATGACACAAAATCACATATTGGATGCACAAGATTGGTTAAAAACCCTAATTGGATTAGAATAAGCCTAGGGAGGACGAAAATGACCTAAATGTTCAACCAAAGACACAAAATGACACAAAATCACATATTGGATGCACAAGATTGGTTAAAAACCCTAATTGGATTAGAATAAGCCTAGGGAGGACAAAAATGACGTAAATGTTCAACCAATGACACAAAATCACATATAGGATGCACAAGATTGGTTAAAAACCCTAATTGGATTAGAATAAGCCTAGGGAGGACGAAAATGACCTAAATGTTCAACCAATGACACAAAATGACACAAAATCACATATTGGATGCACAAGATTGGTTAAAAACCCTAATTGGATTAGAATAAGCCTAGGGAGGACGAAAATGACCTAAATGTTCAACCAATGACACAAAATGACACAAAATCACATATTGGATGCTCAAGATTGGTTAAGAACCCTAATTGGATTAGAATAAGCCTAGGGAGAACGAAAATGAACTAAATGTTCAACCAATGACACAAAATGACACAAAATCACATATTGGACGCACAAGATTGGTTAAAAATCCTAATTGGATTAGAATAAGCCTAGGGAGGACGAAAATGACCTAAATGTTCAACCAATGACACAAAATGACACAAAATCACATATTGGATGCTCAAGATTGGTTAAAAACTCTAATTGGATTAGAATAAGCCTAGGGAGGACGAAAATGACCTAAATGTTCAACCAATGACACAAAATCACATATTGGATGCACAAGATTGGTTAAAAACCCTAATTGGATTAGAATAAGCCTAGGGAGGACGAAAATGACCTAAATGTTCAACAAATGACACAAAATGACACAAAATCACATATTGGATGCACAAGATTGGTTAAAAACCCTAATTGGATTAGAATAAACCTAGGGAGGACGAAAATGACCTAAATGTTCAACCAATGACACAAAATCACATATTGGATGCACAGGATTGATTAAAAACCCTAATTGGATTAGAATAAGCCTAGGCAGGACGAAAATGACCTAAATGTTCAACCAATGATACAAAATGACAAAAAATCACATACTGGATGCACAAGATTGGTTAAAAACCCTAATTGGATTAGAATAAGCCTAGGGAGGACGAAAATGACCTAAATGTTCAACCAATGACACAAAATGACACAAAATCACATATTGGATGCACAAGATTGGTTAAAAACCCTAATTGGATTAGAATAAGACTACGGAGGACGAAAATGACCTAAATGTTCAACCAATGACACAAAATGACACAAAATCACATATTGGATGCACAAGATTGGTTAAAAACCCTAATTGGATTAGAATAAACCTAGGGAGGACGAAAATGACCTAAATGTTCAACCAATGACACAAAATCACATATTGGATGCACAAGATTGGTTAAAAACCCTAATTGGATTAGAATAAGCCTAGGCAGGAAAAAATGATCTAAATGTTCAACCAATGACACAAAATGACAAAAAATCACATACTGGATGCACAAGATTGGTTAAAAACCCTAATTGGATTAGAATAAGCCTAGGGAGGACGAAAATGACCTAAATGTTCAACCAATGACACAAAATGACACAAAATCACATATTAGATGCACCAAATTGGTTAAAAACGCTAATTGGAATAGAATAAGCCTAGGGAGGACGAAAATGACCTAAATGTTCAACCAATGACACAAAATGACACAAAATCACATATTGGATGCACAAGATTGGTTAAAAACCCTAATTGGATTAGAATAAGCCTAGGGAGGACGAAAATGACCTAAATGTTCAACCAATGACACAAAATGACACAAAATCAAATATTGGATGCACAAGATATGTTAAAAACCCTAATTGGATTAGAATAAGCCTAGGGAGGACGAAAATGACCTAAATGTTCAACCAATGACACAAAATGACACAAAATCACATATTGGATGCACAAGATTGGTTAAAAACCCTAATTGGATTAGAATAAGCCTAGGGAGGACGAAAATGACCTAAATGTTCAACCAATGACACAAAATGACACAAAATCACATATTGGATGCACAAGATTGGTTAAAAACCCTAATTGGATTAGAATAAGCATAGCGATGACGAAAATGACCTAAATGTTCAACAAATGACACAAAATCACGTATTGGATGCACAAGATTGGTTAAAAACTCTAATTGGATTAGAATAAGCCTAGGGAGGACGAAAATGACCTAAATGTTCAACCAATGACACAAAATGACACAAAATCACATATTGGATGCACAAGATTGGTTAAAAACCCTAATTGGATTAGAATAAGCCTAGGGAGGACGAAAATGACCTAAATGTACAACCAATGACACAAAATGACACAAATCACATATTGGATGCACAAGATTGGTTAAAAACCCTAATTGGATTAGAATAAGCCTAGGGAGGACGAAAATGACCTAAATGTTCAACCAATGACACAAAATTACACAAAATCACATATTGGATGCACAAGATTGGTTAAAAACCCTAATTGGATTAGAATAAGCCTAGGGAGGACGAAAATGACTTAAATGTTCAACCAATGACACAAAATGACACAAAATCACATATTGGATGCACAAGATTAGTTAAAAACCCTAATTGGATTAGAATAAGCCTAGGGAGGACGAAAATGACCTAAATGTTCAACCAATGACACAAAATCACATATTGGATGCACAAGATTGGTTAAAAACCCTAATTGGATTAGAATAAGCCTAGGGAGGACGAAAATGACCTAAATCTTCAACCAATGACCCAAAATGACACAAAATTACATATTGGATGCACAAGATTGGTTAAAAACCCTAATTGGATTAGAATAATCCTATGGAGGACGAAAATGACCTATATGTTCAACCAATGACACAAAATGATACAAAATCACATATTGGATGCACAAGATTGGTTAAAAACCCTAATTGGATTAGAATAAGCCTATGGAGGACGAAAGTGACCTAAATGTTCAACCAATGACACAAAATGACACAAAATCACATATTGGATGCACAAGATTAGTTAAAAACCCTAATTGGATTAGAATAAGCCTAGGGAGGACGAAAATGACCTAAATGTTCAACCAATGACACAAAATCACATATTGGATGCACAAGATTGGTTAAAAACCCTAATTGGATTAGAATAAGCCTAGGGAGGACGAAAATGACCTAAATGTTCAACCAATGACACAAAATAACACAAAATCACATATTGGTTGCACAAGATTGGTTAAAAACCCTAATTGGATTAGAATAAGCCTAGGGAGGACGAAAATGACCTAAATGTTCAACCAATGACACAAAATCGCATATTGGATGCACAAGATTGGTTAAAAACCCTAATTGGATTAGAATAAGCCTAGGGAGGACGAAAATGACCTAAATGGTTAGCCAATGACACAAAATCACATATTGGATGCACATGATTGGTTAAAAACCCTAATTGAATTAGAGTAAGCCTAGGGAGGACGAAAATGACCTAAATGTTCAACCAATGACACAAAATCACATATTGGATGCACAAGATTGGTTAAAAACCCTAATTGGATTAGAATAAGCCTAGGGAGGACGAAAATGACCTAAATGTTCAACCAATGACACAAAATCACATATTGGATGCACAAGATTGGTTAAAAACCCTTATTGGAATAGAATAAGCCTAGGGAGGACGAAAATGACCTAAATGTTCAACCAATGACACAAAATGACACAAAATTACATATTGGATGCACAAGATTGGTTAAAAACCCTTATTGGATTAGAATAAGCCTAGGGAGGACGAAAATGACCTAAATGTTCAACCAATGACACAAAATGACATAAAATCACATATTGGATGCACAAGATTGGTTAAAAACCCTAATTGGATTAGAATAAGCCTAGGGAGGACGAAAATGACCTAAATGTTCAACCAATGACACAAAATGACACAAAATCACATATTAGATGCACAAGATTGGTTAAAAACCCTAATTGGATTAGAATAAGCCTAGGGAGGACGAAAATGACCTAATTGGATTACAGATGACACAAAATCACATATTGGATGCACAAGATTGGTTAAAAACCCTAATTGGATTAGAATAAGCCTAGGGAGGACGAAAATGACCTAAATGTTCAACCAATGACACAAAATGACACATAATCACATATTTGATGCACAAGATTGGTTAAAAACCCTAAATGGATTAGAATAAGCCTATGGAAGACGAAAATGACCTAAATGTTCAACCAATGACACAAAATGACAAAAAATCACATATTGGATGCACAAGATTGATTAAAAACCCTAATTGGATTAGAATAAGCCTAGGGAGGACGAAAATGACCTAAATGTTCAACGAATGACACAAAATGACACAAAATCACATATTGGAGTCACAAGATTGGTTAAAAACCCTAATTGGATTAAAATAAGCCTAAGGAGGACGAAAATGACCTAAATGTTTAACCAATGACACAAAATGACACAAAATCACATATTGGATGCCCAAGAATGGTTAAAAACCCTAATTGGATTGGAATAAGCCTAGGGAGGACAAAAATGACCTAATTGATTTACCAATGACACAAAATCACTTATTATATGCAAAAGAGTGGATAAAAACCCTAATTGGATTAGAATAAGCCTAGGGAGGACGAAAATGACCTAAATGTTCAACCAATGACACAAAATCACATATTGAATGCACAAGATTGGTTAAAAACCCTAATTGGATTAGAATATGGCTAGGGAGGACGAAAATGACCTAAATGTTCAACCAATGACACAAAATGACACAAAATCACATATTAGATGCACAACATTGGTTAAAAACCCTAATTGGATTAGAATAAGCCTAGGGAGGACGAAAATGACCTAAATGTTCAACCAATGACACAAAATGACACAAAATCACATATTGGATGCACAAGATTGGTTAAAAACCCTAATTGGATTAGAATAAGCCTAGGGAGGACGAAAATGACCTAAATGTTCAACCAATGACACAAAACAACACATAATCACATATTGGATGCACAAGATTGGTTAAAAACCCTAATTGGATTAGAATAAGCCTGTGGAGGACGAAAATGACCTAAATGTTCAACCAATGACACAAAATCACATATTGGACGCACAAGATTGGTTAAAAACGCTAATTGGATTAGAATAAGCCTAGGGAGGACGAAAATGACCTAAATTTTCAACCAATGACACCAAATCACATATTGGATGCACAAGATTGGTTAAAAACCCTAATTGGATTAGAATAAGCCTAGGGAGGACGAAAATGACCTAAATGTTCAACCAATGACACAAAATGACACAAAATCACATATTGGATGCACAAGATTGGTTAAAAACCCTAATTGGATTAGAATAAGCCTAGGGAGGACGAAAATGACCTAAAAGTTCAACCAATGACACAAAATGACACAAAATCCCATATTGGATGCACAAGATTGCTTAAAAACCCTAATTGGATTAGAATAAGCCTAGGGAGGACGAAAATGACCTAAATGTTCAACCAATGACACAAAATCACATATTGGATGCACAAGATTGGTTAAAAACCCTAATTGGATTAGAATAAGCCTAGGGAGGACGAAAATGACCTAATTGGATTACAGATGACACAAAATCACATATTGGATGCACAAGATTGGTTAAAAACCCTAATTGGATTAGAATAAGCCTAGGGAGGACGAAAATGACCTAAATGTTCAACCAATGACACAAAATGACACAAAATCACATATTTGATGCACAAGATTGGTTAAAAACCCTAAATGGATTAGAATAAGCCTATGGAGGACGAAAATGACCTAAATGTTCAACCAATGACACAAAATGACAAAAAATCACATATTGGATGCACAAGATTGATTAAAAACCCTAATTGGATTAGAATAAGCCTAGGGAGGACGAAAATGACCTAAATGTTCAACGAATGACACAAAATGACACAAAATCACATATTGGAGTCACAAGATTGGTTAAAAATCCTAATTGGATTAGAATAAGCCTAAGGAGGACGAAAATGACCTAAATGTTTAACCAATGACACAAAATGACACAAAATCACATATTGGATGCCCAAGAATGGTTAAAAACCCTAATTGGATTGGAATAAGCCTAGTGAGGACAAAAATGACCTAATTGGATTACCAATGACACAAAATCACTTATTATATGCAAAAGAGTGGTTAAAAACCCTAATTATATTAGAATAAGCCTAGGGAGGACGAAAATGACCTAAATGTTCAACCAATGACACAAAATGACACGAAATCACATATTGGATGCACAAGATTGGTTAAAAACCCTAATTGGATTAGAATAAGCCTAGGGAGGACGAAAATGACCTAATTGGATTACAGATGACACAAAATCACATATTGGATGCACAAGATTGGTTAAAAACCCTAATTGGATTAGAATAAGCCTAGGGAGGACGAAAATGACCTAAATGTTCAACCAATGACACAAAATGACACAAAATCACATATTTGATGCACAAGATTGGTTAAAAACCCTAAATGGATTAGAATAAGCCTATGGAGGACGAAAATGACCTAAATGTTCAACCAATGACACAAAATGACAAAAAATCACATATTGGATGCACAAGATTGATTAAAAAACCTAATTGGATTAGAATAAGCCTACGGAGGACGAAAATGATCTAATAGGATTACAGATGACACAAAATGACACAAAATCACATATTGGATGCAGAAGATTGGTTAAAAACCCTAATTGGATTAGAATAAGCCTAGGGTGGACGAAAATGACCTAAATGTTCAACCAATGAAAGAAAATGACACAAAATCAAATATTGGAGGCACAAGATTGGTTAAAAACCCTAATTGGATTAAAATAAGCCTAGGGAGGACGAAAATGACCTAAATGTTCAACCAATGACACAAAATGACACAAAATCACATATTTGATGCACAAGATTGGTTAAAAACCCTAAATGGATTAGAATAAGCCTAGGGAGGACGAAAATGACCTAAATGTTCAACCAATGACACAAAATGACAAAAAATCACATATTGGATGCACAAGATTGGTTAAAAACCCTAATTGGATTAGAATAAGCCTAGGGAGGACGAAAATGACCTAAATGTTCAACCAATGACAAAAAATGACACAAAATGACACAAAATCACATATTAGATGCACAAGATTGGTTAAAAACCCTAATTGGATTAGAATAAGCCTAGGGAGGACGAAAATGACCTAAATGTTCAACCAAGGACACAAAATGACACAAAATCACATATTGGATGCACAAGATTGGTTAAAAACCCTAATTGGATTAGAATAAGCCTAGGGAGGACGAAAATGACCTAAATGTTCAACCAAGGACACAAAATGACACAAAATCACATATTGGATGCACAAGATTGGTTAAAAACCCTAATTGGATTAGAATAAGCCTAGGAGGACGAAAATGACCTAAAAGTTCAACCAATGACACAAAATGACACAAAATCACATATTGGATGCACAAGATTGGTTAAAAACCGTAATTGGAAAAGAATAAGCCTAGGGAAGACGAAAATGACCTAAATGTTCAACCAATGACAGAAAACGACACAAAATCACATATTAGATGCACAAGATTGGTTAAAAACCCTAATTGGATTAGAATAAGCCTAGGGAGGACGAAAATGACCTAAATGTTCAACCAAGGACACAAAATGACACAAAATCACATATTGGATGCACAAGATTGGTTAAAAACCCTAATTGGATTAGAATAAGCCTAGGAGGACGAAAATAACCTAAAAGTTCAACCAATGACACAAAATGACACAAAATCACATATTGGATGCACAAGATTGGTTAAAAACCCTAATTGGAAAAGAATAAGCCTAGGGAAGACGAAAATGACCTAAATGTTCAACCAATGACAGAAAACGACACAAAATCACATATTAGATGCACAAGATTGGTTAAAAACCCTAATTGGATTAGAATAAGCCTAGGGAGGACGAAAATGACCTAAATGTTCAACCAATGACACAAAATGACACAAAATCACATATTGGATACCCAAGATTAGTTAAAAACCCTAATTGGATTAGAATAAGCCTAGGGAGGACGAAAATGACCGAAGTGTTCAACCAATGACACAAAATGACACAAAATCACATATTGGATGCACAAGATTGGTTAAAAACCCTAATTGGATTAGAATAAGCCTAGGGAGGACGAAAATGACCTAAATGTTCAACCAATGACACAAAATGACACAAAATCACATATTGGATGCACAAGATTGGTTAAAAACCCTAATTGGATTAGAATAAGCCTAGGGAGGACGAAGAAGACCTAAATGTTCAACCAATGACACAAAATCACATATTAGATGCACAAGATTGGTTACAAACCCTAATTGGATTAGAATATGCCTAGGGAGGACGAAAATGACCTAAATGTTCAACCAATGACACAAAATCACATATTGGATGCACAAGATTGGTTAAAAACCCTAATTGGATTAGAATAAGCCTAGGGAGGACGAAAATGACCTAATTGGATTACAGATGACACAAAATGACACAAAATCACATATTGGATGCACAAGATTGGTTAAAAACCCTAATTAGATTAGAATAAGCCTAGGGAGGACGAAAATGACCTAAATGTTCAACCATTGACACAAAATGACACAAAATCACATATTGGATGCACAAGATTGGTTAAAAACCCTAATTGGATTATAATAAGCCTAGGGAGGACGAAGAAGACCTAAATGTTCAACCAATGACACAAAATCACATATTAGATGCACAAGATTGGTTACAAACCCTAATTGGATTAGAATATGCCTAGGGAGGACGAAAATGACCTAAATGTTCAACCAATGACACAAAATCACATATTGGATGCACAAGATTGGTTAAAAACCCTAATTGGATTAGAATAAGCCTAGGAGGACGAAAATGACCTAAAAGTTCAACCAATGACACAAAATGACACAAAATCACATATTGGATGCACAAGATTGGTTAAAAACCCTAATTGGATTAGAATAAGCCTAGGGAGGACGGAAATGACCTAAATGTTCAACCAATGACACAAAATGACACAAAATCACATATTGGATGCACAAGATTGGTTAAAAACCCTAATTGGATTAGAATAAGCCTAGGGAGGACGAAAATGACCTAATTGGATTACAAATGACACAAAATGACACAAAATCACATATTGGATGCACAAGATTGGTTAAAAACCCTAATTGGATTAGAATAAGCCTTCGGAGGACGAAAATGACCTAAATGTTCAACCAATGACACAAAATGACACAAAATCACATATTGGATCCACAAGATTGGTTAAAAACCCTAATTGGATTAGAATAAGCCTAGGGAGGACGAAAATGACCTAAATGTTCAACCAATGACACAAAATGACACAAAATCACATATTGGATGCACAAGATTGGTTAAAAACCCTAATTGGATTAGAATAAGCCTAGGGAGGACGAAAATGACCTAAATGTTCAACCAATGACAAAAAATCACATATTTGGATGCACATGATTGGTTAAAAATCCTAATTGGATTAGAACAAGCCTAGCAAGGCCAAAATGACCTAAATGTTCAACCAATTAAACAAAATCACATATTGGATGCACAAGAATGGTTAAAAACACTAATTGGATTAGAATAAGCCTAGGGAGGACGAAAATGACCTAAATGTTCAACCAATGACACAAAATGACACAAAATCACATATTGGATGCACAAGATTGGTTAAAAACCCTAATTGGATTAGAATAAGCCTAGGGAGGACGAAAATGACCTAATTGGATTACAGATGACACAAAATCACATATTGGATGCACAAGATTGGTTAAAAACCCTAATTGGATTAGAATAAGCCTAGGGAGGACGAAAATGACCTAAATGTTCAACCAATGACACAAAATGACACAAAATCACATATTTGATGCACAAGATTGGTTAAAAACCCTAAATGGATTAGAATAAGCCTATGGAAGACGAAAATGACCTAAATGTTCAACCAATGACACAAAATGACAAAAAATCACATATTGGATGCACAAGATTGATTAAAAACCCTAATTGGATTAGAATAAGCCTAGGGAGGACGAAAATGACCTAAATGTTCAACGAATGACACAAAATGACACAAAATCACATATTGGAGTCACAAGATTGGTTAAAAACCCTAATTGGATTAAAATAAGCCTAAGGAGGACGAAAATGACCTAAATGTTTAACCAATGACACAAAATGACACAAAATCACATATTGGATGCCCAAGAATGGTTAAAAACCCTAATTGGATTGGAATAAGCCTAGGGAGGACAAAAATGACCTAATTGGATTACCAATGACACAAAATCACTTATTATATGCAAAAGAGTGGATAAAAACCCTAATTGGATTAGAATAAGCCCAGGGAGGACGAAAATGACCTAAATGTTCAACCAATGACACAAAATCACATATTGAATGCACAAGATTGGTTAAAAACCCTAATTGGATTAGAATATGGCTAGGGAGGACGAAAATGACCTAAATGTTCAACCAATGACACAAAATGACACAAAATCACATATTAGATGCACAACATTGGTTAAAAACCCTAATTGGATTAGAATAAGCCTAGGGAGGACGAAAATGACCTAAATGTTCAACCAATGACACAAAATGACACAAAATCACATATTGGATGCACAAGATTGGTTAAAAACCCTAATTGGATTAGAATAAGTCTAGGGAGGACGAAAATGACCTAATTGGATTACATATGACACAAAATGACAGAAAATGACACAAAATCACATATTGGATGCACAAGATTGGTTAAAAACCCTAATTGGATTAGAATAAGCCTAGGGAGGACGAAAATGACCTAAATGTTCAACCAATGACACAAAATGACACAAAATCACATATTGGATGCACAAGATTGGTTAAAAACCCTAATTGGATTAGAATAGGCCTAGGGAGGACGATAATGACCTAAATGTTATACCAATGACATAAAATGACACAAAATCACATATTGGATGCACAAGATTGGTTAAAAACCCTAATTGGATTAGAATAAGCCTAGGGAGGACGAAAATGACCTAAATGTTCAACCAATGACACAAAATGACACAAAATCACATATTGGATGCACAAAATTGGTTAAAAACCTTAATTGGATTAGAATAAGCCTAGGGAGGACGAAAATGACCTAAATGTTCAACCAATGACACAAAATGACACAAACTCACATATTGGATGCACAAGATTGGTTAAAAACCCTAATTGGATTAGAATAAGCCTAGGGAGGACGAAAATGACCTAAATGTTCAACCAAGGACACAAAATGACACAAAATCACATATTGGATGCACAAGATTGGTTAAAAACCCTAATTGGATTAGAATAAGCCTAGGGAGGACGAAAATGACCTAAATGTTCAACCAATGACACAAAATGACACAAAATCACATATTGGAAGCACAAGATTGGTTAAAAACCCTAATTGGATTAGAATAAGCCTAGGGAGGACGAAAATGACCTCAATGTTTAACCAATGACACAAAATGACACAAAATCACATATTGGATGCACAAGATTGGTTAAAAACCCTAATTGGATTAGAATAAGCCTAGGGAGGACGAAAATGACCTAAATGTTCAACCAATGACACAAAATGACACAAAATCACATATTGGATGCACAAGATTGGTTAAAAACCCTAATTGGATTAGAATAAGCCTAGGGAGGACGAAAATGACCTAAATGTTCAACCAATGACACAAAATGACACAAAATCACATATTGGATGCACAAGATTGGTTAAAAACCTTAATTGGATTAGAATAAGCCTAGGGAGGACGAATATGACCTAAATGTTCAACCAATGACACAAAATGACACAAAATCACATATTGGATGCACAAGATTGGTTAAAAACCCTAATTGGATTAGAATAAGCCTAGGGAGGACGAAAATGACCTAAATGTTCAACCAATGACACAAAATGACACATAATCACATATTTGATGCACAAGATTGGTTAAAAACCCTAAATGGATTAGAATAAGCCTATGGAAGACGAAAATGACCTAAATGTTCAACCAATGACACAAAATGACAAAAAATCACATATTGGATGCACAAGATTGATTAAAAACCCTAATTGGATTAGAATAAGCCTAGGGAGGACGAAAATGACCTAAATGTTCAACGAATGACACAAAATGACACAAAATCACATATTGGAGTCACAAGATTGGTTAAAAATCCTAATTGGATTAGAATAAGCCTAAGGAGGACGAAAATGACCTAAATGTTTAACCAATGACACAAAATAACACAAAATCACATATTGGATGCCCAAGAATGGTTAAAAACCCTAATTGGATTGGAATAAGCCTAGGGAGGACAAAAATGACCTAATTGGATTACCAATGACACAAAATCACTTATTATATGCAAAAGAGTGGTTAAAAACCCTAATTATATTAGAATAAGCCTAGGGAGGACGAAAATGACCTAAATGTTCAACCAATGACACAAAATGACACAAAATCACATATTGGATGCACAAGATTGGTTAAAAACCCTAATTGGATTAGAATAAGCCTAGGGAGGACGAAAATGACCTAAATGTTCAACCAATGACACAAAATGACACAAAATCACATATTGGATGCATAAGATTGGTTAGAACCTAATTGGATTAGAATAAGCCTAGGGAGGAAGAAAATGACCTAAATGTTCAACCAATGACACAAAATGACACAAAATCACATATTGGATGCACAAGATTGGTTAAAAACCCTAATTGGATTAGAATAAGCCTAGGGAGGACGAAAATGACCTAAATGTTCAACCAATGACACAAAATCACATATTGGATGCACAAGATTGGTTATAAACTCTAATTGGATTAAAAAGGGCATAGGGAGGACGAAAATGACCTAAATGTTTAACCAATGACACAAAATGACACAAAATCACACATTGGATGCACAAGATTGGTTAAAAACCTTAATTGGATTAGAATAAGCCTAGGGAGGACGAAAATGACCTAAATGTTCAACCAATGACACAAAATCACATATTGGATGCACAAGATTGGATAAAAACCCTAATTAAATTAGAATAAGCCTAGGGAGGACGAAAATGACCTAAATGTTCAACCAATGACACAAAATCACATATTGGATGCACAAGATTGGTTAAAAACCCTAATTGGATTAGAATAAGCCTAGGGAGGACGAAAATGACCTAAATGTTCAACCAATGACACAAAATGACACAAAATCACATATTGGATGCACAAGATTGGTTAAAAACCATAATTGGATTAGAATAAGCCTAGGGAGGACGAAAACGACCTAAATGTTCAACTAATGACACAAAATCACATATTGGATGCACAAGATTAGTTAAAAACCCTAATTGGATTAGAATAAGCCTAGGGAGGACGAAAATGACCTAAATGTTCAACCAATGACACAAAATCACATATTGGATGCACAAGATTGGTTAAAAACCCTAATTGGATTAGAATAAGCCTAGGGAGGACGAAAATGACCTAAATGTTCAACCAATGACACAAAATGACACAAAATCACATATTGGATGCACTAGATTGGTTAAAAACCCTAATTGGATCAGAATAAGCCTAGGGAGGACGAAAACGACCTAAGTGTTCAACTAATGATACAAAATCACATATTGGATGCACAAGATTAATTAAAAACATTAATTGTATTAGAATAAGCCTAGGGAGGACGAAAGAGACCTAAATGTTCAACCAATGACACAAAATCACATATTGGATACACAAGATTGGTTTAAAACCCTAATTGGATTAGAATAAGCCTAGGGAGGACGAAAATGACCTAAATGTTCAACCAATGACACAAAATCACATATTGGATGCACAAGATTGGTTAAAAACCCTAATTGGATTAGAATAAGCCTAGGGAGGACGAAAATGACCTAAATGTTCAACCAATGACACAAAATCACATATTGGATGCACAAGATTGATTAAAAACCCTATTTGGATTAGAATAAGCCTAGGGAGGACGAAAATGACCTAAATGTTCAATCAATGACACAAAATCACATACTGGATGCACAAGATTGGTTAAAAACCCTAATTGGATTAGAATAAGCCTAGGGAGGACGAAAATGACCTAAATGTTCAACCAATGACACAAAATGACACAAAATCACATATTGGATGCACAAGATTGGTTAAAAACCCTAATTGGATTAGAATAAGCCTAGGGAGGACGAAAATGACCTAAATGTTCAACCAATGACACAAAATGACACAAAATTATATATTGCATGCACAAGATTGGTTAAAAACCCTAATTGGATTAGAATAGGCCTAGGGAAAACGAAAATGACCTAAATGTTATACCAATGACACAAAATGACACAAAATCACATATTGGATGCACATGATCGGTTAAAAACCCTAATTGGATTAGAATAAGCCTAGGGAGGACCAAAATGACCTAAATGTTCAACCAATGACACAAAAGGAGACAAAATCACATATTGGATGCACAAGATTGGTTAAAAACCCTAATTGGATTAGAATAAGCCTAGGGAGGACGAAAATGACCTAAATGTTCAACCAATGACACAAAATGACACAAAATCACATATTGGATGCTCAAGATTGGTTAAAAACCCTAATTGGATTAGAATAAGCCTAGGGAGGACGAAAATGACCTAAATGTTCAACCAATGAGACAAAATCACATATTGGATGCACAAGATTGGTTAAAAACCCTAATTGGATTAGAATAAGCCTAGGGAGGACGAAAATGACCTAAATGTTCAACCAATGACACAAAATGACACAAAATCACATATTGGATGCACGAGATTGGTTAAAAACCCTAATTGGATTAAAATAAGCCTAGGGAGGACGCAAATGACCTAAATGTTCAACCAATGACCCAAAATGACACAAAATCACATATTGGATGCACAAGATTGGTTAAAAACCCTAATTGGATTAGAATAAGCCTAGGGAGGACGAAAATGACCTAAATGTTCAACCAATGACACAAAATGACACAAAATCACATATTGGATGCACAAGATTGCTTAAAAACCCTAATTGGATTAGAATAAGCAAAGGGAGGAAGAAAATGACCAAAATGTTCAACCAATGACACAAAATGAGACAAAATCACATATTGGATGCACAAGATTGGTTAAAAACCCTAATTGGATTAGAATAAGCCTAGGGAGGACGAAAATGACCTAAATGTTCAACCAATGACACAAAATCACATATTGGATGCACAAGATTGGATAAAAAACTTAATTGGATTATAATAAGCCTAGGGAGGACGAAAATGACCTAAATGTTCAACCAATTTCACAAAATCACATATTGGATGCACAAGATTGGTTAAAAACCCTAATTGGATTAGAATAAGCCTAGGGAGGACGAAAATGACCTAAATGTTCAACCAATGACACAAAATGACACAAAATCACATATTGGATGCACAAAATTGGTTAAAAACCTTAATTGGATTAGAATAAGCCTAGGGAGGACGAAAATGACCTAAATGTTCAACCAATGACACAAAATGACACAAACTCACATATTGGATGCACAAGATTGGTTAAAAACCCTAATTGGATTAGAATAAGCCTAGGGAGGACGAAAATGACCTAAATGTTCAACCAAGGACACAAAATGACACAAAATCACATATTGGATGCACAAGATTGGTTAAAAACCCTAATTGGATTAGAATAAGCCTAGGGAGGACGAAAATGACCTAAATGTTCAACCAATGACACAAAATGACACAAAATCACATATTGGATGCACAAGATAGGTTAAAAACCCTAATTGGATGAGAATAAGCCAAGGGAGGCAAAAATGACCTAAATGTTCAACCAATGACACAAAACTACATATTGGATGCACAAAATTGGCTAAAAACCCTAATTCGATTAGAATAAGCATAGGGAGGACGAAAATGACCTAAATGTTCAACCAATGACACAAAATGACAGAAAATCACATATTGGATGCACAAGATTGGTTAAAAACCCTAATTGGATTAGAATAAGCGTAGGGAGAACGAAAATGAGCTAAATGTTCAACCAATGACACAAAATGACACAAAATCACATATTGGATGCACAAGATTGGTTAAAAACCCTAATTGGATTAGAATAAGCCTAGGGAGGACGAAAATGACCTAAATGTTCAACCAATGACACAAAATGACACAAAATCACATATTGGATGCACAAGATTGGTTAAAAATCCTAATTAGATTAAAATAACCCTAGGGAGGACGAAAATGACCTAAATGTTCAACCAATGACACAAAATGACACAAAATCACATATTGGATGCACAGGATTCGTGAAAAACCCTAATTGGATTAGAATAAGCCTGGGGAGGACGAAAATGACCTAAATGTTCAACCAATGACACAAAATGACACAAAATCACATATTGGATGCACAAGATTGGTTAAAAACCCTAATTGGATTAGAATAAGCCTAGGGAGGACGAAAATGACCTAAATGTTCAACCAATGACACAAAATGACACAAAATCACATATTGGATGCACAAGATTGGTTAAAAACCTTAATTGGATTAGAATAAGCCTAGGGAGGACGAATATGACCTAAATGTTCAACCAATGACACAAAATGACACAAAATCACATATTGGATGCACAAGATTGGTTAAAAACCCTAATTGGATTAGAATAAGCCTAGGGAGGACGAAAATGACCTAAATGTTCAACCAATGACACAAAATGACACAAAATCACATATTGGATGCCCAAGATTGGTTAAAAACCCTAATTGGATTAGAATAAGCCTAGGGAGGATAAAAATGACCTAATTGGATTGCCAATGACACAAAATCACTTATTATATGTAAAAGAGTGGTTAAAAACCCTAATTGGATTAGAATAAGCCTAGGGAGGACGAAAATGACCTAAATGTTCAACCAATGACACAAAATCACATATTGGATGCACAAGATTGGTTAAAAACCCTAATTGGATTAGAATATGCCTAGCGAGGTCGAAAATGACCTAAATGTTCAACCAATGACACAAAATGACACAAAATCACATATTGGATGCACAAGATTGGTTAAAAACCCTAATTGGATTAGAATAAGCCTAGGGAGGACGAAAATGACCTAATTGGATTACAGATGACACAAAATCACATATTGGATGCACAAGATTGGTTAAAAACCCTAATTGGATTAGAATAAGCCTAGGGAGGACGAAAATGACCTAAATGTTCAACCAATGACACAAAATGACACAAAATCACATATTTGATGCACAAGATTGGTTAAAAACCCTAAATGGATTAGAATAAGCCTATGGAGGACGAAAATGACCTAAATGTTCAACCAATGACACAAAATGACAAAAAATCACATATTGGATGCACAAGATTGATTAAAAACCCTAATTGGATTAGAATAAGCCTAGGGGGGACGAAAATGACCTAAATGTTCATCGAATGACACAAAATGACACAAAATCACATATTGGAGTCACAAGATTGGTTAAAAATCCTAATTGGATTAGAATAAGCCTAAGGAGGACGAAAATGACCTAAATGTTTAACCAATGACACAAAATGACACAAAATCACATATTGGATGCCCAAGAATGGTTAAAA
>JBBPBQ010000008.1:8608214-8625334 GCA_037974755.1 Cicer yamashitae | reverse complement strand
TTGTGTCATTGGTTGAACATTTAGGTCATTTTCGTCCTCCCTAGGCTTATTCTAATCCAATTAGGGTTTTTAACCAATCTTGTGCATCCAATATGTGATTTTGTGTCCTTTTGTGTCATTGGTTGAACATTTAGGTCATTTTTGTCCTCCCTAAGCTTATTCTAATCCAATTAGGTTTTTAACCAATCTTGTGCATCCAATATGTGATTTTGTATCATTTTGTGTCATTGGTTGAACATTTAGGTCATTTTCGTCCTCCCTAAGCTTATTCTAATCCAATTAGGGTTTTTAACCAATCTTGTGCATCCAATATGTGATTTTGTGTCCTTTTGTGTCATTGGTTGAACATTTAGGTCATTTTCGTCCTCCCGAAGCTTATTCTAATCCAATTAGGTTTTTAACAAATCTTGTGCATTCAATAAGTTATTTTGTGTCATTGGTTGAACATTTAGCTCATTTTCGTCCTCCCCAGGCTTATTCTAATCCAATTTGGGTTTTTAACCAATCTTGTACATCCAATATGTGATTTTGTGTCCTTTTGTGTCATTGGTTTAACATTTAGGTCATTTTCGTCCTCCCTAAGCTTATTCTAATCCAATTAGGTTTTTAACCAATCTTGTGCATCCAATAAGTTATTTTGTGTCATTTTGTGTCATTGGTTGAACATTTAGGTCATTTTCGTCCTCCCTAAGCTTATTCTATTCCAATTAGGTTTTTAACCAATCTTGTGCATCCAATATGTGATTTTGTGTCATTGGTTGAACATTTAGGTTATTTTCGTCCTCCCTAGGCTTATTCTAATCCAATTAGGGTTTTTAACCAATCTTGTGCATCCAATATGTGATTTTGTGTCATTGGTTGAACATTTAGGTCATTTTCCTCCTCCCTAGGCTTATTCTAATCCAATTAGGGTTTTTAACCAATCTTGTGCATCCAATATGTGATTTAGTGTCCTTTTGTGTCATTGGTTGAACATTTAGGTCATTTTCGTCCTCTCTAGGCTTATTCAAATCCAATTAGGGTTTTTAACCAATCTTGTGCATCCAATATGTGATTTTGTGTCATTGGTTGAACATTTAGGTCATTTTCGTCCTCCATAGGCTTATTCTAATCCACTTAGGGTTTTTAACCAATCTTGTGCATCCAATATGTGATTTTGTATCATTTTGTGTCATTGGTTGAACATTTAGGTCATTTTCGTCCTCCCTATGCCTATTCTAATCCAATTAGGGTTTTTAACCAATCTTGTGCATCCAATATGTGATTTTGTGTCATTTTGTGTTATTGGTTGAACATTTAGGTCATTTTCGTCCTCCCTAGGCTTATTCTAATCCAATTAGGGTTTTTAACCAATCTTGTGCATCCAATATGTGATTTTGTGTCATTTTGTGTCATTGGTTGAACATTTAGGTCATTTTCGTCCTCCCTAGGGTTATTCTATTCCAATTAGGGTTTTTAACCAATCTTGTGCATCCAATATGTGATTTTGTGTCATTGGTTGAACATTTAGGTCATTTTCGTCCTCCCTAGGCTTATTCTAATCCAATTAGGGTTTTTAACCAATCTTGTGCATCCAATATGTGATTTTGTGTCATTGGTTGAACATTTAGGTCATTTTCGTCCTCCCTAGGCTTATTCTAATCCAATTAGGGTTTTTAACCAATCTTGTGCATCCAATATGTGATTTTGTGTCATTGGTTGAATATTTAGGTCATTTTCGTCCTCCCTAGGCTTATTCTAATCCAATTAGGGTTTTTAACCAATCTTGTGCACCCAATATGTGATTTTGTGTCATTTTGTGTCATTGGTTGAACATTTAGTTCATTTTTGTCCTCCCTAGGCTTATTCTAATCCAATTAGGGTTTTTAACCAATCTTGTGCATATAATAAGTGATTTTGTGTCATTGGTAATCCAATTAGGTCATTTTCGTCCTCGCTAGGCTTATTCTAATCCAATTAGGGTTTTTAACCAATCTTGTGCGTCCAATATGTGATTTTGTGTAATTTTGTGTCATTGGTTGAACATTTAGGTCATTTCGTCCTCCCTAGGCTTATTCTAATCCAATTAGGGTTTTTAACCAATCTTGTGCATCCAATATGTGATTTTGTGTCATTGGTTGAACATTTAGGTCATTTTCGTCCTCCCTAGGCTTATTCTAATCCAATTAGGGTTTTTAACCAATCTTGTGCATCCAATATGTGATTTTGTGTCATTGGTTGAACATTTAGGTCATTTTCGTCCTCCCTAGGCTTATTCTAATCCAATTAGGGTTTTTAACCAATCTTGTGCATCCAATATGTGATTTTGTGCATTTTGTGTCATTGGTTGAACAGTTAGGTCATTTTGGTCCTCCCTAGGCTTATTCTAATCCAATTAGGGTTTTTAACCAATCTTGTGCATCCAATATGTGATTTTGTGTCATTGGTTGAACATTTAGGTCATTTTCGTCCTCCCTAGGCTTATTCTAATCCAATCTGGGTTTTTAAACAATCTTGTGCAACCAATATGTGATTTTGTGTCATTTTGTGTCATTGGTTGAACATTTAGGTCATTTTCGTCCTCCCTAGGCTTATTCTAATCCAATTAGGGTTTTTAACCAATCTTGTGCATCCAATATGTGATTTTGTGTCATTGGTTGAACATTTAGGTCATTTTCGTCCTCCCTAGGCTTATTCTAATCCAATGAGGGTTTTTAACCAATCTTGTGCATCCAATATGTGATTTTGTGTCATTGGTTGAACATTTAGGTCATTTTCGTCCTCCCTAGGCTTATTCTAATCCAATTAGGGTTTTTAACCAATCTTGTGCATCCAATATGTGATTTTGTGTCATTGGTTGAATATTTAGGTCATTTACGTCCTCCCTAGAGTAATTCTAATCCAATTAGTGTTTTTAACCAATCTTGTGCATCCAATATGTGATTTTGTGTCATTGGTTGAACATTTAGGTCATTTTCGTCCTCCCTAGGCTTATTCTAATCCAATTAGGGTTTTTAACCAATCTTGTGCATCCAATATGTGATTTTGTGTCATTGGTTGAACATTTAGGTCATTTTCGTCCTCCCTAGGCTTATTCTAAGCCAATTAGGGTTTTTAACCAATCTTGTGCATCCAATATGTGATTTTGTGTCATTGGTTGAACATTTAGGTCATTTTCGTCCTCCCTAGGCTTATTCTAATCCAATTAGGGTTTTTAACCAATCTTGTGCATCCAATATGTGATTTTTTTATCATTTTGTGTTATTGGTTGAACATTTAGGTCATTTTCGTCCTCCCTAGGCTTATTCTAATCCAATTAGGGTTTTTAACCAATCTGCTGCATCCAATATGTGATTTTGTGTCATTGGTTGAACATTTAGGTCATTTTCGTCCTCCCTAGGCTTATTCTAATCCAATTAGGGTTTTTAACCAATCTTGTGCATCCAATATGTGATTTTGTGTCATTGGTTGAACATTTAGGTCATTTTCGTCCTCCCTAGGCTTATTCTAATCCAATTAGGGTTTTTAACCAATCTTGTGCATCCAATATGTGATTTTGTGTCATTGGTTGAACACTTAGGTCATTTTCGTCCTCCCTAGGCTTATTCTAATCCAATTAGGGTTTTAAACCAATCTTGTGCATCCAATATGTGATTTTGTTTCATTTTGTGTCGTTGGTTGAACATATAGATCATTTTCGTCCTCCATAGGCTTATTCTAATCCAATTAGGGTTTTTAACCAATCTTGTGCATCCAATATGTGATTTTCTGTCATTTTGTGTCATTGGTTGAACATTTAGGTCATTTTCGTCCTCCCTAGGCTTATTCTAATCCAATTAGGGTTTTTAACCAATCTTGTGCATCCAATATGTGATTTTGTGTCATTGGTTGAACATTTAGGTCATTTTCGTCCTCCCTAAGCTTATTCTAATCCACTTAGGGTTTTTAACCAATCTTGTGCATCCAATATGTGATTTTGTGTCATTTTGTGTCAATGGTTGAACATTTACGTCATTTTCGTCCTCCCTAGGCTTATTCTAATCCAATTAGGGTTTTTAACCAATCTTGTGCATCCAATATGTGATTTTGTGTCATTTTGTGTCATTGGTTGAACATTTAGGTCATTTTCGTCCTCTCTATGCTTATTCTAATCCAATTAGGGTTTTTAACCAATCTTGTGCATCCAATATGTGATTTTGTGTCATTGGTTGAACATTTAGGTCATTTTCGTCCTCCATAGGCTTATTCTAATCCACTTAGGGTTTTTAACCAATCTTGTGCATCCAATATGTGATTTTGTATCATTTTGTGTCATTGGTTGAACATTTAGGTCATTTTCGTCCTCCCTATGCCTATTCTAATCCAATTAGGGTTTTTAACCAATCTTGTGCATCCAATATGTGATTTTGTGTCATTTTGTGTTATTGGTTGAACATTTAGGTCATTTTTGTCCTCCCTAGGCTTATTCTAATCGAATTAGGGTATATAACCAATCTTGTGCATCCAATATGTGATTTTGTGTCATTGGATGAACATTTAGGTCATTTTGGTCGTCCCTAGGCTTATTCTAATCCACTTAGGGTTTTTAACCAATCTTGTGCATCCAATATGTGATTTTGTGTCATTTTGTGTCAATGGTTGAACATTTACGTCATTTTCGTCCTCCCTAGGCTTATTCTAATCCAATTAGGGTTTTTAACCAATCTTGTGCATCCAATATGTTATTTTGTGTCATTTTGTGTCATTCGTTGAACATATAGGTCATTTTCGTCCTCCCTAGGCTTATTCTAATCCAATTAGGGTTTTTAACCAATCTTGTGCATCCAATATGTGATTTTGTGTCATTTTGTGTCATTGGTTGAACATTTAGGTCATTTTCGTCCTCCCTAGGCTTATTCTAATCCAATTAGGGTTTTTAACCAATCTTGTGCATATGATAAGTGATTTTATGTCATTGGTAATCCAATTAGGTCATTTTCGTCCTCCCTAGGCTTATTACAATCCAATTAGGGTTTTTAACCAATCTTGTGCATCCAATATGTGATTTTGTGTCATTTTGTGTCATTGGTTGAACATTTAGGTCATTTTCGTCCTCCCTAGGCTTATTCTAATCCAATTAGGGTTTTTAACCAATCTTGTGCATCCAATACGTGATTTTGTGTCATTGGTTGAACATTTAGGTCATTTTCGTCCTCCCTAGGGTTATTCTCATCCAATTAGGGTTTTTAACCAATCTTGTGCATCCAATATGTGATTTTGTGTCATTTTGTGTCATTGGTTGAACATTTAAGTCATTTTCGTCCTCCGTAGGCTTATTCTAATCCAATTAGGGTTTTTAACCAATCTTGTGCATCCAATATGTGATTTTGTGTCATTTTGTGTCATTGGTTGAACATTTAGGTCATTTTCGTCCTCCCTAAGCTTATTCTAATCCAATTAGGGTTTTTAACCAATCTTGTGCATCCAATATGTGATTTTGTGTCATTGTTTGAACATTTAGGTAATTTTCCTCCTCCCTAGGCTTATTCTAATCCAATTAGGGTTTTTAACATATCTTGTGAATCCAATATGTGATTTTGTGTCATTGGTTGAACATTTAGGTGATTTTCGTCCTCCCTAGGCTTATTCTAATCCAATTAGGGTTTTTAACCAATCTTGTGCATCCAATATGTGATTTTGTGTCATTTTGTGTCATTGGTTGAACATATAGGTCATTTTCGTCCTCCCTAGGCTTATTCGAATCCAATTAGGGTTTTTAACCATTCTTGTGCATCCAATATGTGATTTTGTGTCATTTTGTGTCATTGGTTGAACATTTAGGTCATTTTCGTCCTCCCTAAGCTTATTCTAATCCAATTAGGGTTTTTAACCAATCTTGTGCATCCAATATGTGATTTTGTGTCCTTTTGTGTCACTGGTTGAACATTTAGGTCATTTTCGACCTCCCTAGGCTTATTCTAATCCAATTAGGGTTTTTAATGAATCTTGTGCATCCAATATGTGATTTTGTGTCATTTTGTGTCATTGGTTGAACATTTAGGTCATTTTCGTCCTCCCTAGGCTTATTCTAATCCAATTAGGGTTTTTAACCAATCTTGTGCATCCAATATGAGATTATGTGTCATTGGTTGAACATTTAGGTCATTTTCGTCCTCCCTAGGCTTATTCTAATCCAATTAGGGTTTCTAACCAATCTTGTGCATCCAATATGTGATTTTGTGTCATTCGTTGAACATTTAGGTCATTTTCATCCTCCCTAGGCTTATTCTAATCCAATTAGGGTTTTTAACCAATCTTGTGCATCCAATATGTGATTTTGTGTCATTGGTTGAACATTTAGGTCATTTTCGTCCTCCCTAGGCTTATTCTAATCCAATTAGGGTTTTTAACCAATCTTGTGCATCCAATATGTGATTTTGTGTCATTGGTTGAACATTTAGGTCATTTTCGTCCTCCCTAGGCTTATTCTAATCCAATTAGGGTTTTTAACCAATCTTGCGCATCCAATATGTGATTTTTTGTCATTTTGTGTCATTTGTTGAACATTTAGGTCATTTTCGTCCTCCCTAGGCTTATTCTAATCCAATTAGGGTTTTTAACCAATCTTGTGCATCCAATATGTGATTTTGTGTCATTGGTTGAACATTTAGGTCATTTTCCTCCTCGCTAGGCTTATTCTAATCCAATTAGGGTTTTTAACCAATCTTGTGCATCCAATATGTGATTTAGTGTCCTTTTATGTCATTGGTTGAACATTTAGGTCATTTTCGTCCTCCCTAAGCTTATTCTAATCCAATTAGGGTTTTTAACCAATCTTGTGCATCCAATATGTGATTTTGTGTCCTTTTGTGTCATTGGTTGAACATTTAGGTCATTTTCGTCCTCCCTAAGCTTATTCTAATCCAATTAGGTTTTTAACAAATCTTGTGCATTCAATAAGTTATTTTGTGTCATTTTGTGTCATTGGTTGAACATTTAGCTCATTTTCGTCCTCCCCAAGCTTATTCTAATCCAATTAGGGTTTTTAACCAATCTTGTACATCCAATATGTGATTTTGTGTACTTTTTTGTCATTGGTTTAACATTTAGGTCATTTTCGTCCTCCCTAAGCTTATTCTAATCCAATTAGGTTTTTAACCAATCTTGTGCATCCAATAAGTTATTTTGTGTCATTTTGTGTCATTGGTTGAACATTTAGGTCATTTTCGTCCTCCCTAAGCTTATTCTATTCCAATTAGGTTTTTAACCAATCTTGTGCATCCAATATGTGATTTTGTGTCATTGGTTGAACATTTAGGTCATTGGTTGAACATTTAGGTCATTTTCCTCCTCGCTAGGCTTATTCTAATCCAATTAGGGTTTTTAACCAATCTTGTGCATCCAATATGTGATTTAGTGTCCTTTTGTGTCATTGGTTGAACATTTAGGTCATTTTCGTCCTCCCTAAGCTTATTCTAATCCAATTAGGGTTTTTAACCAATCTTGTGCATCCAATATGTGATTTTGTGTCCTTTTGTGTCATTGGTTGAACATTTAGGTCATTTTCGTCCTCCCTAAGCTTATTCTAATCCAATTAGGTTTTTATCCAATCTTGTGCATCCAATATGTGATTTTGTATCATTTTGTGTCATTGGTTGAACATTTACGTCATTTTCGTCCTCCCTAAGCTTATTCTAATCCAATTAGAGTTTTTAACCAATCTTGTGCATCCAATATGTGATTTTGTGTCCTTTTGTGTCATTGGTTGAACATTTAGGTCATTTTCGTCCTCCCTAAGCTTATTCTAATGCAATTAGGTTTTTAACCAATCTTGTGCATCCAATATGTGATTTTGTATCATTTTGTGTCATTGGTTGAACATTTAGGTCATTTTCGTCCTCCCTAAGCTTATTCTAATCCAATTAGGGTTTTTAACCAATCTTGTGCATCCAATATGTGATTTTGTGTCCTTTTGTGTCATTGGTTGAACATTTAGGTCATTTTCGTCCTCCCTAAGCTTATTCTAATCCAATTAGGTTTTTAACAAATCTTGTGCATTCAATAAGTTATTTTGTGTCATTGGTTGAACATTTAGCTCATTTTCGTCCTCCCCAGGCTTATTCTAATCCAATTAGGGTTTTTAACCAATCTTGTACATCCAATATGTGATTTTGTGTCCTTTTGTGTCATTGGTTTAACATTTAGGTCATTTTCGTCCTCCCTAAGCTTATTCTAATCCAATTTGGTTTTTAACCAATCTTGTGCATCCAATAAGTTATTTTGTGTCATTTTGTGTCATTGGTTGAACATTTAGGTCATTTTCGTCCTCCCTAAGCTTATTCTATTCCAATTAGGTTTTTAACCAATCTTGTGCATCCAATATGTGATTTTGTGTCATTGGTTGAACATTTAGGTCATTTTCGTCCTCCCTAGGCTTATTCTAATCCAATTAGGGTTTTTAACCAATCTTGTGCATCCAATATGTGATTTTGTGTCATTGGTTGAACATTTAGGTCATTTTCGTCCTCCCTAGGCTTATTCTAATCCAATTAGGGTTTTTAACCAATCTTGAGCATCCAATATGTGATTTTGTGTAATTTTGTGTCATTGGTTGAACATTTAGGTCATTTTCGTCCTCCCTAGGCTTATTCTAATCCAATTAGGGTTTTTAACCAATCTTGTGCATCCAATATGTGATTTTGTGTGATTTTGTGTCATTGGTTGAACATTTAGGTCATATTTGTCCTCCCTAGGCTTATTCTAATCCAATTAGGGTTTTTAACCAATCTTGATCATCCAATATGTGATTTTGTGTCATTGGTTGAACATTTAGGTCATTTTCGTCCTCCCTAGGCTTATTCTAATGCAATTAGGGTTTTTAACCAATCTTGTGCATCCAATATGTGATTTTGTGTCATTGGTTGAACATTTAGGTCATTTTCGTCCTCCCTAGGCTTATTCTAATCCAATTAGGGTTTTTAACCAATCTTGTGCATCCAATATGTGATTTTGTGTCATTGGTTGAACATTTAGGTCATTTTCATGCTCCAAAGGCTTATTCTAATCCAATTAGGGTTTTTAACCAATCTTGTGCATCCAATATGTGATTTTGTGTCATTGGTTGAACATTTAGGTCATTTTCGTCCTCCCTAGGCTTATTCTAATCCAATTAGGGTTTTTAACCAATCTTGTGCATCCAATATGTGATTTTGTGTCATTGGTTGAACACTTAGGTCATTTTCGTCCTCCCTAGGCTTATTCTAATCCAATTAGGGTTTTAAACCAATCTTGTGCATCCAATATGTGATTTTGTTTCATTTTGTGTCGTTGGTTGAACATATAGATCATTTTCGTCCTCCATAGGCTTATTCTAATCCAATTAGGGTTTTTAACCAATCTTGTGCATCCAATATGTGATTTTCTGTCATTTTGTGTCATTGGTTGAACATTTAGGTCATTTTCGTCCTCCCTAGGCTTATTCTAATCCAATTAGGGTTTTTAACCAATCTTGTGCATCCAATATGTGATTTTGTGTCATTGGTTGAACATTTAGGTCATTTTCGTCCTCCCTAAGCTTATTCTAATCCACTTAGGGTTTTTAACCAATCTTGTGCATCCAATATGTGATTTTGTGTCATTTTGTGTCAATGGTTGAACATTTACGTCATTTTCGTCCTCCCTAGGCTTATTCTAATCCAATTAGGGTTTTTAACCAATCTTGTGCATCCAATATGTGATTTTGTGTCATTGGTTGAACATTTAGGTCATTTTCGTCCTCTCTAGGGTTATTCTAATCCAATTAGGGTTTTTAACCAATCTTGTGCTTCCAATATGTGATTTTGTGTCATTGGTTGAACATTTAGGTCATTTTCGTCCTCCATAGGCTTATTCTAATCCACTTAGGGTTTTTAACCAATCTTGTGCATCCAATATGTGATTTTGTATCATTTTGTGTCATTGGTTGAACATTTAGGTCATTTTCGTCCTCCCTATGCCTATTCTAATCCAATTAGGGTTTTTAACCAATCTTGTGCATCCAATATGTGATTTTGTGTCATTTTGTGTTATTGGTTGAACATTTAGGTCATTTTTGTCCTCCCTAGGCTTATTCTAATCGAATTAGGGTATATAACCAATCTTGTGCATCCAATATGTGATTTTGTGTCATTGGATGAACATTTAGGTCATTTTGGTCGTCCCTAGGCTTATTCTAATCCACTTAGGGTTTTTAACCAATCTTGTGCATCCAATATGTGATTTTGTGTCATTTTGTGTCAATGGTTGAACATTTACGTCATTTTCGTCCTCCCTAGGCTTATTCTAATCCAATTAGGGTTTTTAACCAATCTTGTGCATCCAATATGTGATTTTGCGTCATTTTGTGTCATTCGTTGAACATTTAGGTCAATTTCGTCCTCCCTAGGCTTATTCTAATCCAATTAGGGTTTTTGACGAATCTTGTGCATCCAATATGTGATTTTGTGTCATTGGTTGAACATTTAGGTCATTTTCGTCCTCCCTAGGCTTATTCTAATCCAATTAGGGTTTTTAACCAATCTTGTGCATCCAATATGTGATTTTGTGTCATTGGTTGTACATTTAGGTCATTTTCGTCCTCCTTAGGCTTATTCTAATCCAATTAGGGTTTTTAACCAATCTTGTGCATCCAATATGTGATTTTGTGTCATTGGTTGAACATTTAGGTCATTTTCGTCCTCCCTAGGCTTATTCTAATCCAATTAGGGTTTTTAACCAATCTTGTGCAACCATTATGTGATTTTGTGTCATTGGTTGAACATTTAGGTCATTTTCGTCCTCCCTAGGCTTATTCTAATCCAATTTGGGTTTTTAACCAATCTTGTGCATCCAATATGTGATTTTGTGTCATTGGTTGAACATTTAGGTCATTTTCGTCCTCCCTAGGCTTATTCTAATCCAATTAGGGTTTTTAACCAATCTTGTACATCCAATATGTGATTTTGTGTCCTTTTGTGTCATTGGTTTAACATTTAGGTCATTTTCGTCCTACCTAAGCTTATTCTAATCCAATTAGGTTTTTAACCAATCTTGTGCATCCAATAAGTTATTTTGTGTCCTTTTGTGTCATTGGTTTAACATTTAGGTCATTTTCGTCCTCCCTATGCTTATTCTAATCCAATTAGGTTTTTAACCAATCTTGTGCATCCAATAAGTTATTTTGTGTCATTTTGTGTCATTGGTTGAACATTTAGGTCATTTTCGTCCTCCCTAAGCTTATTCTATTCCAATTAGGTTTTTAACCAATCTTGTGCATCCAATATGTGATTTTGTGTCATTGGTTGAACATTTAGGTCATTTTCGTCCTCCCTAGGCTTATTCTAATCCAATTAGGGTTTTTAACCAATCTTGTGCATCCAATATGTGATTTTGTGTCATTGGTTGAACATTTAGGTCATTTTTGTCCTCCCTAGGCATATTCTAATCCAATTAGGGTTTTTAACCAATCTTGTGCATCCAATATGTGATTTTGTGTCATTTTGTGTCATTGGTTGAACATTTAGGTAATTTTCGTCCTCCCTAGGCTTATTCTAATCCAATTAGGGTTTTTAACCAATCTTGTGCATCCAATATGTGATTTTGTGTCATTGGTTGCACATTTAGGTCATTTTCGTCCTCCCTAGGCTTATTCTAATCCAGTTAGGGTTTTTAACCAATCTTGTGCATCCAATATGTGATTTTGTGTCATTGGTTGCACATTTAGCTCATTTTCGTCCTCTCTAGGCTTATTCTAATCCAATTCGGGTTTTTAACCAATCTTATGCATCCAATATGTGATTTTGTGTCATTTTGGGTCATTGGTTGAACATTTAGGTCATTTTCGTCCTCCCTAGGCTTATTCTAATCCAATTAGGGTTTTTAACCAATCTTGTGCATCCAATATGTGATTTTGTGTCATTGGTTGTACATTTAGGTCATTTTTGTCCTCCCTAGGCTTATTCTAATCCAATTAGGGTTTTTAACCAATCTTGTGCATCCAATATGTGATTTTGTGTCATTTTGTGTCATTGGTTGAACATTTAGCTCATTTTCGTCCTCCCTAGGCTTATTCTAATCCAATTAGGGTTTTTAACCAATCTTGTACATCCAATATGTGATTTTGTGTCCTTTTGTGTCATTGGTTGAACATTTAGGTCATTTTCGTCCTCCCTAAGCTTATTCTAATCCAATTAGGTTTTTAACCAATCTTGTGCATCCAATATGTGATTTTGTATCATTTTGTGTCATTGGTTGAACTTTTAGGTCATTTTCGTCCTCCCTAAGCTTATTCTAATCCAATTAGGTTTTTAACAAATCTTGTGCATTCAATAAGTTATTTTGTGTCATTTTGTGTCATTGGTTGAACATTTAGCTCATTTTCGTCCTCCCCAGGCTTATACTAATCCAATTAGGGTTTTTAACCAATCTTGTACATCCAATATGTGATTTTGTGTCCTTTTGTGTCATTGGTTTAACATTTAGGTCATTTTCGTCCTACCTAAGCTTATTCTAATCCTATTAGGTTTTTAACCAATCTTGTGCATCCAATAAGTTATTTTGTGTCCTTTTGTGTCATTGGTTTAACATTTAGGTCATTTTCGTCCTCCCTAAGCTTATTCTAATCCAATTAGGTTTTTAACCAATCTTGTGCATCCAATATGTGATTTAGTGTCCTTTTGTGTCATTGGTTGAACATTTAGGTCATTTTCGTCCTCCCTAAGCTTATTCTAATCCAATTAGGGTTTTTAACCAATCTTGTGCATCCAATATGTGATTTTGTGTCCTTTTGTGTCATTGGTTGAACATTTAGGTCATTTTCGTCCTCCCTAAGCTTATTCTAATCCAATTAGGGTTTTTAACCAATCTTGTACATCCAATATGTGATTTTGTGTCCTTTTGTGTCATTGGTTTAACATTTAGGTCATTTTTGTCCTCCCTAAGCTTATTCTAATCCAATTAGGTTTTTAACCAATCTTGTGCATCCAATAAGTTATTTTGTGTCATTTTGTGTCATTGGTTGAACATTTAGGTCATTTTCGTCCTCTCTAGGCTTATTCTAATCCAATTAGGGTTTTTAACCAATCTTGTGCATCCAATATGTGATTTTGTGTCATTGGTTGAACATTTAGGTCATTTTCGTCCTCCATAGGCTTATTCTAATCCACTTAGGGTTTATAACCAATCTTGTGCATCCAATATGTGATTTTGTATCATTTTGTGTCATTGGTTGAACATTTAGGTCATTTTCGTCCTCCCTATGCCTATTCTAATCCAATTAGGGTTTTTAACCAATCTTGTGCATCCAATATGTGATTTTGTGTCATTTTGTGTCATTGGTTGAACATTTAGGTCATTTTCGTCCTCCCTAGGCTTATTCTAATCCAATTAGGGTATATAAGCAATCTTGTGCATCCAATATGTGATTTTGTGTCATTGGTTGAACATTTAGGTCATTTTCGTCCTCCCTAGGCTTATTCTAATCCACTTAGGGTTTTTAACCAATCTTGTGCATCCAATATGTGATTTTGTGTCATTTTGTGTCAATGGTTGAACATTTACATCATTTTCGTCCTCCCTAGGCTTATTCTAATCCAATTAGGATTTTTAACCAATCTTGTGCATCCAATATGTGATTTTGTGTCATTGGTTGAACATTTAGGTCATTTTCGTCCTCTCTAGGGTTATTCTAATCCAATTAGGGTTTTTAACCAATCTTGTGCTTCCAATATGTGATTTTGTGTCATTGGTTGAACATTTAGGTCATTTTCGTCCTCCATAGGCTTATTCTAATCCACTTAGGGTTTTTAACCAATCTTGTGCATCCAATATGTGATTTTGTATCATTTTGTGTCATTGGTTGAACATTTAGCTCATTTTCGTCCTCCCCAGGCTTATTCTAATCCAATTAGGGTTTTTAACCAATCTTGTACATCCAATATGTGATTTTGTGTCCTTTTGTGTCATTGGTTGAACTTTTAGGTCATTTTCGTCCTCCCTAAGCTTATTCTAATCCAATTAGGTTTTTAACAAATCTTGTGCATTCAATAAGTTATTTTGTGTCATTTTGTGTCATTGGTTGAACATTTAGCTCATTTTCGTCCTCCCCAGGCTTTTTCTAATCCAATTAGGGTTTTTAACCAATCTTGTACATCCAATATGTGATTTTGTGTCCTTTTGTGTCATTGGTTTAACATTTAGGTCATTTTCGTCCTCCCTAAGCTTATTCTAATCCAATTAGGTTTTTAACCAATCTTGTGCATCCAATAAGTTATTTTGTGTCATTTTGTGTCATTGGTTGAACATTTAGGTCATTTTCGTCCTCCCTAAGCTTATTCTATTCCAATTAGGTTTTTAACCAATCTTGTGCATCCAATATGTGATTTTGTGTCATTGGTTGAACATTTAGGTTATTTTCGTCCTCCCTAGGCTTATTCTAATCCAATTAGGGTTTTTAACCAATCTTGTGCATCCAATATGTGATTTTGTGTCATTGGTTGAACATTTAGGTCATTTTCCTCCTCCCTAGGCTTATTCTAATCCAATTAGGGTTTTTAACCAATCTTGTGCATCCAATATGTGATTTAGTGTCCTTTTGTGTCATTGGTTGAACATTTAGGTCATTTTCGTCCTCTCTAGGCTTATTCTAATCCAATTAGGGTTTTTAACCAATCTTGTGCATCCAATATGTGATTTTGTGTCATTGGTTGAACATTTAGGTCATTTTCCTCCTCCCTAGGCTTATTCTAATCCAATTAGGGTTTTTAACCAATCTTGTGCATCCAATATGTGATTTAGTGTCCTTTTGTGTCATTGGTTGAACATTTAGGTCATTTTCGTCCTCCCTAAGCTTATTCTAATCCAATTAGGGTTTTTAACCAATCTTGTGCATCCAATATGTGATGTTGTGTCATTGGTTGAACATTTAGGTCATTTTCGTCCTCCCTAGGCTTATTCTAATCCAATTAGGGTTTTTAACCAATCTTGTGCATCCAATATGTGATTTTGTGTCATTGGTTGAACATTTAGGTCATTTTCCTCCTCGCTAGGCTTATTCTAATCCAATTAGGGTTTTTAACCAATCTTGTGCATCCAATATGTGATTTAGTGTCCTTTTATGTCATTGGTTGAACATTTAGGTCATTTTCGTCCTCCCTAAGCTTATTCTAATCCAATTAGGGTTTTTAACCAATCTTGTGCATCCAATATGTGATTTTGTGTCCTTTTGTGTCATTGGTTGAACATTTAGGTCATTTTCGTCCTCCCTAAGCTTATTCTAATCCAATTAGGTTTTTAACAAATCTTGTGCATTCAATAAGTTATTTTGTGTCATTGGTTGAACATTTAGCTCATTTTCGTCCTCCCCAGGCTTATTCTAATCCAATTAGGGTTTTTAACCAATCTTGTACATCCAATATGTGATTTTGTGTCCTTTTGTGTCATTGGTTTAACATTTAGGTCATTTTCGTCCTACCTAAGCTTATTCTAATCCAATTAGGTTTTTAACCAATCTTGTGCATCCAATAAGTTATTTTGTGTCCTTTTGTGTCATTGGTTTAACATTTAGGTCATTTTCGTCCTCCCTATGCTTATTCTAATCCAATTAGGTTTTTAACCAATCTTGTGCATCCAATAAGTTATTTTGTGTCATTTTGTGTCATTGGTTGAACATTTAGGTCATTTTCGTCCTCCCTAAGCTTATTCTATTCCAATTAGGTTTTTAACCAATCTTGTGCATCCAATATGTGATTTTGTGTCATTGGTTGAACATTTAGGTCATTTTCGTCCTCCCTAGGCTTATTCTAATCCAATTAGGGTTTTTAACCAATCTTGTGCATCCAATATGTGATTTTGTGTCATTGGTTGAACATTTAGGTCATTTTCGTCGTCCCTATGCTTATTCTAATCCAACTAGGGTTTTTAACCAATCTTGTGCATCCAATATGTGATTTTGTGTTATTGGTTGAACATTTAGGTCATTTTCGTCCTCCCTAGGCTTATTCTAATCCAATTAGGGTTTTTAACCAATCTTGTGCATCCAATATGTGATTTTGTGTCATTCGTTGAACATTTAGGTCATTTTCGTCCTCCCTAGGCTTATTCTAATCCAATTAGGGTTTTTAAGCAATCTTGTGCATCCAATATGTGATTTTGTGTCATTTTGTGTCATTGGTTGAACATTTAGGTCATTTTCGTCCTCCCTAAGCTTATTCTAATCCAATTAGGGTTTTTAACCAATCTTGTGCATCCAATATGTGATTTTGTGTCATTTTGTGTCATAGGTTGAACATTGAGGTTATTTTCGTCCTCCCTAGGCTTATTCTAATCCAATTAGGGTTTTTAACCAATCTTGTGCATCCAATATGGGATTTTGTGTCATTGGTTGAACATTTAGGTCATTTTCGTCCTCCCTAGTCTTATTCTAATCCAATTAGGGTTTTTAACCAATCTTGTGCATCCTATATGTGATTTTGTGTCATTGGTTGAACATTGAGGTCATTTTCGTCCTCCCTAGGCTTATTCTAATCTAATTAGGGTTTTTAACCAATCTTGTGCATCCAATATGTGATTTTGTGTCATTTTGTGTCATTGGTTGAACATTTAGGTCATTTTCGTCCTCCCTAGGCTTATTCTAATCCAATTAGTGTATTTAACCAATCTTGTGCATCCAATATGTGATTGTGTCATTGGTTGAACATTTAGGTCATTTTCGTCCTCCCTAGGCTTATTCTAATCCAATTAGGGTTTTGAACCAATCTTGTGCATCCAATATGTGATTTTGTGTCATTTTGTGTCATTGGTTGAACATTTAGGTCATTTTCGTCCTCCCTAGGGTTATTCTAATCCAATTAGGGTTTTTAACCAATCTTGTGCATCGAATATGTGATTTTGTGTCATTGGTTGAACATTTAGGTCATTTTCGTACTCCCTAGGCTTATTCTAATCCAATTAGGGTTTTTAACCAATCTTGTGCATCCAATATGTGATTTTGTATCATTTTGTGTCATTGGTTGAACATTTAGCTCATTTTCGTCCTCCCCAGGCTTATTCTAATCCAATTAGGGTTTTTAACCAATCTTGTACATCCAATATGTGATTTTGTGTCCTTTTGTGTCATTGGTTGAACTTTTAGGTCATTTTCGTCCTCC
>JBBPBQ010000008.1:8565176-8607434 GCA_037974755.1 Cicer yamashitae | reverse complement strand
TCCTCCCTAGGCTTATTCTAATCCAATTAGGGTTTTTAACCAATCTTGTGCATCCAATATGTGATTTTGTATCATTTTGTGTCATTGGTTGAACATTTAGGTGATTTTCGTCCTCCCTATGCCTATTCTAATCCAATTAGGGTTTTTAACCAATCTTGTGCATCCAATAAGTGATTTTGTGTCATTTTGTGTCATTGGTTGAACATTTAGGTCATTTTCGTCCTCTCTATGCTTATTCTAATCCAATTAGGGTATATAACCAATCTTGTGCATCCAATATGTGATTTTGTGTCATTGGTTGAACATTTAGGTCATTTTCGTCCTCCCTAGGCATATTCTAATCCACTTAGGGTTTTTAACCAATCTTGTGCATCCAATATGTGATTTTGTGTCATTTTGTGTCAATGGTTGAACATTTACGTCATTTTCATCCTCCCTAGGCTTATTCTAATCCAATTAGGGTTTTTAACCAATCTTGTGCATCCAATATGTGATTTTGTATCATTTTGTGTCATTGGTTGAACATTTAGGTCATTTTCGTCCTCTCTAGGGTTATTCTAATCCAATTAGGGTTTTTAACCAATCTTGTGCTTCCAATATGTGATTTTGTGTCATTGGTTGAACATTTAGGTCATTTTCGTCCTCCATAGGCTTATTCTAATCCACTTAGGGTTTTTAACCAATCTTGTGCATCCAATATGTGATTTTGTATCATTTTGTGTCATTGGTTGAACATTTAGCTCATTTTCGTCCTCCCCAGGCTTATTCTAATCCAATTAGGGTTTTTAACCAATCTTGTACATCAAATATGTGATTTTGTGTCCTTTTGTGTCATTGGTTGAACTTTTAGGTCATTTTCGTCCTCCCTAAGCTTATTCTAATCCAATTAGGTTTTTAAAAAATCTTGTGCATTCAATAAGTTATTTTGTGTCATTTTGTGTCATTGGTTGAACATTTAGCTCATTTTCGTCCTCCCCAGGCTTATTCTAATCCAATTAGGGTTTTTAACCAATCTTGTACATCCAATATGTGATTTTGTGTCCTTTTGTGTCATTGGTTTAACATTTAGGTCATTTTCGTCCTCCCTAAGCTTATTCTAATCCAATTAGGTTTTTAACCAATCTTGTGCATCCAATAAGTTATTTTGTGTCATTTTGTGTCATTGGTTGAACATTTAGGTCATTTTCGTCCTCCCTAGGCTTATTCTAATCCAATTAGGGTTTTGAACCAATCTTGTGCATCCAATATGTGATTTTGTGTCATTTTGTGTCATTGGTTGAACATTTAGGTCATTTTCGTCCTCCCTAGGGTTATTCTAATCCAATTAGGGTTTTTAACCAATCTTGTGCATCCAATATGTGATTTTGTGTCATTGGTTGAACATTTAGGTCATTTTCGTACTCCCTAGGCTTATTCTAATCCAATTAGGGTTTTTAACCAATCTTGTGCATCCAATATGTGATTTTGTATCATTTTGTGTCATTGGTTGAACATTTAGGTCATTTTCGTCTTCCCTATGCCTATTCTAATCCAATTAGGGTTTTTAACCAATCTTGTGCATCCAATAAGTGATTTTGTGTCATTTTGTGTCATTGGTTGAACATTTAGGTCATTTTCGTCCTCCCTAGGCTTATTCTAATCCAATTAGGGTTTTTAACCAATCTTGTGCATCCAATATGTGATTTTGTGTCATTGGTGGAACATTTAGGTCATTTTCGTCCTCCCTAGGCTTATTCTAATCCAATTAGGGTTTTTAACCAATCTTGTGCATCCAATATGTGATTTTGTATCATTTTGTGTCATTGGTTGAACATTTAGGTCATTTTCGTCTTCCCTATGCCTATTCTAATCCAATTAGGGTTTTTAACCAATCTTGTGCATCCAATAAGTGATTTTGTGTCATTTTGTGTCATTGGTTGAACATTTAGGTCATTTTCGTCCTCCCTAGGCTTATTCTAATCCAATTAGGGTATATAACCAATCTTGTGCATCCAATATGTGATTTTGTGTCATTGGTTGAACATTTAGGTCATTTTCGTCCTCCCTAGGCTTATTCTAATCCACTTAGGGTTTTTAACCAATCTTGTGCATCCAATATGTGATTTTGTGTCATTTTGTGTCAATGGTTGAACATTTACATCATTTTCGTCCTCCCTAGGCTTATTCTAATCCAATTAGGATTTTTAACCAATCTTGTGCATCCAATATGTGATTTTGTGTCATTGGTTGAACATTTAGGTCATTTTCGTCCTCTCTAGGGTTATTCTAATCCAATTAGGGTTTTTAACCAATCTTGTGCTTCCAATATGTGATTTTGTGTCATTGGTTGAACATTTAGGTCATTTTCGTCCTCCATAGGCTTATTCTAATCCACTTAGGGTTTTTAACCAATCTTGTGCATCCAATATGTGATTTTGTATCATTTTGTGTCATTGGTTGAACATTTAGCTCATTTTCGTCCTCCCCAGGCTTATTCTAATCCAATTAGGGTTTTTAACCAATCTTGTACATCCAATATGTGATTTTGTGTCCTTTTGTGTCATTGGTTGAACTTTTAGGTCATTTTCGTCCTCCCTAAGCTTATTCTAATCCAATTAGGTTTTTAACAAATCTTGTGCATTCAATAAGTTATTTTGTGTCATTTTGTGTCATTGGTTGAACATTTAGCTCATTTTCGTCCTCCCCAGGCTTTTTCTAATCCAATTAGGGTTTTTAACCAATCTTGTACATCCAATATGTGATTTTGTGTCCTTTTGTGTCATTGGTTTAACATTTAGGTCATTTTCGTCCTCCCTAAGCTTATTCTAATCCAATTAGGTTTTTAACCAATCTTGTGCATCCAATAAGTTATTTTGTGTCATTTTGTGTCATTGGTTGAACATTTAGGTCATTTTCGTCCTCCCTAAGCTTATTCTATTCCAATTAGGTTTTTAACCAATCTTGTGCATCCAATATGTGATTTTGTGTCATTGGTTGAACATTTAGGTTATTTTCGTCCTCCCTAGGCTTATTCTAATCCAATTAGGGTTTTTAACCAATCTTGTGCATCCAATATGTGATTTTGTGTCATTGGTTGAACATTTAGGTCATTTTCCTCCTCCCTAGGCTTATTCTAATCCAATTAGGGTTTTTAACCAATCTTGTGCATCTAATATGTGATTTAGTGTCCTTTTGTGTCATTGGTTGAACATTTAGGTCATTTTCGTCCTCCCTAAGCTTATTCTAATCCAATTAGGGTTTTTAACCAATCTTGTGCATCCAATATGTGATTTTGTGTCCTTTTGTGTCATTGGTTGAACATTTAGGTCATTTTCGTCCTCCCTAAGCTTATTCTAATCCAATTAGGTTTTTATCCAATCTTGTGCATCCAATATGTGATTTTGTATCATTTTGTGTCATTGGTTGAACATTTAGGTCATTTTCGTCCTCCCTAAGCTTATTCTAATCCAATTAGAGTTTTTAACCAATCTTGTGCATCCAATATGTGATTTTGTTTCCTTTTGTGTCATTGGTTGAACATTTAGGTCATTTTCGTCCTCCCTAAGCTTATTCTAATCCAATTAGGTTTTTAACCAATCTTGTGCATTCAATATGTTATTTTGGGTCATTTTGTGTCATTGGTTGAACATTTAGGTCATTTTCGTCCTCCCTAAGCTTATTCTAATCCAATTAGGTTCTTAACCAATCTTGTGCATCCAATATGTGATTTTGTGTCATTGGTTGAACATTTAGGTCATTTTCGTCCTCCCTAGGCTTATTCTAATCCAATTAGGGTTTTTAACCAATCTTGTGCATCCAATATGTGATTTTGTGTCATTCGTTGAACATTTAGGTCATTTTCGTCCTCCCTAAGCTTATTCTAATCCAATTAGGTTTTTAACCAATCTTGTGCATCCAATATGTGATTTTGTATCATTTTGTGTCATTGGTTGAACATTTAGGTCATTTTCGTCCTCCCTAAGCTTATTCTAATCCAATTAGGTTTTTAACCAATCTTGTGCATCCAATATGTGATTTTGTGTCCTTTTGTGTCATTGGTTGAACATTTAGGTCATTTTCGTCCTCCCTAAGCTTATTCTAATCCAATTAGGTTTTTAACCAATCTTGTACATCCAATATGTGATTTTGTATCATTTTGTGTCATTGGTTGAACATTTAGGTCATTTTCGTCCTCCCTAAGCTTATTCTAATCCAATTAGGGTTTTTAACCAATCTTGTGCATCCAATATGTGATTTTGTGTCCTTTTGTGTCATTGGTTGAACATTTAGGTCATTTTCGTCCTCCCTAAGCTTATTCTAATCCAATTAGGGTTTTTAACCAATCTTGTGCATCCAATATGTGATTTTGTGTCATTGGTTGAACATTTAGGTCATTTTCGTCCTCCCTAGGCTTATTCTAATCCAATTAGGGTTTTTAACCAATCTTGTGCATCCAATATGTGATTTTGTGTCATTTTGTGTCATTGCTTGAACATTTAGGTCATTTTCGCCCTCCCTAAGCTTATTCTAATCCAATTAGGGTTTTTAACCAATCTTGTGCATCCAATATGTGATTTTGTGTCATTGGTTGAACATTTAGGTCATTTTCGTCCTCCCTAGGCTTATTCTAATCCAATTAGGGTTTTTAACCAATCTTGTGCATCCAATATGTGATTTTGTGTCATTTTGTGTCATTGGTTGAACATTGAGGTCATTTTTGTCCTCCCTAGGCTTTTTCTAATCCAATTAAGGTTTTTAGCCAATCTTATGCATCCAATATGTGATTTTGTGTCATTTTGTGTCATTGGTTGAACATTTAGGTCATTTTCGTCCTCCCTGGGCTTATTCTAATCCAATTAGGGTTTTTAACCAATCTTGTGCATCCAATATGTGATTTTGTGTCATTGGTTGAACATTTAGGTCATTTTCGTCCTCCCTAGGCTTATTCTAATCCAATTAGGGTTTTTAACCAATCGTGTGCATCCAATATGTGATTTTGTGTCATTGGTTGAACATTTAGGTCATTTTCGTCCACCCTAGGTTTATTCTAATCCAATTAGGGTTTTTAACCCATCTTGTGCATCCAATATGTGATTTTGTGTCATTTTGTGTCATTGGTTGAACATTTAGGTCATTTTCGTCCTCCCTAGGCTTATTCTAATCCAATTAGGGTTTTTAACCAATCTTGTGCAACCAATATGTGATTTTGTGTCATTTTGTGTCATTGGTTGAACATTTAGGTCATTTTCGTCCTCCCTAGGCTTATTCTAATCCAATTAGGGTTTTTAACCAATCTTGTGCGTCCAATATGTGATTTTGTGTAATTTTGTGTCATTGGTTGAACATTTAGGTCATTTTCGTCCTCCCTAGGCTTATTCTAATCCAATTAGGGTTTTTAACCAATCTTGTGCATCCAATATGTGATTTTGTGTCAGTTTGTGTCATTGGTTGAACATTTAGGTCAATTTCATCGTCCCTAAGCTTATTCTAATCCAATTAGGGTTTTTAACCAATCTTGTGCATCCAATATGTGATTTTGTGTCATTGGTTGAACATTTAGGTCATTTTCGTCCTCCCTAGGCTTATTCTAATCCAATTAGGGTTTTTAACCAATCTTGAGCATCCAATATGTGATTTTGTGTCATTTTGTGTCATTTGTTGAACATTTAGGTCATTTTCGTCCTCCCTAGGCTTATTCTTATCCAATTTGGGGTTTTAACCAATCTTATGCATCCAATATGTGATTTTGTGTCATTTTGGGTCATTGGTTAAACATTTAGGTCATTTTCGTCCTCCCTAGGCTTATTCTAATCCAATTAGGGTTTTTAACCAATCTTGTGCATCCAATATGTGATTTTGTGTCATTGGTTGAACATTTAGGTCATTTTCGTCCTCTCTAGGGTTATTCTAATCCAATTAGGGTTTTTAACCAATCTTGTGCTTCCAATATGTGATTTTGTGTCATTGGTTGAACATTTAGGTCATTTTCGTCCTCCATAGGCTTATTCTAATCCACTTAGGGTTTTTAACCAATCTTGTGCATCCAATATGTGATTTTGTATCATTTTGTGTCATTGGTTGAACATTTAGCTCATTTTCGTCCTCCCCAGGCTTATTCTAATCCAATTAGGGTTTTTAACCAATCTTGTACATCCAATATGTGATTTTGTGTCCTTTTGTGTCATTGGTTGAACTTTTAGGTCATTTTCGTCCTCCCTAAGCTTATTCTAATCCAATTAGGTTTTTAAAAAATCTTGTGCATTCAATAAGTTATTTTGTGTCATTTTGTGTCATTGGTTGAACATTTAGCTCATTTTCGTCCTCCCCAGGCTTATTCTAATCCAATTAGGGTTTTTAACCAATCTTGTACATCCAATATGTGATTTTGTGTCATTGGTTGAACATTTAGGTCATTTTCGTCCTCCATAGGCTTATTCTAATCCACTTAGGGTTTTTAACCAATCTTGTGCATCCAATATGTGATTTTGTATCATTTTGTGTCATTGGTTGAACATTTAGGTCATTTTCGTCCTCCCTAAGCTTATTCTAATCCAATTAGGTTTTTAACCAATCTTGTGCATCCAATATGTGATTTTGTATCATTTTGTGTCATTGGTTGAACTTTTAGGTCATTTTCGTCCTCCCTAAGCTTATTCTAATCCAATTAGGTTTTTAACAAATCTTGTGCATTCAATAAGTTATTTTGTGTCATTTTGTGTCATTGGTTGAACATTTAGCTCATTTTCGTCCTCCCCAGGCTTATACTAATCCAATTAGGGTTTTTAACCAATCTTGTACATCCAATATGTGATTTTGTGTCCTTTTGTGTCATTGGTTTAACATTTAGGTCATTTTCGTCCTACCTAAGCTTATTCTAATCCTATTAGGTTTTTAACCAATCTTGTGCATCCAATAAGTTATTTTGTGTCCTTTTGTGTCATTGGTTTAACATTTAGGTCATTTTCGTCCTCCCTAAGCTTATTCTAATCCAATTAGGTTTTTAACCAATCTTGTGCATCCAATATGTGATTTAGTGTCCTTTTGTGTCATTGGTTGAACATTTAGGTCATTTTCGTCCTCCCTAAGCTTATTCTAATCCAATTAGGGTTTTTAACCAATCTTGTGCATCCAATATGTGATTTTGTGTCCTTTTGTGTCATTGGTTGAACATTTAGGTCATTTTCGTCCTCCCTAAGCTTATTCTAATCCAATTAGGTTTTTAACAAATCTTGTGCATTCAATAAGTTATTTTGTGTCATTGGTTGAACATTTAGCTCATTTTCGTCCTCCCCAGGCTTATTCTAATCCAATTAGGGTTTTTAACCAATCTTGTACATCCAATATGTGATTTTGTGTCCTTTTGTGTCATTGGTTTAACATTTAGGTCATTTTCGTCCTACCTAAGCTTATTCTAATCCAATTAGGTTTTTAACCAATCTTGTGCATCCAATAAGTTATTTTGTGTCCTTTTGTGTCATTGGTTTAACATTTAGGTCATTTTCGTCCTCCCTATGCTTATTCTAATCCAATTAGGTTTTTAACCAATCTTGTGCATCCAATAAGTTATTTTGTGTCATTTTGTGTCATTGGTTGAACATTTAGGTCATTTTCGTCCTCCCTAAGCTTATTCTATTCCAATTAGGTTTTTAACCAATCTTGTGCATCCAATATGTGATTTTGTGTCATTGGTTGAACATTTAGGTCATTTTCGTCCTCCCTAGGCTTATTCTAATCCAATTAGGGTTTTTAACCAATCTTGTGCATCCAATATGTGATTTTGTGTCATTGGTTGAACATTTAGGTCATTTTGGTCCACCCTAGGCTTATTCTAATCCAATTAGGGTTTTTAACCAATCTTGTGCATCCAATATGCGATTTTGTGTCATTGGTTGAACATTTAGGTCATTTTCGTCCTCCCTAGGCTTATTCTAATCCAATTAGGGTTTTTAACCAATCTTGTGCATCCAATATGTGATTTTGTGTCATTGGTTGAACATTTAGGTAATTTTCGTCCTCCCTAGGTTTTATTCTAATCCAATTAGGATTTTTAACCAATCTTGTGCATCCAATATGTGATTTTGTGTCATTTTGTGTCATTTGATGAAAATTTAGGTCATTTTCGTCCTCCCTAGGCTTATTCTAATCCAATTAGGGTTTTTAACCAATCTTGTGCATCCAATATGTTATTTTGTGTCATTTTGTGTCATTTGTTCAACATTTAGGTCATTTTCGTCCTCCGTAGGCTTATTCTAATCCAATTAGGGTTTTTAACAAATCTTGTGCATCCAATATGTGATTTTCTGTCATTTTGTGTCATTGGTTGAACATTTAGGTCATTTTCGTCCTCCCTAGGATTATTATAATCCAATTAGGGTTTTTAACCAATCTTGTGCATCCAATATGTGATTTTGTGTCATTTTGTGTTGTTGGTTGAACATATAGATCATTTTCGTCCTCCATAGGCTTATTCTAATCCAATTAGGGTTTTTAACCAATCTTGTGCATCCAATATGTGATTTTGTGTCATTGGTTGATCATTTAGGTCATTTTCGTCCTCCCTAGGCTTATTCTAATCCAATTAGGGTTTTTAACCAATCTTGTGCATCCAATATGTGATTTTGTATCATTTTGTGTCATTGGTTGAACATTTAGGTCATTTTCGTCCTCCCTATGCCTATTCTAATCCAATTAGGGTTTTTAACCAATCTTGTGCATCCAATATGTGATTTTGTGTCATTTTGTGTCATTGGTTGAACATTTAGGTTATTTTCGTCCTCCCTAGGCTTATTCTAATCCAATTAGGGTTTTGAACCAATCTTGTGCATCCAATATGTGATTTTGTGTCATTTTGTGTCATTGGTTGAACATTTAGGTCATTTTCGTCCTCCTTAGGGTTATTCTAATCCAATTAGGGTTTTTAACCAATCTTGTGCATCCAATATGTGATTTTGTGTCATTTTGTGTCATTGGTTGAACATTTAGGTCATTTTCGTCCTCCCTAGGCTTATTCTAATCCAATTAGGGTTTTTAACCAATCTTGTGCATCCAATATGAATTTTGTGTCATTTTCTGTCTTTGGTTGAACATTTAAGTCATTTTCGTCCTCCCTAGGCTTATTCTAATCTAATTAGGGTTTTTAACCAATCTTGTGCATCCAATATGTGATTTTGTGTCATTGGTTGAACATTTAGGTCATTTTCATCCTCCCTAGGCTTATTCTAATCCAATTAGGGTTTTTAACCAATCTTGTGCATCCAATATGTGATTTTGAGTCATTTTGTGTCATTGGTTGAACATTTAGGTCATTTTCGTCCTCCCTAGGCTTATTCTAATCCAATTACGGTTTTTAACCAATCTTGTGCATCCAATATGTGATTTTGTGTCATTTTGTGTCATTGGTTGAACATTTAGGTCATTTTCATCCTCCCTAGGCTTATTCTAATCCAATTAGGGTTTCTAACCAATCTTGTGCATCCAATATGTGATTTTGTGTCATTGGTTGAACATTTAGGTCATTTTCGTCCTCCCTAGGCTTATTCTAATCCAATTAGGGTTTTTAACCAATCTTGTGCATCCAATATGTGATTTTGTGTCATTGGTTGAACATTTAGGTCATTTTCGTCCTCCCTAGGCTTATTCTCATCCAATTAGGGTTTTTAACCATTCTTGTGCATCCAATATGTGATTTTGTGTCATTTTGTGTCATTGGTTGAACATTTAGGTCATTTTCGTCCTCCCTAGGCTTATTCTAATCCAATTAGGGTTTTTAACCAATCTTGTGCATCCAATATGTGATTTTGTGTCATTTTGTGTCATTGGTTGAACATTTAGGTCATTTTCGTCCTCCCTAGGCTTATTCTAATCCAATTAGGGTTTTTAACCAATCTTGTGCATCCAATATGTAATTTTGGGTCATTTTGTGTCATTGGTTGAACATTTAGGTCATTTTCGTCCTCCCTTGGCTTATTCCAATCCAATTAGGGTTTTTAACCTATCTTGTGCATCCAATATGTGATTTTGTGTCATTGGTTGAACATTTAGGTCATTTTCGTCCTCCCTAGGCTTATTCTAATCCAATTAGGGTTTTTAACCAATCTTGTGCATCCAATATGTGATTTTGTGTCATTGGTGTAACATTTAGGTCATTTTCGTCCTCCCTAGGCTTATTCTAATCCAATTAGGGTTTTTAACCAATCTTGTGCATCCAATATGTGATTTTGTGTCATTTTGTGTCATTGGTTGAACATTTAGGTCATTTTCGTCCTCCCTAGGCTTATTCTAATCCAATTAGGGTTTTTAACCAATCTTGTGCATCCAATATGTGATTTTGTGTCATTTTGTGTCATTGGTTGAACATTTAGGTCATTTTCGTCCTCCCTAGGCTTAATCTAATTCAATTAGGGTTTTTAACCAATCTTGAGCATCCAATATGTGATTTTATGTAATTGGTTGAACATTTAGGTCATTTTCGTCCTCCCTTGGGTTATTCTTATCCAATTAGGGTTTTTAACAAATCTTGTGCATCCAATATGTGATTTTGTGTCATTTTGTATCATTGATTGAACATTTAGGTCATTTTCGTCCTCCCTAGGCTTATTCTAATCCAATTAGGGTTTTTAACCAATCTTGTGCATCCAATATGTGATTTTGTGTCATTTTGTGTCATTGGTTGAACATTTAGGTCATTTTCGTCCTCCCTGGGCTTATTCTAATCCAATTAGGGTTTTTAACCAATCTTGTGCATCCAATATGTGATTTTGTGTCATTTTGTGTCATTGGTTGAACATTTAGGTCATTTTCGTCCTCCCTAGGCTTATTCTAATCCAATTAGGGTATATAACCAATCTTGTGCATCCAATATGTGATTTTGTGTCATTGGTTGAACATTTAGGTCATTTTCCTCCTCCCTAGGCTTATTCTAATCCAATTAGGGTTTTTAACCAATCTTGTGCATCCAATATGTGATTTTGTGTCATTGGTTGAACATTTAGGTCATTTTCGTCCTCCCTAGGCTTATTCTAATCCAATTAGGGTTTTTAACAGATCTTGTGCATCCAATATGTGATTTTGTGTCATTTTGTGTCATTGGTTGAACATTTAGGTCATTTTCGTCCTCCCTAGGCTTATTCTAATCCAATTAGGGTTTTTAACCAATCTTGTGCATCCAATATGTGATTTTGTGTCATTTTGTGTCATTGGTTGAACATTTAGGTCATATTCGTCCTCCCTAGGCTTATTCTAATCCAATTAAGGTTTTTAACCAATCTTGTGCATCCAATATGTGATTTTGTGTCATTTTGTGTCATTGGTTGAACATTTAGGTCATTTTCGTCCTCCCTAGGCTTATTCTAATCCAATTAGGGTTTTTAACCAATCTTGTGCATCCAATATGTGATTTTGTGTCATTTTGTGTCATTGGTTGAACATTTAGGTCATTTCGTCCTCCCTAGGCTTATTCTAAAACAATTAGGGTTTTTAACCAATCTTGTGCATCCAATATGTGATTTTGTGTCATTTTGTGTCATTGGTTGAACATTTAGGTCATTTTCGTCCTCCCTAGGCTTATTCTAATCCAATTAGGGTTTTTAACCAATCTTGTGCATCCAATATGTGATTTTGTGTCATTGGTTGAACATTTAGGTCATTTTCCCATAGGCTTATTCTAATCCAATTAGAGTTTTAAACCAATCTTGTGCAATTAATATGTGATTTTGTGTCATTTTGTGTCATTGGTTGAACATTTAGGTCATTTTCGTCCCCCCTAGGCTTATTCTAATCCAATTATGGTTTTTAACCAATCTTGTGCATCCAATGTGTGATTTTGTGTCATTTTGTGTCATTGGTTGAACATTAAGGTCATTTTCGTCCTCCCTAGACTTATTCTAATCCAATTAAGGTTTTTAACCAATCTTGTGCATCCAATATGTGATTTTGTGTCATTTTGTGTCATTGGTTGAACATTAAGGTCATTTTCGTCCTCCCTAGGCTTATTCTAATCCAATTAGGGTTTTTAACCAATCTTGTGCATCCAATATGTGATTTTGTGTCATTGGTTGAACATTTAGGCCATTTTCGTCCTCCTTGGGCTTATTCTAATCCAATTAGGGTTTTTAACCAATCTTGTGCATCCAATATGTGATTTTGTGTCATTGGTTGAACATTTAGGTCATTTTCCCCTAGGCTTATTCTAATCCAATTAGGGTTTTAAACCAATCTTGTGCATCCAATATGTGATTTTGTGTCATTTTGTGTCATTGGTTGCACATTAAGGTCATTTTCGTCCTCCCTAGGCTTATTCTAATCCAATTAGGGTTTTTAACCAATCTTGAGCATCCAATATGTGATTTTGTGTCATTTTGTGTCATTGGTTGAACATTTAGGTCATTTTCGTCCTCCCTAGGCTTATTCTAATCAAATTAGGGTTTTTAAGCAATCTTGTGCATCCAATATGTTATTTTGTGTCATTGGTTGAACATTTTGTTCATTTTCGCCCACCCTAGGCTTATTCTAATCCAATTAGGGTTTTCAACAAATCTTGTGCATCCAATATGTGATTTTGTGTCATTGGTTGAAAATTTAGGTCATTTTCGTCCTCCCTACGCTTATTCTAATCCAATTAGGGTTTTTAACCAATCTTGTGCATCCAATATGTGATTTTGTGTCATTTTGTGTCATTGGTTGAACATTTAGGTCATTTTCGTCCTCCCTAGGCTTATTCTAATCCAATTAGGGTTTTTAACCAATCTTGTGCATCCAATATGTGATTTTGTGTCATTTTGTGTCATTGGTTGAACATTTAGGTCATTTTCGTCCTCCCTAGGCTTAATCTAATCCAATTAGGGTTTTTAACCAATCTTGAGCATCCAATATGTGATTTTATGTAATTGGTTGAACATTTAGGTCATTTTCGTCCTCCCTTGGGTTATTCTTATCCAATTAGGGTTTTTAACAAATCTTGTGCATCCAATATGTGATTTTGTGTCATTTTGTATCATTGATTGAACATTTAGGTCATTTTCGTCCTCCCTAGGCTTATTCTAATCCAATTAGGGTTTTTAACCAATCTTGTGCATCCAATATGTGATTTTGTGTCATTTTGTGTCATTGGTTGAACATTTAGGTCATTTTCGTCCTCCCTGGGCTTATTCTAATCCAATTAGGGTTTTTAACCAATCTTGTGCATCCAATATGTGATTTTGTGTCATTTTGTGTCATTGGTTGAACATTTAGGTCATTTTCGTCCTCCCTAGGCTTATTCTAATCCAATTAGGGTTTTTAACCAATCTTGTGCATCCAATATGTGATTTTGTGTCATTTTGTGTCATTGGTTGAACATTTAGGTCATTATCTTCCTCCCTAGGCTTATTCTAATCTAGTTAGGGTTTTTAACCAATCTTCTGCATCCAATATGTGATTTTGTATCATTTTGTGTCATTGGTTGAACATTTAGGTCATTTTCGTCCTCCCTAGGCTTATTTTAATCCAATTAGGGTTTTTAACCAATCTTGTGCATCCAATATGTGATTTTGTGTCATTGGTTGAACATTTAGGTCATTTTCGTCCTCCCTAGGCTTATTCTAATCCAATTAGGGTTTTCAACCAATCTTGTGCATCCAATATGTGATTTTGTGTCATTTTGTGTCATTTGTTGAACATTTAGGACATTTTCGTCCTCCCTAGGCTTATTCTAGTCCAATTAGGGTTTTTAACCAATCTTGTGCATCCAATATGTGATTTTGTGTCATTTTGTGTCATCAGTTGAACATTTAGGTCGTTTTCGTCCTCCCTAGGCTTATTCTAATCCGATTAGGGTTTTTAACCAATCTTGTGCATCCAATATGTGATTTTGTGTCATTTTGTGTCATTGGTTGAACATTTAGGTCATTTTCGTCCTCCCTAGGCTTATTCTAATCCAATTAGGGTTTTTAACCAATCTTGTGCATCCAATATGTGATTTTGTGTCATTGGTTGAACATTTAGTTCATTTTCGTCCTCCCTAGGCTTATTCTATTCCATTTAGGGTTTTTAACCAATCTTCTGCATCCAATATGTGATTTTGTGTCATTTTGTGTCATTGGTTCAACATTTAGGTCATTTTCGTCCTCCCTAGGGTTATTTTAATCCAATTAGGATTTTTAACCAATCTTGTGCATCCAATATGTGATTTTGTGTCATTTTGTGTCATTGGTTGAACATTTAGGTCATTTTCGTCCTCCCTAGGCTTATTCTAATCCAATTAGGGTTTTTAACCAATCTTGTGCATCCAATATGTGATTTTGTGTCATTTTGTGTCATTGGTTGAACATTTAGGTCATATTCGTCCTCCCTAGGCTTATTCTAATCCAATTAAGGTTTTTAACCAATCTTGTGCATCCAATATGTGATTTTGTGTCATTTTGTGTCATTGGTTGAACATTTAGGTCATTTTCGTCCTCCCTAGGCTTATTCTAATCCAATTAGGGTTTTTAACCAATCTTGTGCATCCAATATGTGATTTTGTGTCATTTTGTGTCATTGGTTGAACATTTAGGTCATTTTCGTCCTCCCTTGGCTTATTCTTATCCAATTAAGGTTCTTAACCAATCTAGTGCATCCAATGTGTGATTTTGTGTCATTTTGGGTCATTGGTTGAACATTTAGGTCATTTTCGTCCTCCCTAGGCTTATTCTAATCCAATTAGGGTTTTTAACCAATCTTGTGCATCCAATATGTGATTTTGTGTCATTTTGTGTCATTGGTTGAACATTTAGGTCATTTTCGTCCTCCCTAGGCTTATTCTAATCCAATTAGGGTTTTTAACCAATCTTGTGCATCCAATATGTGATTTGGTGTCATTGGTTGAAAATTTAGGTCATTTTCGTCCTCCCTAGGCTTATTCTAATCCAATTAGCGTTTTTAACCAATCTTGTGCGTCCAATATGTGATTTTGTGTCATTGGTTGAACATTTAGGTCATTTTCGTCCTCCACAGGCTTATTCTAATCCAATTAGGGTTTTTAACCAATCTTGTGCATCCAATATGTGATTATGTGTTGTTTTGTGTCATTGGTTGAACATTTAGGTCATTTTCGTCCTCCCTAGGCTTATTCTAATCCAATTAGGGTTTTTAACCAATCTTGTGCATCCAATATGTGATTTTGTGTCATTTTGTGTCATTGGTTGAACATTTAGGTCATTTTCGTCCTCCCTAGGCTTATTCTAATCCAATTAGGGTTTTTAACCAATCTTGTGCATCCAATATGTGATTTTGTGTCATTGGTTGACCTTTTAGGTCATTTTCGTCCTCCCTAGGCTTATTCTAATCCAATTAGGGTTTTTAACCAATCTTGTGCATCCAATATGTGATTTTGTGTCATTTTGTGTCATTGGTTGAACATTTAGGTCATTTTCGTCCTCCCTAGGCTTATTCTAATCCAATTAGGTTTTAACCAATCTTGTGCATCCAATATGTGATTTTGTGTCATTTTGTGTCATTGGTTGAACATTTAGGTCATTTTCGTCCTCCCTAGGCTTATTCTAATCCAATTAGGGTTTTTAACCAATCTTGTGCATCCAATATGTGATTTTGTGTCATTGGTTGAACATTTAGGTCATTTTCGTCCACCCTAGGTTTTTTCTAATCCAATTAGGGTTTTTAACCAATCTTGTGCATCCAATATGTGATTTTGTGTCATTTTGTGTCATTGGTTGAACATTTAGGTCATTTTCGTCCTCCCTAGGCTTATTCTAATCCAATTAGGGTTTTTAACCAATCTTGTGCATCCAATATGAGATTATGTGTCATTGGTTGAACATTTAGGTCATTTTCGTCCTCCCTAGGCTTATTCTAATCCAATTAGGGTTTTTAACCAATCTTGTGCATCCAACATGTGATTTTGTCATTGGTTGAACATTTAGGTCATCTTCGTCCTCCCTAGGCTTATTCTAATCCAATTAGGGTTTTTAACCAATCTTGTGCATCCAATATGTGATTTTGTGTCATTGGTTGAACATTTAGGTCATTTTCGTCATCGCTAGGCTTATTGTAATCTAATTAGGATTTTTAACCAATCTTGTGCATCCAATATGTGATTTTGTGTCATTTTGTGTCATTGGTTGAACATTTAGGTCATTTTCGTCCTCCCTAGGCTTATTCTAATCCAATTAGGGTTTTTAACCAATCTTGTGCATCCAATATGTGATTTTGTGTCATTTTGTGTCATTGGTTGAACATTTAGGTCATTTTCGTCCTCCCAAGGCTTATTCGTATCCAATTAGGGTTTTTAAACAATCTTGTGCATCCAATACGTGATTTTGTGTCATTGGTTGCACATTTAGGTCATTTTCGTCCTCCCTAGGCTTATTCTAATCCAATTAGGGTTTTTAACCAATCTTGTGCATCCAATATGTGATTTTGTGTCATTTTGTGTCATTGGTTGAACATTTAGATCATTTTCGTCCTCCCTAAGCTTATTCTAATCCAATTAGGGTTTTTAACCAATATTGTGCATCCAATATGTGATTTTGTGTCATTTTGTGTCATTGGTTGAACATTTAGGTCATTTTCGTCCTCCCTAGGCTTATTCTAATCCAATTAGGGTTTTTAACCAATCTTGTGCATCCAATATGTGATTTTGTGTCATTGGTTAAACATTTAGGTCATTTTCGTCCCCCTTAGGCTTATTCTAATCCAATTAGGGTTTTTAACCAATCTTGTGCATCCAATATGTGATTTTGTGTCATTGGTTGAACATTTAGGTCATTTTCTTCCTCCCTAGGCTTATTCTAATCCAATTAGGGTTTTTATCCAATCTTGTGCATCCAATATGTGATTTTGTGTCATTGGTTGAACATTTAGGTCATTTTCGTCCTCCCTAGGCTTATTCTAATCCAATTAGGATTTTTAACCAATCTTGTGGATCCAATATGTGATTTTGTGTCATTTTGTGTCATTTGATGAAAATGTAGGTCATTTTCGTCCTCCCTAGGCTTATTCTAATCCAATTAGCATTTTTAACCAATCTCATGCATCCAATATGTGATTTTGTGTCATTTTGTGTCATTGGTTGAACATTTAGGTCATTTTCGTCCTCCCTAGGCTTATTCTAATCCAATTAGGGTTTTTAACCAATCTTGTGCATCCAATATGTGATTTTGTGTCATTTTGTGTCATTGGTTGAACATTTAGGTCATTTTCGTCCTCCCTAGGCTTATTCTAATCATATTAGGGTTTTTAACCAATCTTGTGCATCCAATATGTGATTTTGAGTCATTTTTTGTCATCGGTTGAACATTTAGGTCATTTTCGTCCTCCCTAGGCTAATTCTAATCCAATTAGGGTTTTTAACCAATCTTGTGCATCCAATATGTGATTTTGTGTCATTTTGTGTCATTGGTTGAACATTTAGGTCATTTTCATCCTCCCTAGGCTTATTCTAATCCAATTAGGGTTTTTAACCAATCTTGTGCATCAAATATGTGATTTTGTGTCATTTTGTGTCATTGGTTGAACATTTAGGTCATTTTCGTCCTCCCAAGGCTTATTCTAATCCAATTAGGGTTTTTAACCAATCTTGTGCATCCAATATGTGATTTTGTGTCATTTTGTGTCATTGGTTGAACATTTAGATCATTTTCGTCCTTCCTATGCTTGTTCTAATCCAATTACGGTTTTTAACCAATCTTGTGCATCCAATATGTGATTTTGTGTCATTTTGTGTCATTGGTTGAACATTTAGGTCATTTTCGTCCTCCCTAGGCTTATTCTAATCCAATTAGGGTTTTTAACCAATCTTGTGCATCCAATATGTGATTTTGTGTCATTTTGTGTCATTGGTTGAACATTTAGGTCATTTTCGTCCTCCCTAGGCTTATTCTAATCCAATTAGAGTTTTTAACCAATCTTGTGCATCCAATACGTGATTTTGTGTCATTTGTTGAACATTTAGGTCATTTTCGTCATCGCTATGCTTATTCTAATCCAATTAGGGTTTTTAACCAATCTTGTGCATCCAATATGTGATTTTGTGTCATTTTGTGTCATTGGTTGAACATTTAGGTCATTTTCGTCCTCCCTAGGCTTATTCTAATCCAATTAGGGTTTTTAACCAATCTTGTGCATCCAATATGTGATTTTGTGTCATTTTGTGTCATTGGTTGAACATTTAGGTCATATTCGTCCTCCCTAGGCTTATTCTAATCCAATTAAGGTTTTTAACCAATCTTGTGCATCCAATATGTGATTTTGTGTCATTTTGTGTCATTGGTTGAACATTTAGGTCATTTTCGTCCTCCCTAGGCTTATTCTAATCCAATTAGGGTTTTTAACCAATCTTGTGCATCCAATATGTGATTTTGTGTCATTTTGTGTCATTGGTTGAACATTTAGGTCATTTTTGTCCTCCCTAGGCTTATTCTAATCCAATTAGGGTTTTTAAGCAATCTTTTGCATCCAATATGTGATTTTGTGTCATTTTGTATCATTGGTTGAACATTTAGGTCATTTTCGTCCTCCTTGGGCTTATTCTAATCCAATTAGGGTTTTTAACCAATCTTGTGCATCGAATATGTGATTTTGTGTCCTTTTGTGTCATTGGTTGAACATTTAGGTCATTTTCGTCCTCCCTAGGCTTATTCTAATCCAATTAAGGTTTTTAACCAATCTTGTGCATCCAATATGTGATTTTGTGTCATTTTGTGTCATTGGTTGAACATTTAGGTCATTTTCGTCCTCCCTAGGCTTATTCTAATCCAATTAGGGTTTTTAACCAATCTTGTGCATCCAATATGTGATTTTGTTGCATTTTGTGTCATTGGTTGAACATTTAGGTCATTTTCGTCCTCCCTAGGCTTATTCTAATCCAATTAGGGTTTTTAACCAATCTTGTGCATCCAATATGTGATTTTGTGTCATTGGTTAAACATTTAGGTCATTTTCGTCCCCCTTAGGCTTATTCTAATCCAATTAGGGTTTTTAACCAATCTTGTGCATCCAATATGTGATTTTGTGTCATTGGTTGAACATTTAGGTCATTTTCTTCCTCCCTAGGCTTATTCTAATCCAATTAGGGTTTTTATCCAATCTTGTACATCCAATATGTGATTTTGTGTCATTGGTTGAACATTTAGGTCATTTTCGTCCTCCCTAGGCTTATTCTAATCCAATTAGGGTTTTTAACCAATCTTGTGCATCCAATATGTGATTTTGTGTCATTTTGTGTCATTGGTTGAACATTTAGGTCATTTTCGTCCTCCCTAGGCTTATTCTAATCCAATTAGGGTTTTTAACCAATCTTGTGCGTATAATAAGTGATTTTGTGTCATTGGTAATTCAATTAGGTCATTTTCGTCCTCACTAGGCTTATTCAAATCCAATTAGGGTTTTTAACTAATCTTGTGCATCCAATATGTGATTTTGTGTCATTTTGTGTCATTGGTTGAACATTTAGGTCATTTTCGTCCTCCCTAGGCTTATTCTAATCCAATTAGGGTTTTTAACCAATCTTGTGCATCCAATATGTGATTTTGTGTCATTTTGTGTCATTGGTTGAACATTTAGGTCATTTTCCTCCTCCCTAGGTTTATTCTAATCCAATTAAGGTTTTTAACCAATCTTGTGCATCGAATATGTGATTTTGTGTCATTTTGTGTCATTGGTTGAACATTTAGGTCATTTTCGTCCTCCCTAGGCTTATTCTAATCCAATTAGGGTTTTTAACTAATCTTGTGCATCCAATATGTGATTTTGTGTCATTTTGTGTCATTGGTTGAACATTTAGGTCATTTTCTTCCTCCCTAGGCTTATTCTAATCCAATTAGGGTTTTTAACCAATCTTGTGCATCCAATATGTGATTTTGTGTCATTTTGTGTCATTGGTTGAACCTTTGGGTCATTTTCGTCCTCCCTTGGCTTATTCTAATCCAATTAGGGTTTTTAACCAATCTTGTGCATCCAATATGTGATTTTGTGTCATTTTGTGTCATTGGTTGAACATTTAGGTCATTTTCGTCCTCCCTAGGCTTATTCTAATCCAATTAGGGTTTTTAACCAATCTTGTGCGTCCAATATGTGATTTTGTGCCATTTTGTGTCATTGGTTGAACATTTAGGTCATTTTCGTCCTCCCTAGGCTTATTCTAATCCATTTAGGGTTTTTAACCAATCTTGTGCATCCAATATGTGATTTTGTGTCATTTTGTGTCATTGGTTGAACATTTAGGTCATTTTCGTCCTCCCTAGGCTTATTCTAATCCAATAAGGGTTTTTAACCAATCTTGTGCATCCAATATGTGATTTTGTGTCATTTTGTGTCGTTTGTTGAACATTTAGGTCATTTTCGTCCTCCCTAGGCTTATTCTAATCCAATTAGGGTTTTTAACCAATCTTGTGCATCCAATATGTGATTTTGTGTCATTTTGTGTCATTGGTTGAACATTTAGGTCATTTTCGTCCTCCCTAGGCTTATTCTAATCCAATAAGGGTTTTTAACCAATCTTGTGCATGCAATATGTTATTTTGTTTCATTTTGTGTCATTGGTTGAACATTTCGGTCATTTTCGTCCTCCCTAGGCTTATTCTAATCCAATTAGGGTTTTTAACCAATCTTGTGCATCCAATATGTGATTTTGTGTCATTTTGTGTCATTGGTTGAACATTTAGGTCATTTTCGTCCTCCCTAGGCTAATTCTAATCAAATTAGTGTTTTTAACCAATCTTGAGCATCCAATATGTGATTTTGTGTCATTATGTGTCATTGGTTGAACATTTAGGTCATTTTCGTCCTCCCTAGGCTTATTCTAATCCAATTAGGGTTTTTAACCAATCTTGTGCATCCAATATGTGATTTTGTGTCATTGGTTGAACATTTCGGTCATTTTCGTCCTCCCTAGGCTTATTCTAATCCAATTAGGGTTTTTAACCAATCTTGTGGATCCAATATGTGATTTTGTGTCATTTTGTGTCATTGGTTGAACATTTAGGTCATTTTCGTCCTCCCTAGGCTTATTCTAATACAATTACGGTTTTTAACCAATCTTGTGCATCCAATATGTGATTTTGTGTCATTGGTTGAACAATTAGGTCATTTTCGTCCTCCCTAGGCTTATTCTAATCCAATTAGGGTTTTTAACCAATCTTGTGCATCCAATATGTGATTTTGTGTCATTTTGTGTCATTGGTTGAACATTTAGGTCATTTTCGTCCTCCCTAGGCTTATTCTAATCCAATTATGGTTTTTAACCAATCTTGTGCATCAATTATGTGATTTTGTGTCATTTTGTGTCATTGTTTGAACATTTAGGTCATTTTCGTCCTCCCTAGGCTTATTCTAATCCAATTATGGTTTTTAACCAATCTTGTGCATCCAATATGTGATTTTGTGTCATTTTGTGTCATTGGTTGAACATTTAGGTCATTTTCGTCCTCCCTAGGGTTATTCTAATCCAATTAGGGTTTTTAACCAATCTTGTGCATCCAATATGTGATTTTGTGGCATTGGTTGAACATTTAGGTCATTTTCCTCCTCCCTAGGCTTATTCTAATCCAATTAGGGTTTTTAACCAATCTTGTGCATCCAATATGTGATTTTGTGCCATTGGTTGAACATTTAGATCATTTTCGTCCTCCGTAGGCTTATTCTAATCCACTTAGGGTTTTTAACCAATCTTGTGCATCCAATACGTGATTTTGTATCATTTTGTGTCACTGGTTGAACATTTAGATCATTTTCGTCCTCCCTAGGCCTATTCTAATCCAATTAGGGTTTTTAACCAATCTTGTGCATCCAATATGTGATTTTGTGTCATATTGTGTCATTGGTTAAACATTTAGGTCATTTTCGTCCTCCCTAGGCTTATTCTAATCCAATTAGGGTTTTTAACCAATCTTGTGCATCCAATATGTGATTTTGTGTCATTTTGTGTCATTGGTTGAACATTTAGGTCATTTTCGTCCTCCCTAGGCTTATTCTAATCCACTTAGGGTTTTTAACCAATCTTGTGCATCCAATATGTGATTTTGTGTCATTTTGTGTCATTGGTTGAACATTTACGTCATTTTCGTCCTCCCTAGGCTTATTCTAATCCAATTAGGGTTTTTAACCAATCTTGTGCATCCAATATGTGATTTTGTGTCATTTTGTGTCATTCGTTGAACATTTAGGTCAATTTCGTCCTCCCTAGGCTTATTCTAATCCAATTAGGGTTTTTAACCAATCTTGTGCATCCAATATGTGATTTTGTGTCATTGATTGAACATTTAGGTCATTTTCGTCCTCCCTAGGCTTATTCTAATCCACTTAGGGTTTTTAACCAATCTTGTGCATCCAATATGTGATTTTGTGTCATTTTGTGTCAATGGTTGAACATTTACGTCATTTTCGTCCTCCCTAGGCTTATTCTAATCCAATTAGGGTTTTTAACCAATCTTGTGCATCCAATATGTGATTTTGTGTCATTCGTTGAACATTTAGGTCATTTTCGTCCTCTCTAGGGTTATTCTAATCCAATTAGGGTTTTTAACCAATCTTGTGTTTCCAATATGTGATTTTGTGTCATTGGTTGAACATTTAGGTCATTTTCGTCCTCCATAGGCTTATTCTAATCCACTTAGGGTTTTTAACCAATCTTGTGCATCCAATATGTGATTTTGTATCATTTTGTGTCATTGGTTGAACATTTAGGTCATTTTCGTCCTCCCTATGCCTATTCTAATCCAATTAGGGTTTTTAACCAATCTTGTGCATCCAATATGTGATTTTGTGTCATTTTGTGTTATTGGTTGAACATTTAGGTCATTTTTGTCCTCCCTAGGCTTATTCTAATCGAATTAGGGTATATAACCAATCTTGTGCATCCAATATGTGATTTTGTGTCATTGGATGAACATTTAGGTCATTTTGGTCGTCCCTAGGCTTATTCTAATCCACTTAGGGTTTTTAACCAATCTTGTGCATCCAATATGTGATTTTGTGTCATTTTGTGTCAATGGTTGAACATTTACGTCATTTTCGTCCTCCCTAGGCTTATTCTAATCCAATTAGGGTTTTTAACCAATCTTGTGCATCCAATATGTGATTTTGTGTCATTGGTTGAACATTTAGGTCATTTTCGTCCTCCCTAGGTTTATTCTAATCCAATTAGGGTTTTTAACCAATCTTGTGCATCCAATATGTGATTTTGTGTCATTGGTTGAACATTTAGTTCATTTTGGTCCTCCCTCGGCTTATTCTAATCCAATTAGGGTTTTTAACCAATCTTGTGCATCCAATATGTGATTTTGTGTCATTGGTTGAACATTTAGGTCATTTTCGTCCTCCCTAGGCTTATTCTAATCCAATTAGGGTTTTTAACCAATCTTGTGCATCCAATATGTGATTTTGTGTCATTGGTTGAACATTTAGGTCATTTTCGTCCTCCCTAGGCTTATTCTAATCCAATTAGGGTTTTTAACCTATCTTGGGCATGCAATATGTGATTTTGTGTCATTTTGTGTCATTGGTTGAACATTTAGGTCATTTTCGTCCTCCCTAGGCTTATTCTAATCCAATTAGGGTTTTTAACCAATCTTGTGCATCCAATATGTGATTTTGTGTCATTTTGTGTCATCAGTTGAACATTTAGGTCGTTTTCGTCCTCCCTAGGCTTATTCTAATCCAATTAGGGTTTTCAACCAATTTGTGCATCCAATATGTGATTTTGTGTCATTTTGTGTCATTGGTTGAACATTTAGGTCATTTTCGTCCTCCCTAGGCTTATTCTAATCCAATTAGGGTTTTTAACCAATCTTGTGCATCCAATATGTGATTTTGTGTCATTTTGTGTCATTGGTTGAACATTTAGGTCATATTCGTCCTCCCTAGGCTTATTCTAATCCAATTAAGGTTTTTAACCAATCTTGTGCATCCAATATGTGATTTTGTGTCATTTTGTGTCATTGGTTGAACATTTAGGTCATTTTCGTCCTCCCTAGGCTTATTCTAATCCAATTAGGGTTTTTAACCAATCTTGTGCATCCAATATGTGATTTTGTGTCATTTTGTGTCATTGGTTGAACATTTAGGTCATTTTCGTCCTCCCCAGGCTTATTCTAATCCAATTAGGGTTTTTCACGAATCCTGTGCATCCAATATGTGATTTTGTGTCATTTTGTGTCATTGGTTGAACATTTAGGTCATTTTCGTCCTCCCTAGGGTTATTTTAATCTAATTAGGATTTTTAACCAATCTTGTGCATCCAATATGTGATTTTGTGTCATTTTGTGTCATTGGTTGAACATTTAGGTCATTTTCGTCCTCCCTAGGCTTATTCTAATCCAATTAGGGTTTTTAACCAATCTTGTGCATCCAATATGTGATTTTGTGTCATTTTGTGTCATTGGTTGAACATTTAGCTCATTTTCGTTCTCCCTACGCTTATTCTAATCCAATTAGGGTTTTTAACCAATCTTGTGCATCCAATATGTGATTTTCTGTCATTTTGTGTCATTGGTTGAACATTTAGGTCATTTTCGTCCTCCCTATGCTTATTCTAATCGAATTAGGGTTTTTAGCCAATTTTGTGCATCCAATATGTAGTTTTGTGTCATTGGTTGAACATTTAGGTCATTTTTGCCTCCCTTGGCTTATTCTCATCCAATTAGGGTTTTTAACCTATCTTGTGCATCCAATATGTGATTTTGTGTCATTTTGTGTCATTGGTTGAACATTTAGGTCATTTTCGTCCTCCCTAGGCTTATTCTAATCCAATTAGGGTTTTTAACCAATCTTGTGCATCCAATATGTGATTTTGTGTCATTGGTTGAACATTTAGGTCATTTTCGTCCTCTCTAGGCTTATTCTAATCCAATTAGGGTTTTTAACCAATCTTGTGCATCCAATATGTGGTTTTGTGTCATTTTGTGTCATTGGTTGAACATTTAGGTCATTTTCGTCCTCCCTAGGCTTATTCTAATCCAATTAGGGTTTTTAACCAATCTTGTGCATCCAATATGTGATTTTGTGTCATTAGTTGAACATTTAGGTCATTTTCGTCATCCCTAGGCTTATTCTAATCCGATTAGGGTTTTTAACCAATCTTGTGCATCCAATATGTGATTTTGTGTCATTTTGTGTCATTGGTTGAACATTTAGGTCATTTTCGTCCTCCCTAGGCTTATTCTAATCCAATTAGGGTTTTTAACCAATCTTGTGCATCCAATATGTGATTTTGTGTCACTTTGTGTCATTGGTTGAACATTTAGGTCATTTTCGTCCTCCCTAGGCTTATTCCAATGCAATTAGGGTTTTTAACCAATCCTGTGCATCCAATATGTGATTTTGTGTCATTTTGTGTCATTGGTTGAACATTTAGGTCATTTTCGTCCTCCCTAGGCTTATTCTAATCCAATTAGGGTTTTTAACCAATCTTGTGCATCCAATATGTGATTTTGTGTCCTTATGTGTCATTGGTTGAACATTTAGGTCATTTTCGTCCTCCCTAGGCTTATTCTAATCCAATTAGGGTTTTTAACCAATCTTGTGCATGCAATATGTGATTTTGTATCATTTTATGTCATTGGTTGAACATTTAGGTCATTTTCGTCCTCCCTAAGCTTATTCTAATCCAATTAGGGTTTTTAACCAATCTTGTGCATCCAATATGTGATTTTGTGTCCTTTTGTGTCATTGGTTGAACATTTAGGTCATTTTCGTCCTCCCTAGGCTTATTCTAATCCAATTAGGGTTTTTAACCAATCTTGTGCATCCAATATGTGATTTTGTGTGATTGGTTGAACATTTAGGTCATTTTCGTCCTCCCTAAGCTTATTCTAATCCAATTAGGGTTTTTAACCAATCTTGTGCATCCAATATGTGATTTTGTGTCCTTTTGTGTCATTGGTTGAACATTTAGGTCATTTTCGTCCTCCCTAGGCTTATTCTAATCCAATTAGGGTTTTTAACCAATCTTGTGCATCCAATATGTGATTTTGTGTACTTTTGTGTCATTGGTTGAACATTTAGGTCATTTACGTCCTCCCTAAGCTTATTCTAATCCAATTAGGTTTTTAACCAATCTTGTGCATCCAATATGTGATTTTGTGTCATTTTGTGTCAATGGTTGAACATTTACGTCATTTTCGTCCTCCCTAGGCTTATTCTAATCCAATTAGGGTTTTTAACCAATCTTGTGCATCCAATATGTGATTTTGTGTCATTTTGTGTCATTGGTTGAACATTTAGGTCATTTTCGTCTTCTCTAGGGTTATTCTAATCCAATTAGGGTTTTTAACCAATCTTGTGCTTCCAATATGTGATTTTGTGTCATTGGTTGATCATTTAGGTCATTTTCGTCCTCCATAGGCTTATTCTAATCCACTTAGGGTTTTTAACCAATCTTGTGCATCCAATATGTGATTTTGTATCATTTTGTGTCATTGGTTGAACATTTAGCTCATTTTCGTCCTCCCCAGGCTTATTCTAATCCAATTAGGGTTTTTAACCAATCTTGTACATCCAATATGTGATTTTGTGTCCTTTTGTGTCATTGGTTTAACATTTAGGTCATTTTCGTCCTCCCTAAGCTTATTCTAATCCAATTAGGTTTTTAACCAATCTTGTGCATCCAATATGTGATTTTGTATCATTTTGTGTCATTGGTTGAACATTTAGGTCATTTTCGTCCTCCCTAAGCTTATTCTAATCCAATTAGGGTTTTTAACCAATCTTGTGCATCCAATATGTTATTTTGTGTCCTTTTGTGTCATTGGTTGAACATTTAGGTCATTTTCGTCCTCCCTAAGCTTATTCTAATCCAATTAGGTTTTTAACCAATCTTGTGCATCCAATATGTGATTTTGTATCATTTTGTGTCATTGGTTGAACTTTTAGGTCATTTTCGTCCTCCCTAAGCTTATTCTAATCCAATTAGGGTTTTTAACCAATCTTGTGCATCCAATATGTGATTTTGTGTCCTTTTGTGTCATTGGTTGAACATTTAGGTCATTTTCGTCCTCCCTAAGCTTATTCTAATCCAATTAGGTTTTTAACCAATCTTGTGCATCCAATATGTGATTTTGTATCATTTTGTGTCATTGGTTGAACATTTAGGTCATTTTCGTCCTCCCTAAGCTTATTCTAATCCAATTAGGTTTTTAACCAATCTTGTGCATCCAATATGTGATTTTGTGTCCTTTTGTGTCATTGGTTGAACATTTAGGTCATTTTCGTCCTCCCTAGGCTTATTCTAATCCAATTAGGGTTTTTAACCAATCTTGTGCATCCAATATGTGATTTTGTGTCCTTTTGTGTCATTGGTTGAACATTTAGGTCATTTTCGTCCTGCCTAGGCTTATTCTAATCCAATTAGGGTTTTTAACCAATCTTGTGCATCCAATATGTGATTTTGTGTCATTTTGTGTCATTGGTATAACATTTAGGTCATTTTCGTCCTCCCTAGGCTTATTCTAATCCAATTAGGGTTTTTAACCAATCTTGTGCATCCAATATGTGATTTTGTGTCATTTTGTGTCATTGGTTGAACATTTAGGTCATTTTCGTCCTCCCTAGGCTTATTCTAATCCAATTAGGGTCTTAAACAAATCTTGTGCATCCAATATGTGATTTTGGGTCATTTTGTGTCATTGGTTGAACATTTAGGTCATTTTCGTTCTCCCTAGGCTTATTCTAATCCAATTAGGGTTTTTAACCAATCTTGTGCATCCAATATGTGATTTTGTGTCATTGGTTGAACATTTAGGTCATTTTCCCCAAGGCTTATTCTAATTCAATTAGTGTTTTAAACCAATCTTGTGCATCCAATATGTGATTTTGTGTCATTTTGTGTCATTGGTTGAACATTTAGGTCATTTTCGTCCTCCCTAGACTTATTCCAATCCAATTAGGGTTTTTAACCAATCTTGTGCATCCAATATGTGATTTTGTGTCATTTTGTGTCATTGGTTGAACATTTAGGTCATTTTCGTCCTCCCTAGTCATATTTTAATCCAATTAGGGTTTTTAACCAATCTTGTGCATTCAATATGTGATTTTGTGTCATTGGTTGAACATTTAGGTCATTTTCGTCCTCCCTAGGCTTATTCTAATCCAATTAGGGTTTTTAACAAGTCTTGGGCATCCAATATGTGATTTTGTGTCATTTTGTGTCATTGGTTGAACATTTAGGTCATTTTCGTCCTCCCTAGGCTTATTCTAATCCAATTAGGGTTTTTAACCAATCTTGTGCATCCAATATGTGATTTTGTGTCATTTTGTGTCATTGGTTGAACATTTAGGTCATTTTCGTCCTCCCTATGCCTATTCTAATCCAATTAGGGTTTTTAACCAATCTTGTGCATCCAATATGTGATTTTGTGTCATTTTGTGTCATTGGTTGAACATTTAGGTCATTTTCGTCCTCCCTAAGCTTATTCTAATCCAATTAGGTTTTTAACCAATCTTGTGCATTCAATATGTTATTTTGGGTCATTTTGTGTCATTGGTTGAACATTTAGGTCATTTTCGTCCTCCCTAAGCTTATTCTAATCCAATTAGGTTTTTAGCCAATCTTGTGCATCCAATATGTGATTTTGTGTCCTTTTTGTCATTGGTTGAACATTTAGGTCATTTTCGTCCTCCCTAAGCTTATTCTAATCCAATTAGGTTTTTAACCAATCTTGTGCATCCAATAAGTTATTTTGTGTCATTTTGTGTCATTGGTTGAACATTTAGGTCATTTTCGTCCTCCCTAAGCTTATTCTAATCCAATTAGGTTCTTAACCAATCTTGTGCATCCAATATGTGATTTTGTGTCATTGGTTGAACATTTAGGTCATTTTCGTCCTCCATAGGCTTATTCTAATCCACTTCGGGTTTTTAACCAATCTTGTGCATCCAATATGTGATTTTGTATCATTTTGTGTTATTGGTTGAACATTTAGGTCATTTTCGTCCTCCCTAAGCTTATTCTAATCCAATTAGGTTTTTAACCAATCTTGTGCATTCAATATGTTATTTTGGGTCATTTTGTGTCATTGGTTGAACATTTAGGTCATTTTCGTCCTCCCTAAGCTTATTCTAATCCAATTAGGGTTTTTAACAAATCTTGTGCATTCAATAAGTTATTTTGTGTCATTGGTTGAACATTTAGCTCATTTTCGTCCTCCCCCGGCTTATTCTAATCCAATTAGGGTTTTTAACCAATCTTGTACATCCAATATGTGATTTTGTGTCCTTTTGTGTCATTGGTTTAACATTTAGGTCATTCTCGTCCTCCCTAAGCTTATTCTAATCCAATTAGATTTTTAACCAATCTTGTGCATCCAATATGTGATTTTGTGTCATTGGTTGAACATTTAGGTCATTTTCGTCCTCTCTAGGCTTATTCTAATCCAATTAGGGTTTTTAACCAATCTTGTACATCCAATATGTGATTTTGTGTCATTCGTTGAACATTTAGGTCATTTTCGTCCTCCCTAAGCTTATTCTAATCCAATTAGGTTTTTAACCAATCTTGTGCATCCAATATGTGATTTTGTATCATTTTGTGTCATTGGTTGAACATTTAGGTCATTTTCGTCCTCCCTAAGCTTATTCTAATCCAATTAGGTTCTTAACCAATCTTGTGCATCCAATATGTGATTTTGTGTCATTGGTTGAACATTTAGGTCATTTTCGTCCTCCCTAGGCTTATTCTAATCCACTTAGGGTTTTTAACCAATCTTGTGCATCCAATATGTGATTTTGTGTCATTTTGTGTCAATGGTTGAACATTTACATCATTTTCGTCCTCCCTAGGCTTATTCTAATCCAATTAGGATTTTTAACCAATCTTGTGCATCCAATATGTGATTTTGTGTCATTGGTTGAACATTTAGGTCATTTTCGTCCTCTCTAGGGTTATTCTAATCCAATTAGGGTTTTTAACCAATCTTGTGCTTCCAATATGTGATTTTGTGTCATTGGTTGAACATTTAGGTCATTTTCGTCCTCCATAGGCTTATTCTAATCCACTTAGGGTTTTTAACCAATCTTGTGCATCCAATATGTGATTTTGTATCATTTTGTGTCATTGGTTGAACATTTAGCTCATTTTCGTCCTCCCCAGGCTTATTCTAATCCAATTAGGGTTTTTAACCAATCTTGTACATCCAATATGTGATTTTGTGTCCTTTTGTGTCATTGGTTGAACTTTTAGGTCATTTTCGTCCTCCCTAAGCTTATTCTAATCCAATTAGGTTTTTAACAAATCTTGTGCATTCAATAAGTTATTTTGTGTCATTTTGTGTCATTGGTTGAACATTTAGCTCATTTTCGTCCTCCCCAGGCTTTTTCTAATCCAATTAGGGTTTTTAACCAATCTTGTACATCCAATATGTGATTTTGTGTCCTTTTGTGTCATTGGTTTAACATTTAGGTCATTTTCGTCCTCCCTAAGCTTATTCTAATCCAATTAGGTTTTTAACCAATCTTGTGCATCCAATAAGTTATTTTGTGTCATTTTGTGTCATTGGTTGAACATTTAGGTCATTTTCGTCCTCCCTAAGCTTATTCTATTCCAATTAGGTTTTTAACCAATCTTGTGCATCCAATATGTGATTTTGTGTCATTGGTTGAACATTTAGGTCATTGGTTGAACATTTAGGTCATTTTCCTCCTCGCTAGGCTTATTCTAATCCAATTAGGGTTTTTAACCAATCTTGTGCATCCAATATGTGATTTAGTGTCCTTTTGTGTCATTGGTTGAACATTTAGGTCATTTTCGTCCTCCCTAAGCTTATTCTAATCCAATTAGGGTTTTTAACCAATCTTGTGCATCCAATATGTGATTTTGTGTCCTTTTGTGTCATTGGTTGAACATTTAGGTCATTTTCGTCCTCCCTAAGCTTATTCTAATCCAATTAGAGTTTTTAACCAATCTTGTGCATCCAATATGTGATTTTGTATCATTTTGTGTCATTGGTTGAACATTTAGGTCATTTTCGTCCTCCCTAAGCTTATTCTAATCCAATTAGAGTTTTTAACCAATCTTGTGCATCCAATATGTGATTTTGTTTCCTTTTGTGTCATTGGTTGAACATTTAGGTCATTTTCGTCCTCCCTAAGCTTATTCTAATCCAATTAGGTTTTTAACCAATCTTGTGCATTCAATATGTTATTTTGGGTCATTTTGTGTCATTGGTTGAACATTTAGGTCATTTTCGTCCTCCCTAAGCTTATTCTAATCCAATTAGGTTCTTAACCAATCTTGTGCATCCAATATGTGATTTTGTGTCATTGGTTGAACATTTAGGTCATTTTCGTCCTCCCTAGGCTTATTCTAATCCAATTAGGGTTTTTAACCAATCTTGTGCATCCAATATGTGATTTTGTGTCATTCGTTGAACATTTAGGTCATTTTCGTCCTCCCTAAGCTTATTCTAATCCAATTAGGTTTTTAACCAATCTTGTGCATCCAATATGTGATTTTGTATCATTTTGTGTCATTGGTTGAACATTTAGGTCATTTTCGTCCTCCCTAAGCTTATTCTAATCCAATTAGGGTTTTTAACCAATCTTGTGCATCCAATATGTGATTTTGTGTCCTTTTGTGTCATTGGTTGAACATTTAGGTCATTTTCGTCCTCCCTAAGCTTATTCTAACCCAATTAGGGTTTTTAACCAATCTTGTACATCCAATATGTGATTTTGTGTCCTTTTGTGTCATTGGTTTAACATTTAGGTCATTTTTGTCCTCCCTAAGCTTATTCTAATCCAATTAGGTTTTTAACCAATCTTGTGCATCCAATAAGTTATTTTGTGTCAATTTGTGTCATTGGTTGAACATTTAGGTCATTTTCGTCCTCTCTAGGCTTATTCTAATCCAATTAGGGTTTTTAACCAATCTTGTGCATCCAATATGTGATTTTGTGTCATTGGTTGAACATTTAGGTCATTTTCGTCCTCCCTAGGCTTATTCTAATCCAATTAGGGTTTTTAACCAATCTTGTGCATCCAATATGTGATTTTGTGTCATTGGTTCAACATTTAGGTCATTTTAGTCCTCCCTAGGCTCTTTTTAATCCAATTAGGGTTTTTAACCAATCTTGTGCATCCAATATATGATTTTGTGTCATTGGTTGAACATTTAGGTCATTTTCGTCCTCGCTATGCTTATTCTAACCAAATTAGGGTTTTTAGCCAATCTTGTGCATCCAATATGTGATTTTGTGTCATTTTGTGTCATTGGTTGAACATTTAGGTCATTTTCGTCCTCCCTTGGCATATTCTAATCCAATTCAGGTTCTTAACCAATCTTGTGCATCCAATGTGTGATTTTGTGTCATTTTGTGTCATTAGTTGAACATTTAGGTCATTTTCGTCCTCCCTAGGCTTATCCTAATCCAATTAGGGTTTTTAACCAATCTTGTGCATCCAATATGTGATTTTGTGTCATTGGTTGAACATATAGGTCATTTTCGTCCTCCCAAGGTTTATTCTAATCCAATTAGGGTTTTTAACCAATCTTGTGCATCCAATATGTGATTTTGTGTCATTGGTTGAACATTTAGGTCATTTTCGTCCTCTCTAGGCTTATTCTAATCCAATTAGGGTTTTTAACCAATCTTGTGCATCCAATATGTGATTTTGTGTCATTGGTTGAACATTTAGGTCATTTTCGTCCTCTCTAGGCTTATTCTAATCCAATTAGGGTTTTTAACCAATCTTGTGCATCCAATATGTGATTTTGTGTCATTTTGTGTTATTGGTTGAACATTTAGGTCATTTTCGTCCTCCCTAGGCTTATTCTAATCCAATTAGGGTTTTTAACCAATCTTGTGCATCCAATATGTGATTTTGTGTCATTGGTTGAACATTTAGGTCATTTTCGTCCTCCCTAGGCTTATTCTAATCCAATTAGGGTTTTTAACCAATCTTGTGCATCCAATATGTGATTTTGTGTCACTTGTAATCCGATTAGGTCATTTTCGTCCTCGCTTAACTTATTCTAATCCAATTAGGGTTTTTAACCAATCTTGTGCATCCAATATGTGATTTTGTGTCATTGGTTGCACATTTAGGTCATTTTCGTCCTCCCTAGGCTTATTCTAATCCAATTAGGGTTTTTAACCAATCTTGTGCATCCAATATGTGATTTTGTGTCATTGGTTGAACATTTAGGCAAATTTCGTCCTCGCTAGGCTTATTCTAATCCAATTAAGATTTTTAACCAATCTTATGCATCCAATATGTGATTTTGTGTCATTGGTTGCACATTTAGGTCATTCTCGTCCTCCCTAGGCTTATTCTAATCCAATTAGGGTTTTTAACCAATCTTGTGCATCCAATATGTGATTTTGTGTCATTGGTTGCACATTTAGGTCATTTTCGTCCTCCCTAGGCTTATTCTAATCCAATTAGGGTTTTTAATTAATCTTGTGCATCCAATATGTGATTTTGTGTCATTGGTTGAACATTTAGGTCATTTTCGTCCTCCCTAGGCTTATTCTAATCCAATTAGGGTTTTTAACCAATCTTGTGCATCCAATATGTGATTTTGTGTCATTGGATGAACATTTAGGTCATTTTCGTCCTCTCTAGGCTTATTCTAATCCAATTAGGGTTTTTAACCAATCTTGTGCATCCAATATGTGATTTTGTGTCATTGGTTGAACATTTATGTCATTTTCGTCCTCCCTAGGCTTATTCTAATCCAATTAGGGTTTTTAACCAATCTTGTGCATCCAATATGTGATTTTGTGTCATTGGTTGAACATTTAGGTCATTTTCGTCCTCCATAGGCTTATTCTAATCCACTTAGGGTTTTTAACCAATCTTGTGCATCCAATATGTGATTTTGTATCATTTTGTGTCATTGGTTGAACATTTAGGTCATTTTCGTCCTCCCTAGGCTTATTCTAATCCAATTAGGGTTTTTAACCAATCTTGTGCATCCAATATGTGATTTTGTGTCATTTTGTGTCATCGGTTGAACATTTAGGTCATTTTCGTCCTCCCTATGCTTATTCTAATCCAATTAGGGTTTTTAACCAATCTTGTGCATCCAATATGTGATTTTGTGTCATTGTTTGAACATTTAGGTAATTTTCCTCCTCCCTAGGCTTATTCTAATCCAATTAGGGTTTTTAACATATCTTGTGAATCCAATATGTGATTTTGTGTCATTTTGTGTCATTGGTTGAACATTTAGGTGATTTTCGTCCTCCCTAGGCTTATTCTAATCCAATTAGGGTTTTTAACCAATCTTGTGCATCCAATATGTGATTTTGTGTCATTGGTTGCACATTTAGGTCATTTTCGTCCTCCCTAGGCTTATTCTAATCCAATTAGGGTGTTTAACCAATCTTGTGCATCCAATATGTGATTTTGTGTCATTGGTTGAACATTTAGGTCATTTTCGTCCTCCCTAGGCTTATTCTAATCCAATTAGGGTTTTTAACCAATCTTGTGCATCCAATATGTGATTTTGTGTCATTGGTTGCACATTTATGTCATTTTCGTCCTCCCTAGGCTTATTCTAATCCAATTAGGGTTTTTAACCAATCTTGTGCATCCAATATGTGATTTTGTGTCATTTTGTGTCATTGGTTGAACATTTAGGTCATTTTCGTCCTCTCTATGCTTATTCTAATCCAATTAGGGTTTTTAACCAATCTTGTGCATCCAATATGTGATTTTGTGTCATTGGTTGAACATTTAGGTCATTTTCGTCCTCCATAGGCTTATTCTAATCCACTTAGGGTTTTTAACCAATCTTGTGCATCCAATATGTGATTTTGTATCATTTTGTGTCATTGGTTGAACATTTAGGTCATTTTCGTCCTCCCTATGCCTATTCTAATCCAATTAGGGTTTTTAACCAATCTTGTGCATCCAATATGTGAATTTGTGTCATTTTGTGTCATTGGTTGAACATTTAGGTCATTTTCGTCGTCCCTAGGCTTATTCTAATCCAATTAGGGTTTTTAACCAATCTTGTGCATCCAATATGTGATTTTGTGTCATTGGTTGAACATTTAGGTCATTTTCGTCCTCCCTAGGTTTATTCTAATCCAATTAGGGTTTTTAACCAATCTTGTGCATCCAATATGTGATTTTGTGTCATTGGTTGAACATTTAGTTCATTTTGGTCCTCCCTCGGCTTATTCTAATCCAATTAGGGTTTTTAACCAATCTTGTGCATCCAATATGTGATTTTGTGTCATTGGTTGAACATTTAGGTCATTTTCGTCCTCCCTAGGCTTATTCTAATCCAATTAGGGTTTTTAACCAATCTTGTGCATCCAATATGTGATTTTGTGTCATTGGTTGAACATTTAGGTCATTTTCGTCCTCCCTAGGCTTATTCTAATCCAATTAGGATTTTTAATCAATCTTGTGCATCCAATATCTGATTTTGTGTCATTTTTTGTCATTCATTGAAAACTTAGGTCATTTTCGTCCTCCCTAGGCTTATTCTAATCCAATTAGGGTTTTTAACCAATCTTGTGCATCCAATATGTGATTTTGTGTCATTTTGTGTCATTGGTTGAACATTTAGTTCATTTTCGTCCTCCCTAGGCTTATTCTAATCCAATTAGGGTTTTTAACTAATCTTGTGCATATAATAAGTGATTTTGTGTCATTGGTAATCCAATAAGGTCATTTTCGTCCTTGCCAGGCTTATTCTAATCCAATTAGGGTTTTTAACCAATCTTGTGCATCCAATATGTGATTTTGTGTCATTGGTTGCACATTTAGGTCATTTTCGTCCTCCCTAGGCTTAGTCTAATCCGATTAGGGTTTTTAACCAATCTTGTGCATCCAATATGTGATTTTGTGTCATTGGTTGAACATTTAGGTCATTTTCGTCCTCCCTAGGCTTATTCTAATCCAATTAGGGTTTTTAACCAATCTTGTGCATCCAATATGTGATTTTGTGTCATTGGTTGAACATTTAAGTCATTTTCATCCTCCAAAGGCTTATTCTAATCCAATTAGGGTTTTTAATCAATCTTGTGCATCCAATATGTGATTTTGTGTCATTGGTTGAACATTTAGGTCATTTTCGTCCTCCCTAGGCTTATTCTAATCCAATTAGGGTTTTTAACCAATCTTGTGCATCCAATATGTGATTTTGTGTCATTGGTTGAACATTTAGGTCATTTTCGTCCTCCCTAGGCATATCCTAATCCAATTAGGGTTTTTAACCAATCTTGTGCATCCAATATGTGATTTTGTGTCATTGGTTGAACATATAGGTCATTTTCGTCCTCCCTAGGCTTATTCTAATACAATTAGGGTTTTTAACCAATCTTGTGCATCCAATATGTGATTTTGTGTCATTGGTTGAACATTTAGGTCATTTTCGTCCTCCCTAGGCTTATTCTAATCCAATTAGGGTTTTTAACCAATCTTGTGCATCCAATATGTGATTTTGTGTCATTTTGTGTCATTGGTTGAACATTTAGGTCATTTTCGTTCTCCCTAGGCTTATTCTAATCTAATTAGAGTTTTTAACCAATCTTGTGCATCCAATATGTGATTTTGTATCATTGGTTGAACATTTAGGTCATTTTCGTCCTCCCTAGGCTTATGCTAATCCAGCTAGGGTTTTTAACCAATCTTGTGCATCCAATATGTGATTTTGTGTCATTTTGTGTCATTGGTTGAACATTTAGGTCATTTTCGTCCTCCCTAGGCTTATTCTAATCCAATTAGGGTTTTTAACCAATCTTGTGCATCCAGTATGTGATTTTGTGTCATTGATTGAACATTTAGGTCATTTTCGTCCTCCCTAGGCTTATTCTAATCCAAATAGGGTTTTTAATCAATCTTGTGCATCCAATATGTGATTTTGTGTCATTGGTTGAACATTTAGGTCATTTTCGTCCTCCCTAGGCTTATTCTAATCCAATTAGGGTTTTTAACCAATCTTGTGCATCCAATATGTGATTTTGTGTCATTGGTTGAACATTTAGGTCATTTTCGTCCTCCCTAGGCTTATTCTAATCCAATTAGGGTTTTTAACCAATCGTGTGCATCCAATATGTGATTTTGTGTCATTGGTTGTACATTTAGGTCATTTTCGTCCTCCCTAGGCTTATTCTAATCCAATTAGGGTTTTTAACCAATCTTGTGCATCCAATATGTGATTTTGTGTCATTGGTTGAACATTTAGGTCATTTTCGTCCTTCCTAGGCTTATTCTAATCCAATTAAGGTTTTTAACCAATCTTGTGCATCCAATGTGTGATTTTGTGTCATTTTGTGTCATTGGTTGAACAATTAGGTCAATTTCGTCCTCCCTAGGCTTATTTTAATCCAATTAAGGTTTTTAACCAATCTTGTGCATCCAATATGTGATTTTGTGTCATTGGTTGAACATTTAGGTCATTTTCGTCCTCCCTAGGCTTATTCTAATCCAATTAGGGTTTTTAACCAATCTTGTGCATCCAATATGTGATTTTGTGTCATTGGTTGAACATTTAGGTCATTTTCGTCCTCCGTAGGCTTATTCTAATCCACTTAGGGTTTTTAACCAATCTTGTGCATCCAATATGTGATTTTGTGTCATTGGTTGAACATTTAGGTCATTTTCGTCCTCCCTAGGCTTATTCTAATCCAATTAGGGTTTTTAACCAATCTTGTGCATCCAATATGTGATTTTGTGTCATTTTGTGTCATTGGTTGAACATTTAGGTCATTTTCGTCCTCCCTAGGGTTATTCAAATCCAATTAGGGTTTTTAACCAATCTTGTGCATCCAATATGTGATTTTGTGTCATTGGTTGAACATTTAGGTCATTTTCGTCCTCCCTAGGCTTATTCTAATCCAATTAGGGTTTTTAACCAATCTTGTGCATCCAATATGTGATTTTGTGTAATTTTGTGTCATTGGTTGAACATTTAGGTCATTTTCGTCCTCCCTATGCTTATTCTAATCCAATTAGGGTTTTTAACCAATCTTGTGCATCCAATATGTGATTTTGTGTCATTGGTTGAACATTTAGGTCATTTTCGTCCTCTCTAGGCTTATTCTAATCCAATTAGGGTTTTTAACCAATCTTGTGCATCCAATATGTGATTTTGTGTCATTCGTTGAACATTTAGGTCATTTTCGTCCTCCCTAGGCTTATTCTAATCCAATTAGGGTTTTTAACCAATCTTGTGCATCCAATATGTGATTTTGTGTCATTCGTTGAACATTTAGGTCATTTTCGTCCTCCCTAGGGTTATTCTAATCCAATTAGGGTTTTTAACCAATCTTGTGCATCCAATATGTGATTTTGTGTCATTGGTTGAACATTTAGGTCATTTTCGTCCTCCCTAGGCTTATTCTAATCCAATTAGGGTTTTTAACCAATCTTGTGCATCCAATATGTGATTTTGTATCGTTTTGTGTCATTGGTTGAACATTTAGGTCATTTTCGTCCTCCCTAGGCTTATTCTAATCCAATTAGGGTTTTTAACCAATCTTGTGCATCCAATATGTGATTTTGTATCATTGGTTGAACATTTAGGTCATTTTCGTCCTCCCTAGGCCTATTCTAATCCAATTAGGATTTTTAACCAATCTTGTGCATCCAATATGTGATTTTGTGTCATTGGTTGCACATTTAGGTCATTTTCGTCCTCCCTAGGCTTATTCTAATCCAATTAGGGTTTTTAACCAATCTTGTGCATATAATAAGTGATTTTTTGTCATTGGTAATCCATTAAAGTTCATTTTTTTCCTCCCTAGACTTATTCTAATCCAATTAGGGTTTTTAACCAATCTTGTGCATCCAATATGTGATTTTGTGTCATTGGTTGAACATTTAGGTCATTTTCGTCCTCCCTAGGCTTATTCTAATCCAATTAGGGTTTTTAACCAATCTTGTGCATCCAATATGTGATTTTGTGTCATTCGTTGAACATTTAGGTCATTTTCGTCCTCCCTAAGCTTATTCTAATCCAATTAGGTTTTTAACCAATCTTGTGCATCCAATATGTGATTTTGTATCATTTTGTGTCATTGGTTGAACATTTAGGTCATTTTCGTCCTCCCTAAGCTTATTCTAATCCAATTAGGTTCTTAACCAATCTTGTGCATCCAATATGTGATTTTGTGTCATTGGTTGAACATTTAGGTCATTTTCGTCCTCCATAGGCTTATTCTAATCCACTTAGGGTTTTTAACCAATCTTGTGCATCCAATATGTGATTTTGTATCATTTTGTGTCATTGGTTGAACATTTAGGTCATTTTCGTCCTCCCTAAGCTTATTCTAATCCAATTAGGTTCTTAACCAATCTTGTGCATCCAATATGTGATTTTGTGTCATTGGTTGAACATTTAGGTCATTTTCGTCCTCCCTAGGCTTATTCTAATCCAATTAGGGTTTTTAACCAATCTTGTGCATCCAATATGTAATTTTTTGTCATTTTGTGTCATTGGCTGAACATTTAGGTCATTTTCGTCCTCCCTAGGCTTATTCTAATCCAATTAGGGTTTTTAACCAATCTTGTGCATCCAATATGTGATTTTGTGTCATTTTGTGTCATTGGTTGAACATTTAGGTCATTTTCGTCCTCTATAGGCTTATTCTAATCCAATTAGGGTTTTTAACCAATCTTGTGCATCCAATATGTGATTTTGTGTCATTGGTTGAACATTTAGGTCATTTTCGTCCTCCCTAGGCTTATTCTAATCCAATTAGGGTTTTTAACCAATCTTGTGCATCCAATATGTGATTTTGTGTCATTGGTTGAACATTTAGGTCATTTTCGTCCTCCGTAGGCTTATTCTAATCCAATTAGGGTTTTTAACCAATCTTGTGCATCCAATATGTGATTTTTTGTCATTGGTTGAATATTTAGGTCATTTTTGTCCTCCCTAGACTTATTCTAATCCAATTAGGGTTTTTAACCAATCTTGTGCATCCAATATGTGATTTTGTGTCATTTTGTGTCATTTGTTGAACATTTAGGTCATTTTCGTCCTCCGTAGGCTTATTCTAATCCAATTAGGGTTTTTAACCAATCTTGTGCATCCAATATGTGATTTTGTGTCATTGGTTGAACATTTAGGTCATTTTCGTCCTCTCTAGGCTTATTCTAATCCAATTAGGGTTTTTAACCAATCTTGTGCATCCAATATGTGATTTTGTGTCATTTTGTGTTATTGGTTGAACATTTAGGTCATTTTCGTCCTCCCTAGGCTTATTCTAATCCAATTAGGGTTTTTAACCAATCATGTGCATCCAATATGTGATTTTGTGTCATTTTGTGTCATTGGTTGAACATTTAGGTCATTTTCGTCCTCCCTAGACTTGTTGTAATCCAATTAGGGTTTTTAACCAATCTTGTGCATCCAATATGTGATTTAGTGTCATTTTGTGTCATTGGTTGAACATTTAGGTCATTTTCGTCCTCCCTAGGCTTATTCTAATCCAATTAGGGTTTTTAACCAATCTTGTGCATCCAATATGTGATTTTGTGTCATTGGTTGAACATTTAGGTCATTTTCGTCCTCCCTAGGCTTATTCTAATCCAATTAGGGTTTTTAACCAATCTTGAGTATCCAATATGTGATTTTGTGTCATTTTGTGTCATTGGTTGAACATTTAAGTCATTTTCGTCCTCCCTAAGCTTATTCTAATCCAATTAGGGTTTTTAACCAATCTTGTGCATCCAATATGTGATTTTGTGTCATTGGTTGAACATTTAGGTCATTTTCGTCCTCTCTAGGCTTATTCTAATCCAATTAGGGTTTTTAACCAATCTTGTGCATCCAATATGTGATTTTGTGTAATTTTGTGTCATTGGTTGAACATTTAGGTCATTTTCGTCCTCCCTAGGCTTATTCTAATCCAATTAGGGTTTTTAATTAATCTTGTGCATCCAATATGTGATTTTGTGTCATTTTGTGTCATTGGTTGAACATTTAGGTCATTTTCGTCCTCCCTAGGCTTATTCTAATCCAATTAGGGTTTTTAACCAATCTTGTGCATCCAATATGAGATTATGTGTCATTGGTTGAACATTTAGGTCATTTTCGTCCTCCCTAGGCTTATTCTAATCCAATTAGGGTTTCTAACCAATCTTGTGCATCCAATATGTGATTTTGTGTCATTCGTTGAACATTTAGGTCATTTTCATCCTCCCTAGGCTTATTCTAATCCAATTAGGGTTTTTAACCAATCTTGTGCATCCAATATGTGATTTTGTGTCATTGGTTGAACATTTAGGTCATTTTCGTCCTCCCTAGGCTTATTCTAATCCAATTAGGGTTTTTAACCAATCTTGTGCATCCAATATGTGATTTTGTGTCATTGGTTGAACATTTAGGTCATTTTCGTCCTCCCTAGGCTTATTCTAATCCAATTAGGGTTTTTAACCAATCATGTGTATCGAATATGTGATTTTGTGTCATTGGTTGAACGTTTAGGTCGTTTTCGTCCTCTCTAGACTTATTCTAATCCAATTAGGGTTCTGAACCAATCTTGTGCATCCAATATGTAATTTTGTGTCATTTTGTGTCATTGGTTGAACATATAGGTCATTTTCGTCCTCCATAGGCTTATTCTAATCCAATTAGGGTTTTTAACCAATCTTGTGCATCCAATATGTGATTTTGTATCATTTTGTGTCATTGGTTGAACATTTAGGTCATTTTCGTCCTCCCTAGGCTTATTCTAATCCAATTAGGGTTTTTAACCAATCTTGTGCAACCAATATGTGATTTTGTGTCATTGGTTGAACATTTAGGTCTATTTCGTCCTCCGTAGGCTTATTCTAATCCAATTAGGGTTTTTAACCAATCTTGTGCATCCAACATGTGATTTTGTGTCATTGGGTGAACATTTAGGTCATTTTCGTCCTCCCTAGGCTTATTCTAATCCAATTAGGGTTTTTAACCAATCTTGTGCATCCAATATGTGATTTTGTGTCATTGGTTGAACATTTAGGTCATTTTCGTCCTCCCTAGGCTTATTCTAATCCAATTAGGGTTTTTAACCAATCTTGTGCATCCAATATGTGATTTTGTGTCATTGGTTGAACATTTAGGTCATTTTCGTCCTCCCTAGGATTATTATAATCCAATTAGGGTTTTTAACCAATCTTGTGCATCCAATATGTGATTTTGTGTCATTGGTTGAATATTTAGGTCATTTTCGTCCTCTCTAGGCTTATTCTAATCCAATTAGGGTTTTTAACCAATCTTGTGCATCCAATATGTGATTTTGTGTCATTCGTTGAACATTTAGGTCATTTTCGTCCTCCCTAAGCTTATTCTAATCCAATTAGGTTTTTAACCAATCTTGTGCATCCAATATGTGATTTTGTATCATTTTGTGTCATTGGTTGAAC
>JBBPBQ010000008.1:8527129-8565166 GCA_037974755.1 Cicer yamashitae | reverse complement strand
TGAACATTTAGGTCATTTTCGTCCTCCCTAGGCTTATTCTAATCCAATTAGGGTTTTTAACCAATCTTGTGCATCCAATATGTGATTTTGTATCGTTTTGTGTCATTGGTTGAACATTTAGGTCATTTTCGTCCTCCCTATGCCTATTCTAATCCAATTAGGGTTTTTAACCAATCTTGTGCATCCAATATGTGATTTTGTGTCATTTTGTGTTATTGGTTGAACATTTAGGTCATTTTTGTCCTCCCTAGGCTTATTCTAATCGAATTAGGGTATATAACCAATCTTGTGCATCCAATATGTGATTTTGTGTCATTGGATGAACATTTAGGTCATTTTCGTCGTCCCTAGGCTTATTCTAATCCACTTAGGGTTTTTAACCAATCTTGTGCATCCAATATGTGATTTTGTGTCATTTTGTGTCAATGGTTGAACATTTACGTCATTTTCGTCCTCCCTAGGCTTATTCTAATCCAATTAGGGTTTTTAACCAATCTTGTGCATCCAATATGTGATTTTGTGTCATTGGTTGAACATTTAGGTCATTTTCGTCCTCCCTAGGTTTATTCTAATCCAATTAGGGTTTTTAACCAATCTTGTGCATCCAATATGTGATTTTGTGTCATTGGTTGAACATTTAGTTCATTTTGGTCCTCCCTCGGCTTATTCTAATCCAATTAGGGTTTTTAACCAATCTTGTGCATCCAATATGTGATTTTGTGTCATTGGTTGAACATTTAGGTCATTTTCGTCCTCCCTAGGCTTATTCTAATCCAATTAGGGTTTTTAACCAATCTTGTGCATCCAATATGTGATTTTGTGTCATTGGTTGAACATTTAGGTCATTTTCGTCCTCCCTAGGCTTATTCTAATCCAATTAGGGTTTTTAACCAATCTTGTGCATCCAATATGTGATTTTGTGTCATTGGTTGAACATTTAGGTCATTTTCGTCCTCCCTAGGCTTATTCTAATCCAATTAGGGTTTTAAACCAATCTTGTGCATCCAATATGTAATTTTGTGTGATTTTGTGTCATTGGTTGAACATTTAGGTCATTTTCGTCCTCCCTAGGCTTATTCTAATCCAATTAGGGTTTTTAACCAATCTTGTGCATCCAATATGTGATTTTGTGTCATTGGTTGAACATTTAGGTCATTTTCATACTCCCTAGGCTTATTCTAATACAATTAGGGTTTTTAACCAATCTTGTGCATCCAATATGTGATTTTGTGTCATTTTCTGTCATTGGTTGAACATTTAGGTCATTTTTGTCCTCCCTAGGCTTATTCTAATCCAATTAGGGTTTTTAACCAATCTTGTGCATCCAATATGTGATTTTGTGTTCGTTGGTTGAACATTTATGTCATTTTCGTCCTCCCTAGGCTTATTATAATCCAATTAGGGTTTTTAACCAATCTTGTGCATAAAATATGTGATTTTGTGTCATTGGTTGAACATTTAGGTCATTTTCGTCCTCCCTAGGCTTATTCTAATCCAATTAGGGTTTTTAACCAATCTTGTGCATCCAATATGTGATTTTGTGTCATTGGTTGAACATTTAGGTCATTTTCGTCCTCCCTAGGCTAATTTTAATCCAATTAGGGTTTTTAACCAATCTTGTGCATCCAATGTGTGATTTTGTGTCATTTTGTGTCATTGGTTGAACATTTAGGTCATGTTCGTCCTCCCTAGGCTTATTCTAATCCAATTAGGGTTTTTAACCAATCTTGTGCATCCAATGTGTGATTTTGTGTCATTTTGTGTCATTGGTTGAACATTTAGGTCATGTTCGTCCTCCCTAGGGTTATTCTAATCCAATTAGGGTTTTTAACCAATCTTGTGCATCCAATATGTGATTTTGTGTCATTGGTTGAACATTTAGGTCATTTTCGTCCTCCCTAGGCTTATTCTAATCCAATTAGGGTTTTTAACCAATCTTGTGCAACCAATATGTGATTTTGTGTAATTTTGTGTCATTGGTTGAACATTTAGGTCATTTTCGTCCTCCCTAGGGTTATTCTAATCCAATTAGGGTTTTTAACCAATCTTGTGCATCCAATATGTGATTTTGTGTCATTGGTTGAACATTTAGGTCATTTTCGTCCTCCCTAGGCTTATTCTAATCCAATTAGGGTTTTTAACCAATCTTGTGCATCCAATATGTGATTTTGTGTCATTGGTTGAACATTTAGGTCATTTTCATGCTCCAAAGGCTTATTCTAATCCAATTAGGGTTTTTAACCAATCTTGTGCATCCAATATGTGATTTTGTGTCATTGGTTGAACATTTAGGTCATTTTCGTCCTCCCTAGGCTTATTCTAATCCAATTAGGGTTTTTAACCAATCTTGTGCATCCAATATGTGATTTTGTGTCATTTTGTGTCATTGCTTGAACATTTAGGTCATTTTCGCCCTCCCTAAGCTTATTCTAATCCAATTAGGGTTTTTAACCAATCTTGTGCATCCAATATGTGATTTTGTGTCATTGGTTGAACATTTAGGTCATTTTCGTCCTCCCTAGGCTTATTCTAATCCAATTAGGGTTTTTAACCAATCTTGTGCATCCAATATGTGATTTTGTGTCATTCGTTGAACATTTAGGTCATTTTCGTCCTCCCTAAGCTTATTCTAATCCAATTAGGTTTTTAACCAATCTTGTGCATCCAATATGTGATTTTGTATCATTTTGTGTCATTGGTTGAACATTTAGGTCATTTTCGTCCTCCCTAAGCTTATTCTAATCCAATTAGGTTCTTAACCAATCTTGTGCATCCAATATGTGATTTTGTGTCATTGGTTGAACATTTAGGTCATTTTCGTCCTCCCTAGGCTTATTCTAATCCACTTAGGGTTTTTAACCAATCTTGTGCATCCAATATGTGATTTTGTATCATTTTGTGTCATTGGTTGAACATTTAGGTCATTTTCGTCCTCCCTAAGCTTATTCTAATCCAATTAGGTTTTTAACCAATCTTGTGCATCCAATATGTGATTTTGTATCATTTTGTGTCATTGGTTGAACTTTTAGGTCATTTTCGTCCTCCCTAAGCTTATTCTAATCCAATTAGGTTTTTAACCAATCTTGTGCATTCAATATGTTATTTTGGGTCATTTTGTGTCATTGGTTGAACATTTAGGTCATTTTCGTCCTCCCTAAGCTTATTCTAATCCAATTAGGTTCTTAACCAATCTTGTGCATCCAATATGTGATTTTGTGTCATTGGTTGAACATTTAGGTCATTTTCGTCCTCCCTAGGCTTATTCTAATCCAATTAGGGTTTTTAACCAATCTTGTGCATCCAATATGTGATTTTGTGTGATCTTGTGTCATTGGTTGAACATTATGTCATTTTCGTCCTCCATAGGCTTATTCTAATCCAATTAGGGTTTTCAACCAATCTTGTGCTTCCAATATGTGATTTTCTGTCATTGGTTGAACATTTAGGTCATTTTCGTCCTCCCTAGGCTTATTCTAATCCAATTAGGGTTTTTAACCAATCTTGTGCATCCAATATGTGATTTTGTGTCATTGGTTGAACATTTAGGTCATTTTCATTCTCCCTAGGCTTATTCTAATCCAATTAGGGTTTTTAACCAATCTTGTGCATCCAATATGTGATTTTGTGTCATTTTGTGTCATTGGTTGAACATTTAGGTCATTTTCGTCCTCCCTAGGCTTATTCTAATCCAATTAGGGTTTTTAACCAATTTTGTGCATCCAATATGTGATTTCATGTCATTTTGTGTCATTGGTTGAACATTTAGGTCATTTTCGTCCTCCCTAGGCTTATTCTATCCAATTAGGGTTTTTAACCAATCTTGTGCATCCAATATGTGATTTTGGGTCATTGGTTGAACATTTAGTTCATTTTCGTTCTCCCTAGGCTTGTTCTAATCCAATTAGGGTTTTTAACCAATCTTATGCATCCAATATGTGATTTTGTGTCATTTTGTGTCATTGGTTGAACATTTAGGTCATTTTCGTCCTCCCTAGGCTTATTCTAATCCAATTAGGGTTTTTAACCAATCTTGTGCATCCAACATGTGATTTTGTGTCATTGGTTGAACATTTAGGTAATTTTCGTCCTCCCTAGGCTTATTCTAATCCAATTAGGGTTTTTAACCAATCTTGTGCATTCAATATGTAATTTTGTGTCATTTTGTGTCAATGGTTCAACATTTAGGTCATTTTCGTCCTCCCTAGGCTTATTCTAATCCAATTAGGGTTTTTAACCAATCTTGTGCATCCAATATGTGATTTTGTGTCATTGGTTGAACATTTAGGTCATTTTCGTCCTCCCTAGGCTTATTCTAATCCAATTAGGGTTTTTAACCAATCTTGTGCATCCAATATGTGATTTTGTGTCATTTTGTGTCATTGGTTGAACATTTAGGTCGTTTTCGTCCTCCCTATGCTTATTCTAATCCAATTAGGGTTTTTAACCAATCTTGTGCATTCAATATGTGATTTTGTGTCATTGGTTGAACATTTAGGTCATTTTCGTCCTCCCTAGGCTTATTCTAAACCAATTAGGGTTTTTAACCAATCTTGTGCATCCAATATGTGATTTTGGGTCATTGGTTGAACATTTAGGTCATTTTTGTCCTCTCTAGGCTTATTCTAATCTAATTAGGGTTTTTAACCAATCTTGTGCATCCAATATGTGATTTTGTGTCATTTTGTGTCATTGGTTGAACATTTAGGTCATTTTCGTCCTCCCTAGGCTTATTCTAATCCAATTAGGGTTTTTAACCAATCTTGTGCATCCAATATGAGATTATGTGTCATTGGTTGAACATTTAGGTCATTTTCGTCCTCCCTAGGCTTATTCTAATCCAATTAGGGTTTCTAACCAATCTTGTGCATCCAATATGTGATTTTGTGTCATTCGTTGAACATTTAGGTCATTTTCATCCTCCCTAGGCTTATTCTAATCCAATTAGGGTTTTTAACCAATCTTGTGCATCCAATATGTGATTTTGTGTCATTGGTTGAACATTTAGGTCATTTTCGTCCTCCCTAGGCTTATTCTAATCCAATTAGGGTTTTTAACCAATCTTGTGCATCCAATATGTGATTTTGTGTCATTGGTTGAACATTTAGGTCATTTTCGTCCTCCCTAGGCTTATTCTAATCCAATTAGGGTTTTTAACCATTCTTGTGCATCCAATATGTGATTTTGTGTCATTTTGTGTCATCGGTTGAACATTTAGGTCATTTTCGTCCTCCCTAGGCTTATTCTAATCCAATTAGGGTTTTTAACCAATCTTGTGCATCCAATATGTGATTTTGTGTCATTTTGTGTCATTGGTTGAACATTTAGGTCATTTTCGTCCTCCCTAGGCTTATTCTAATCCAATTAGGGTTTTTAACCAATCTTGTGCATATGATAAGTGATTTTATGTCATTGGTAATCCAATTAGGTCATTTTCGTCCTCCCTAGGCTTATTACAATCCAATTAGGGTTTTTAACCAATCTTGTGCATCCAATATGTGATTTTGTGTCATTTTGTGTCATTGGTTGAACATTTAGGTCATTTTCGTCCTCCCTAGGCTTATTCTAATCCAATTAGGGTTTTTAACCAATCTTGTGCATCCAATATGTGATTTTGTGTCATTATGTGTCATTGGTTGAACATTTAGGTCATTTTGGTCCTCCCTAGGCATATTCTAATCCAATTAGGGTTTTTAACCAATCTTGTGCATCCAATATGTGATTTTGTGTCATTTTGTGTCATTGGTTGAACATTTAGGTCATTTTCGTCCTCCCTAGGCTTATTCTAATCCAATTAGGGTTTTTAACCAATCTTGTGCATCCAATATGTGATTTTATGTTATTTTGTGTCATTGGTTGAACATTTAGGTCATTTTCGTCTTCCCTAGGCTTATTCTAATCCAATTAGGGTTTTTAACCAATCTTGTGCATCCAATATGTGATTTTGTGTCATTTTGTGTCATTGGTTGAACATTTAGGTCATATTCGTCCTCCCTAGGCTTATTCTAATCCAATTAGGGTTTTTAACCAATCTTGTGCATCCAATATGTGATTTTGTGTCATTGGTTGAACATTAAGGTCATTTTTGTCCCCTTAGGCTTATTCTAATCCAATTAGGGTTTTTAACCAATCTTGTGCATCCAATATGTGATTTTGTGTCATTGGTTGAACATTTAGGTCATTTTCGTCCTCCCTAGGCTTATTCTAATCCAATTAGGGTTTTTAACCAATCTTGTGCATCCAATATGTGATTTTGTGTCATTGGTTGAACATTTAGGTCATTTTCGTCCTCTATAGGCTTATTCTAATCCAATTAGGGTTTTTAACCAATCTTGTGCATCCAATATGTGATTTTGTGTCATTGGTTGAACATTTAGGTCATTTTCGTCCTCCATAGGCTTATTCTAATCCACTTAGGGTTTTTAACCAATCTTGTGCATCCAATATGTGATTTTGTATCATTTTGTGTCATTGGTTGAACATTTAGGTCATTTTCGTCCTCCCTAAGCTTATTCTAATCCAATTAGAGTTTTTAACCAATCTTGTGCATCCAATATGTGATTTTGTTTCCTTTTGTGTCATTGGTTGAACATTTAGGTCATTTTCGTCCTCCCTAAGCTTATTCTAATCCAATTAGGTTTTTAACCAATCTTGTGCATTCAATATGTTATTTTGGGTCATTTTGTGTCATTGGTTGAACATTTATGTCATTTTCGTCCTCCCTAAGCTTATTCTAATCCAATTAGGTTTTTAGCCAATCTTGTGCATCCAATATGTGATTTTGTGTCCTTTTGTGTCATTGGTTGAACATTTAGGTCATTTTCGTCCTCCCTAAGCTTATTCTAATCCAATTAGGTTTTTAACCAATCTTGTGCATCCAATAAGTTATTTTGTGTCATTTTGTGTCATTGGTTGAACATTTAGGTCATTTTCGTCCTCCCTAAGCTTATTCTAATCCAATTAGGTTCTTAACCAATCTTGTGCATCCAATATGTGATTTTGTGTCATTGGTTGAACATTTAGGTCATTTTCGTCCTCCCTAGGCTTATTCTAATCCAATTAGGGTTTTTAACCAATCTTGTGCATCCAATATGTGATTTTGTGTCATTCGTTGAACATTTAGGTCATTTTCGTCCTCCCTAAGCTTATTCTAATCCAATTAGGTTTTTAACCAATCTTGTGCATCCAATATGTGATTTTGTATCATTTTGTGTCATTGGTTGAACATTTAGGTCATTTTCGTCCTCCCTAAGCTTATTCTAATCCAATTAGGTTCTTAACCAATCTTGTGCATCCAATATGTGATTTTGTGTCATTGGTTGAACATTTAGGTCATTTTCGTCCTCCCTAGGCTTATTCTAATCCACTTAGGGTTTTTAACCAATCTTGTGCATCCAATATGTGATTTTGTATCATTTTGTGTCATTTGTTAAACATTTAGGTCATTTTCGTCCTCCCTAGGCTTATTCTAATCCAATTAGGGTTTTTAACCAATCTTGTGCATCCAATATGTGATTTTGTGTCATTGGTTGAACATTTAGGTCATTTTCGTCCTCTCTAGGGTTATTCTAATCCAATAGGGTTTTTAACCAATCTTGTGCATCCAATATGTGATTTTGTGTCATTGGTTGAACATTTAGGTCATTTTCGTCCTCCCTAGGCTTATTCTAATCCAATTAGGGTTTTTAACCAATCTTGTGCATCCAATATGTGATTTTGTGTTATTTTGTGTCATTGGTTGAACATTTAAATCATTTTCGTCCTCCCTAGGCTTATTCTAATCCAATTACGGTTTTTAACCAATCTTGTGCATCCAATATGTGATTTTGTGTCATTTTGAGTCATTGGTTGAACATTTAGGTCATTTTCGTCCTCCCTAGGCTTATTCTAATCCAATTAGGGTTTTTAACCAATCTTGTGCATCCAATATGTGATTTTGTGTCATTTTGTGTCATTGGTTGAACATTTAGGTCATTTTCGTCCTCCCTAGGCTTATTCTAATCCAATTAGGGTTTTTAACCAATCTTGTGCATCCAATATGTGATTTTGTGTCATCAGTTGAACATTTTGGTCATTTTCGTCCTCCCTAGGCTTATTCTAATCCAATTAGGGTTTTTAACCAATCTTGTGCATCCAATATGTGATTTTGTGTCATTTTGTGTCATTGGTTGAACATTTAGGTCATTTTCATCCTCCCTAGGCTTATTCTAATTCAATTAGGGTTTTTAACCAATCTAGTGCATCCAATATGTGATTTTGTGTCATTAGTTGAACATTTAGATCATTTTCGTCCTCCCTAGGCTTATTCTAATCCAATTAGGGTTTTTAACCAATCTTGTGCATCCAATATGTGATTTTGTGTCATTTTGTGTCATTGGTTGAACATTTAGGTCATTTTCGTCCTCCCTAGGCTTATTCTAATCCAATTAGGGTTTTTAACCAATCTTGTGCATCCAATATGTGATTTTGTGTCATTATGTGTCATTGGTTGAACATTTAGGTCATTTTGGTCCTCCCTAGGCATATTCTAATCCAATTAGGGTTTTTAACCAATCTTGTGCATCCAATATGTGATTTTGTGTCATTTTGTGTCATTGGTTGAACATTTAGGTCATTTTCGTCCTCCCTAGGCTTATTCTAATCCAATTAGGGTTTTTAACCAATCTTGTGCATCCAATATGAGATTTTGTGTCATTGGTTGAATATTTAGGTCATTTTCATCCTCCCTAGGCTTATTCTAATCCAATTAGGGTTTTTAACCAATCTTGTGCATCCAAAATGTGATTTTGTGTCATTTGGTGTCATTGGTTGAACATTTAGTTCATTCGTCCTCCCTATGCTTATTCTAATCCAATTAGGGTTTTTAACCAATCTTGTGCATCCAATATGTGATTTTGTGTCATTTTGTGTCATTGGTTGAACATTTAGGTCATTTTCGTCCTCCCTAGGCTTATTCTAATCCAATTAGGGTTTTTAACCAATCTTGTGCATACAATATGTGATTTTGTGTCATTGGTTGAACATTTAGGTCATTTTCGTCCTCCCTAGGCTTATTCTAATCCAATTAGGGTTTTTAACCAATCTTGTGCATCCAAAATGTGATTTTGTGTCATTTTGTGTCATTGGTTGAACATTTAGGTCATTTTCGTCCTCCCTAAGCTTATTCTAATCCAATTAGGTTCTTAACCAATCTTGTGCATCCAATATGTGATTTTGTGTCATTGGTTGAACATTTAGGTCATTTTCGTCCTCCCTAGGCTTATTCTAATCCAATTAGGGTTTTTAACCAATCTTGTGCATCCAATATGTGACTTTGTGTCATTTTGTGTCATTGGTTGAACATTTAGGTCATTTTCGTCCTCCCTAGGCTTATTCTAATCCAATTAAGGTTTTTAACCAATCTTGTGCATCCAATATGTGATTTTGTGTCATTTTGTGTCATTGGTTGAACATTTAGGTCATTTTCGTCCTCCCTAGGCTTATTTTAATCCAATTAGGGTTTTTAACCAATCTAGTGCATCCAATATGTGATTTTGTGTCATTGGTTGAACGTTTAGGTCATTTTTGTCCTCGCTAGGCTTATTCTAATCCAATTAGGGTTTTTAACCAATCTTGTGCATCCAATATGTGATTTTGTGTCATTTTGTGTCATTGGTTGAACATTTAGGTCATTTTCGTCCTCCCTAGGCTTATTCTAATCCAATTAGGGTTTTTAACCAATCTTGTGCATCCAATATGTGATTTTGTGTCATTGGTTAAACATTTAGGTCATTTTCGTCCTCCCTAGGCTTATTTTAATCCAATTAGGGTTTTTAACCAATCTTGTGCATCCAATATGTGATTTTGTGTCATTTTGTGTCATTGGTTGAACATTTAGGTCATTTTCGTCCTCTCTAGGCTTATTCTAATCCAATTAGGGTTTTTAACCAATCTTGTGCATCCAATATGTGATTTTGTGTCATTGGTTAAACATTTAGGTCAATTTCGTCCTCCATAGGCTTATTCTAATCCACTTAGGGTTTATAACCAATCTTGTGCATCCAATATGTGATTTTGTATCATTTTGTGTCATTGGTTGAACATTTAGGTCATTTTCGTCCTCCCTATGCCTATTCTAATCCAATTAGGGTTTTTAACCAATCTTGTGCATCCAATATGTGATTTTGTGTCATTTTGTGTCATTGGTTGAACATTTAGGTCATTTTCGTCCTCCCTAGGCTTATTCTAATCCAATTAGGGTATATAACCAATCTTGTGCATCCAATATGTGATTTTGTGTCATTGGTTGAACATTTAGGTCATTTTCGTCCTCCCTAGGCTTATTCTAATCCACTTAGGGTTTTTAACCAATCTTGTGCATCCAATATGTGATTTTGTGTCATTTTGTGTCAATGGTTGAACATTTACGTCATTTTCGTCCTCCCTAGGCTTATTCTAATCCAATTAGGGTTTTTAACCAATCTTGTGCATCGAATATGTGATTTTGTGTCATTTTGTGTCATTGGTTGATCATTTAGGTCATTTTCGTCCTCTCTACGGTTATTCTAATCCAATTAGGGTTTTTAACCAATCTTGTACATCCAATATGTGATTTTGTGTCATTGGTTGAACATTTAGGTCATTTTCGTCCTCCATAGGCTTATTCTAATCCACTTAGGGTTTTTAACCAATCTTGTGCATCCAATATGTGATTTTGTATCATTTTGTGTCATTGGTTGAACATTTAGGTCATTTTCGTCCTCCCTAAGCTTATTCTAATCCAATTAGGTTTTTAACCAATCTTGTGCATTCAATATGTTATTTTGGGTCATTTTGTGTCATTGGTTGAACATTTAGGTCATTTTCGTCCTCCCTAAGCTTATTCTAATCCAATTAGGGTTTTTAACAAATCTTGTGCATTCAATAAGTTATTTTGTGTCATTGGTTGAACATTTAGCTCATTTTCGTCCTCCCCCGGCTTATTCTAATCCAATTAGGGTTTTTAACCAATCTTGTACATCCAATATGTGATTTTGTGTCCTTTTGTGTCATTGGTTTAACATTTAAGTCATTTTCGTCCTCCCTAAGCTTATTCTAATCCAATTAGATTTTTAACCAATCTTGTGCATCCAATATGTGATTTTGTGTCATTGGTTGAACATTTAGGTCATTTTCGTCCTCTCTAGGCTTATTCTAATCCAATTAGGGTTTTTAACCAATCTTGTGCATCCAATATGTGATTTTGTGTCATTCGTTGAACATTTAGGTCATTTTCGTCCTCCCTAAGCTTATTCTAATCCAATTAGGTTTTTAACCAATCTTGTGCATCCAATATGTGATTTTGTATCATTTTGTGTCATTGGTTGAACATTTAGGTCATTTTCGTCCTCCCTAAGCTTATTCTAATCCAATTAGGTTCTTAACCAATCTTGTGCATCCAATATGTGATTTTGTGTCATTGGTTGAACATTTAGGTCATTTTCGTCCTCCCTAGGCTTATTCTAATCCACTTAGGGTTTTTAACCAATCTTGTGCATCCAATATGTGATTTTGTATCATTTTGTGTCATTTGTTAAACATTTAGGTCATTTTCGTCCTCCCTAGGCTTATTCTAATCCAATTAGGGTTTTTAACCAATCTTGTGCATCCAATATGTGATTTTGTGTCATTGGTTGAACATTTAGGTCATTTTCGTCCTCTCTAGGGTTATTCTAATCCAATAGGGTTTTTAACCAATCTTGTGCATCCAATATGTGATTTTGTGTCATTGGTTGAACATTTAGGTCATTTTCGTCCTCCCTAGGCTTATTCTAATCCAATTAGGGTTTTTAACCAATCTTGTGCATCCAATATGTGATTTTGTGTTATTTTGTGTCATTGGTTGAACATTTAAATCATTTTCGTCCTCCCTAGGCTTATTCTAATCCAATTACGGTTTTTAACCAATCTTGTGCATCCAATATGTGATTTTGTGTCATTTTGAGTCATTGGTTGAACATTTAGGTCATTTTCGTCCTCCCTAGGCTTATTCTAATCCAATTAGGGTTTTTAACCAATCTTGTGCATCCAATATGTGATTTTGTGTCATTTTGTGTCATTGGTTGAACATTTAGGTCATTTTCGTCCTCCCTAGGCTTATTCTAATCCAATTAGGGTTTTTAACCAATCTTGTGCATCCAATATGTGATTTTGTGTCATCAGTTGAACATTTTGGTCATTTTCGTCCTCCCTAGGCTTATTCTAATCCAATTAGGGTTTTTAACCAATCTTGTGCATCCAATATGTGATTTTGTGTCATTTTGTGTCATTGGTTGAACATTTAGGTCATTTTCATCCTCCCTAGGCTTATTCTAATTCAATTAGGGTTTTTAACCAATCTAGTGCATCCAATATGTGATTTTGTGTCATTAGTTGAACATTTAGATCATTTTCGTCCTCCCTAGGCTTATTCTAATCCAATTAGGGTTTTTAACCAATCTTGTGCATCCAATATGTGATTTTGTGTCATTTTGTGTCATTGGTTGAACATTTAGGTCATTTTCGTCCTCCCTAGGCTTATTCTAATCCAATTAGGGTTTTTAACCAATCTTGTGCATCCAATATGTGATTTTGTGTCATTATGTGTCATTGGTTGAACATTTAGGTCATTTTGGTCCTCCCTAGGCATATTCTAATCCAATTAGGGTTTTTAACCAATCTTGTGCATCCAATATGTGATTTTGTGTCATTTTGTGTCATTGGTTGAACATTTAGGTCATTTTCGTCCTCCCTAGGCTTATTCTAATCCAATTAGGGTTTTTAACCAATCTTGTGCATCCAATATGTGATTTTGTGTCATTGGTTGAACATTTAGGTCATTTTCGTCCTCTCTAGGCTTATTCTAATCCAACTAGGGTTTTTAACCAATCTTGTGCATCCAATATGTGATTTTGTGTCATTGGTTGAACATTTAGGTCATTTTCGTCCTCCATAGGCTTATTCTAATCCACTTAGGGTTTTTAACCAATCTTGTGCATCCAATATGTGATTTTGTATCATTTTCTGTCATTGGTTGAACACTTAGGTCATTTTCGTCCTCCCTATGCCTTTTCTAATCCAATTAGGGTTTTTAACCAATCTTGTGCATCCAATATGTGATTTTGTGTCATTTTGTGTCATTGGTTGAACATTTAGGTCATTTTCGTCCTCCCTAGGCTTATTCTAATCCAATTAGGGTTTTTAACCAATCTTGTGCATCCAATATGTGATTTTGTGTCATTGGTTGAACATTTAGGTCATTTTCGTCCTCTCTAGGTTTATTCTAATCCAATTAGGGTTTTTAACCAATCTTGTGCATCCAATATGTGATTTTGTGTCATTTTGTGTCATTGGTTGAACATTTAGGTCATTTTCGTCCTCCCTAGGCTTATTCTAATCCAATTAGGGTTTTTAACCAACCTTGTGCATCCAACATGTGATTTTGTGTCATTGGTTGCACATTTAGGTCATTTTCGTCCTCCCTAGGCGTATTCTAATCCAATTAGGGTTTTTAACCAATCTTGTGCATCCAATATGTGATTTTGTGTCATTGGTTGAACATTTAGGTCATTTTCGTCCTCCCTAGGCTTATTCTAATCCAATTAGGGTTTTTAACCAATCATGTGCATCCAATATGTGATTTTGTGTCATTGGTTGAACATTTAGGTCATTTTCGTCCTCTCTAGGCTTATTCTAATCCAATTAGGGTTTTTAACCAATCTTGTGCATCCAATATGTGATTTTGTGTCATTGGTTGAACATTTAGGTCATTTTCGTCCCCCATAGGCTTATTCTAATCCACTTAGGGTTTTTAACCAATCTTGTGCATCCAATATGTGATTTTGTATCATTTTGTGTCATTGGTTAAACATTTAGGTCATTTTCGTCCTCCCTATGCCTATTCTAATCCAATTAGGGTTTTTAACCAATCTTGTGCATCCAATATGTGATTTTGTGTCATTTTGTGTCATTGGTTGAACATTTAGGTCATTTTCGTCCTCCCTAGGCTTATTCTAATCCAATTAGGGTATATAAGCAATCTTGTGCATCCAATATGTGATTTTGTGTCATTGGTTGAACATTTAGGTCATTTTCGTCCTCCCTAGGCTTATTCTAATCCACTTAGGGTTTTTAACCAATCTTGTGCATCCAATATGTGATTTTGTGTCATTTTGTGTCAATGGTTGAACATTTACATCATTTTCGTCCTCCCTAGGCTTATTCTAATCCAATTAGGATTTTTAACCAATCTTGTGCATCCAATATGTGATTTTGTGTCATTGGTTGAACATTTAGGTCATTTTCGTCCTCTCTAGGGTTATTCTAATCCAATTAGGGTTTTTAACCAATCTTGTGCTTCCAATATGTGATTTTGTGTCATTGGTTGAACATTTAGGTCATTTTCGTCCTCCATAGGCTTATTCTAATCCACTTAGGGTTTTTAACCAATCTTGTGCATCCAATATGTGATTTTGTATCATTTTGTGTCATTGGTTGAACATTTAGCTCATTTTCGTCCTCCCCAGGCTTATTCTAATCCAATTAGGGTTTTTAACCAATCTTGTACATCCAATATGTGATTTTGTGTCCTTTTGTGTCATTGGTTGAACTTTTAGGTCATTTTCGTCCTCCCTAAGCTTATTCTAATCCAATTAGGTTTTTAACAAATCTTGTGCATTCAATAAGTTATTTTGTGTCATTTTGTGTCATTGGTTGAACATTTAGCTCATTTTCGTCCTCCCCAGGCTTTTTCTAATCCAATTAGGGTTTTTAACCAATCTTGTACATCCAATATGTGATTTTGTGTCCTTTTGTGTCATTGGTTTAACATTTAGGTCATTTTCGTCCTCCCTAAGCTTATTCTAATCCAATTAGGTTTTTAACCAATCTTGTGCATCCAATAAGTTATTTTGTGTCATTTTGTGTCATTGGTTGAACATTTAGGTCATTTTCGTCCTCCCTAAGCTTATTCTATTCCAATTAGGTTTTTAACCAATCTTGTGCATCCAATATGTGATTTTGTGTCATTGGTTGAACATTTAGGTTATTTTCGTCCTCCCTAGGCTTATTCTAATCCAATTAGGGTTTTTAACCAATCTTGTGCATCCAATATGTGATTTTGTGTCATTGGTTGAACATTTAGGTCATTTTCCTCCTCCCTAGGCTTATTCTAATCCAATTAGGGTTTTTAACCAATCTTGTGCATCCAATATGTGATTTAGTGTCCTTTTGTGTCATTGGTTGAACATTTAGGTCATTTTCGTCCTCTCTAGGCTTATTCAAATCCAATTAGGGTTTTTAACCAATCTTGTGTATCCAATATGTGATTTTGTGTCATTGGTTGAACATTTAGGTCATTTTCGTCCTCCATAGGCTTATTCTAATCCACTTAGGGTTTTTAACCAATCTTGTGCATCCAATATGTGATTTTGTATCATTTTGTGTCATTGGTTGAACATTTAGGTCATTTTCGTCCTCCCTATGCCTATTCTAATCCAATTAGGGTTTTTAACCAATCTTGTGCATCCAATATGTGATTTTGTGTCATTTTGTGTCATTGGTTGAACATTTAGGTCATTTTCGTCCTCCCTAAGCTTATTCTAATCCAATTAGGTTTTTAACCAATCTTGTGCATTCAATATGTTATTTTGGGTCATTTTGTGTCATTGGTTGAACATTTAGGTCATTTTCGTCCTCCCTAAGCTTATTCTAATCCAATTAGGTTTTTAGCCAATCTTGTGCATCCAATATGTGATTTTGTGTCCTTTTGTGTCATTGGTTGAACATTTAGGTCATTTTCGTCCTCCCTAAGCTTATTCTAATCCAATTAGGTTTTTAACCAATCTTGTGCATCCAATAAGTTATTTTGAGTCATTTTGTGTCATTGGTTGAACATTTAGGTCATTTTCGTCCTCCCTAAGCTTATTCTAATCCAATTAGGTTCTTAACCAATCTTGTGCATCCAATATGTGATTTTGTGTCATTGGTTGAACATTTAGGTCATTTTCGTCCTCCCTAGGCTTATTCTAATCCAATTAGGGTTTTTAACCAATCTTGTGCTTCCAATATGTGATTTTGTGTCATTCGTTGAACATTTAGGTCATTTTCGTCCTCCCTAAGCTTATTCTAATCCAATTAGGTTTTTAACCAATCTTGTGCATCCAATATGTGATTTTGTATCATTTTGTGTCATTGGTTGAACATTTAGGTCATTTTCGTCCTCCCTAAGCTTATTCTAATCCAATTAGGTTCTTAACCAATCTTGTGCATCCAATATGTGATTTTGTGTCATTGGTTGAACATTTAGGTCATTTTTGTCCTCCCTAGGCTTATTCTAATCCAATTAGGGTTTTTAACCAATCTTGTGCATCCAATATGTGATTTTGTGTCATTGGTTGAACATTTAGGTCATTTTCGTCCTCTCTAGGCTTATTCTAATCCAATTAGGGTTTTTAACCAATCTTGTGCATCCAATATGTGATTTTGTGTCATTTTGTGTTATTGGTTGAACATTTAGGTCATTTTCGTCCTCCCTAGGCTTATTCTAATCCAATTAGGGTTTTTAACCAATCTTGTGCATCCAATATGTGATTTTATGTCATTGGTTGAACATTTAGTTCATTTTCATCCTCCCTAGGCTTATTCTAATCCAATTAGGGTTTTTAACAAATCTTGTGCATCCAATATGTGATTTTGTGTCATTTTGTGTCATTGGTTGAACATTTAGGTCATTTTCGTCCTCCCTAGGCTTATTCTAATCCAATTAGGGTTTTTAACCAATCTTGTGCATCCAATATGTGATTTTGTGTCATTGGTTGAACATTTAGGTCATTTTCGTCCTCCCTAGGCTTATTATAATCCAACTAGGGTTTTTAACCAATCTTGTGCATCCAATATGTGATTTTGTGTCATTTTGTGTCATTGGTTGAACATTTAGGTCATTTTCGTCCTCCCTAGGCTTATTCTAATCCAATTAGGGTTTTTAACCAATCTTGTGCATCCAATATGTGATTTTGTGTCATTGGTTGAACATTTAGTTCATTTTCGTCCTCCCTAGGCTTATTCTATTCCATTTAGGGTTTTTAACCAATCTTCTGCATCCAATATGTGATTTTGTGTCATTTTGTGTCATTGGTTCAACATTTAGGTCATTTTCGTCCTCCCTAGGGTTATTTTAATCCAATTAGGATTTTTAACCAATCTTGTGCATCCAATATGTGATTTTGTGTCATTTTGTGTCATTGGTTGAACATTTAGGTCATTTTCGTCCTCCCTAGGCTTATTCTAATCCAATTAGGGTTTTTAACCAATCTTGTGCATCCAATATGTGATTTTGTGTCATTTTGTGTCATTGGTTGAACATTTAGGTCATATTCGTCCTCCCTAGGCTTATTCTAATCCAATTAAGGTTTTTAACCAATCTTGTGCATCCAATATGTGATTTTGTGTCATTTTGTGTCATTGGTTGAACATTTAGGTCATTTTCGTCCTCCCTAGGCTTATTCTAATCCAATTAGGGTTTTTAACCAATCTTGTGCATCCAATATGTGATTTTGTGTCATTTTGTGTCATTGGTTGAACATTTAGGTCATTTTCGTCCTCCCTAGGCTTATTCTAATCCAATTAGGGTTTTTAACCAATCTTGTGCATCCAATATGTGATTTTGTGTCCTTTTGTGTCATTGGTTGAACATTTAGGTCATTTTGGTCCTCCCTAGGCTTATTCTAATCCAATTAGGGTTTTTATCCGATCATGTGCATCCAATATGTGATTTTGTGTCATTTTGTGTCATTGGTATAACATTTAGGTCATTTTCGTCCTCCCTAGGCCTATTCTAATCCAATTAGGGTTTTTAACCAATCTTGTGCATGCAATATGTGATTTTGTGTCATTTTGTGTCATTGGTTGAATATTTAGGTCATTTTCGTCCTCCCTAGGCTTATTCTAATCCAATTAGGGTTTTTAACCAATCTTGTGCATGCAATATGTGATTTTGTGTCATTTTGTGTCATTGGTTGAACATTTAAGTCATTTTCGTCCTCCCTAGGCTTATTCTAATCCAATTAGGGTTTTTAACCAATCTTGTGCATCCAATATGTGATTTTGTGTCATTTTGTGTCATTGGTTGAACATTTAGGTCATTTTCGTCCTCCCTAGGCTTATTCTAATCCAATTAGGGTTTTTAACCAATCTTGTGCATCCAATATGTGATTTTGTGTCATTGGTTGATCATTTAGGTCACTTTCGTTCTCCCTAGGCTTATTCTAATCCAATTAGGGTTTTTAACCAATCTTGTGCATCCAATATGTGATTTTGTGTCATTTTGTGTCATTGGTTGAACATTTAGGTCATTTTCGTCCTCCCTAGGCTTATTCTAATCCAATTAGGGTTTTTAACCAATCTTGTGCATCCAATATGTGATTTTGTGTCATTTTGTGTCATTGGTTGAACATTTGGGTCATTTTCGTCCTCCCTCGGCTTATTCTAATCCAATTAGGGTTTTTAACCAATCTTGTGCATCCAATATGTGATTTTGTGTCATTTTGTGTCATTGGTTGAACATTTAGGTCATTTTCGTCCTCCCTAGGCTTATTCTAATCCAATTAGGGTTTTTAACCAATCTTGTGCATCCAATATGTGATTTTGTGTCATTATGTGTCATTGGTTGAACATTTAGGTCATTTTGGTCCTCCCTAGGCATATTCTAATCCAATTAGGGTTTTTAACCAATCTTGTGCATCCAATATGTGATTTTGTGTCATTTTGTGTCATTGGTTGAACATTTAGGTCATTTTCGTCCTCCCTAGGCTTATTCTAATCCAATTAGGGTTTTTAACCAATCTTGTGCATCCAATATGTGATTTTGTTTCATTGGTTGAACATTTAGGTCATTTTCGACCTCCCTAGGCTTATTCTAATCCAATTAGTGTTTTTAACCAATCTTGTGCATCCAATATGTGATTTTGTGACATTTTGTGTCATTGGTTGAACATTTAGGTCATTTTCATCCTCCCTAGGCTTATTCTAATCCAATTAGGGTTTTTAACCAACCTTGTGCATCCAATATGTGATTTTGTGTCATTGGTTTAACATTTAGGTCATTTTCGTCCTCCCTAGGCTTATTCTAATCCAATTAGGGTTTTTAACCAATCTTGTGCATCCAATATGTGATTTTGTGTCATTTTGTGTCATTGGTTGAACATTTAGGTCATTTTCGTCCTCCCTAGGCTTATTCTAATCCAATTAGAGTTTTTAACCAATCTTGTGCATCCAATACGTGATTTTGTGTCATTTGTTGAACATTTAGGTCATTTTCGTCATCGCTATGCTTATTCTAATCCAATTAGGGTTTTTAACCAATCTTGTGCATCCAATATGTGATTTTGTGTCATTTTGTGTCATTGGTTGAACATTTAGGTCATTTTCGTCCTCCCTAGGCTTATTCTAATCCAATTAGGGTTTTTAACCAATCTTGTGCATCCAATATGTGATTTTGTGTCATTTTGTGTCATTGGTTGAACATTTAGGATATTTTCGTCCACTTTAGGCTTATTCTAATCCAATTAGGGTTTTTAACCAATCTTGTGCATCCAATATGTGATTTTGTGTCATTGGTTGAACATTTAGGTCATTTTCGTCCTCCCTAGGCTTATTCTAATCCAATTAGGGTTTTTAACCAATCTTGTGCATCCAATATGTGATTTTGTGTCATTTTGTGTCATTGGCTAAACTTTTAGTTCATTTTCGTCCTCCTAGGCTTATTCTAATCCAATTAGGGTTTTTAACCAATCTTGTGCATCCAATATGTGATTTTGTGTCATTTTGTGTCATTGGTTGAACATTTAGGTCATTTTCGTCCTCCCTAGGCTTATTCTAATCCAATTAGGGTTTTTAACCAATCTTGTGCATCCAATATGTGATTTTGTGTCATTTTGTGAAATTGGTTGAACATTTAGGTCATTTTCGTCCTCCCTAGGGTTATTCTAATCCAATAAGGGTTTTTAACCAATCTTGTGCATCCAATATGTGATTTTGTGTCATTGGTTGAACATTTAGGTCATTTTCGTCCTCCCTAGGCTTATTCTAATCCAATTAGGGTTTTTAACCAATCTTGTGCATCCAATATGTGATTTTGTGTCATTTTGTGTCATTGGTTGAAGATTTTGTTCATTTTCGTTCTCCCTAGGCTTATTCTAATCCAATTAGGGTTTTTAACCAATCTTGTGCATCCAATATGTGATTTTGTGTCATTTTGTGTCATTGGTTGAACATTTAGGTCATTTTCGTCCTCCCTAGGCTTATTCTAATCCAATTAGGGTTTTTAACCAATCTTGTGCATCCAATATGTGATTTTGTGTCATTGGTTGAACATTTAGGTCATTTTCGTCCTCTATAGGCTTATTCTAATCCAATTAGGGTTTTTAACCAATCTTGTGCATCCAATATGTGATTTTGTGTCATTGGTTGAACATTTAGGTCATTTTCGTCCTCCATAGGCTTATTCTAATCCACTTAGGGTTTTTAACCAATCTTGTGCATCCAATATGTGATTTTGTATCATTTTGTGTCATTGGTTGAACATTTAGGTCATTTTCGTCCTCCCTATGCCTATTCTAATCCAATTAGGGTTTTTAACCAATCTTGTGCATCCAATATGTGATTTTGTGTCATTTTGTGTTATTGGTTGAACATTTAGGTCATTTTCGTCCTCCCTAGGCTTATTCTAATCCAATTAGGGTTTTTAACCAATCTTGTGCATCCAATATGTGATTTTGTGTCATTTTGTGTCATTGGTTGAACATTTAGGTCATTTTCGTCCTCCAAAGGCTTATTCTAATCCAATTAGGGTTTTTAACCAATCTTGTGCATCCAATATGTGATTTTGTGTCATTGGTTGAACATTTAGGTCATTTTCGTCCTCCCTAGGCTTATTCAAATCCAATTAGGGTTTTTAACCAATCTTGTGCATCCAATATGTCATTTTGTGTCATTTTGTGTCATTGGTTGTACATTAAGGTCATTTTCGTCCTCCCTAGGCTTATTCTAATCCAATTAGGAATTTTAACCAATCTTGTGCATCCAATATGTGATTTTGTGTCATTGGTTGAACATTTAGGTCATTTTCGTCCTCCCTAGACTTATTCTAATCCAATTAGGGTTTTTAACCAATCTTGTGCATCCAATGTGGGATTTTGTGTCATTTTGTGTCATTGGATGAACATTGAGGTCATTTTCGTCCTCCCTAGGGTTATTCTAATCCAATTAGGGTTTTTAACCAATCTTGTGCATCCAATATGTGATTTTGTGTCATTTTGTGTCATTGGTTGAACATTTAGGTCATTTTCGTCCTCCCTAGGCTTATTCTAATCCAATTAGGGTTTTTAACCAATCTTGTGCATCCAATATGTGATTTTGTGTCATTTTGTGTCATTGGTTGAACATTTAGGTCATTTTCGTCCTCCATAGGCTTATTCTAATCCATTTAGGGTTTTTAACCAATCTTGTGCATCCAATATGTGATTTTGTGTCATTGGTTGCACATTTAGGTCATTTTCGTCCTCCCTAGGCTTATTCTAATCCAATTAGGGTTTTTAATCAATCTTGTGCATCCAATATGTGATTTTGTGTCATTTTGTGTCATTGGTTGAACATTTAGGTCATTTTCGTCCTCCCTAGGCTTATTCTAATCCAATTAGGGTTTTTAACCAATCTTGTGCATCCAATATGTGATTTTAAGTCATTTTGTGTCATTGGTTGAACATTTAGGTCATTTTCGTCCTCCCTAGGCTTATTCTACGCCAATTAGGGTTTTTAACCAATCTTGTGCATCCAATATGTGATTTTGTGTCATTTTGTGTCATTGGTTGAACATTTAGGTCATTTTCGTCCTCCCTAGGCTTATTCTAATCCAATTAGGGTTTTTAACCAATCTTGTGCATCCAATATGTGATTTTTTGTCATTTTGTGTCACTGGTTGAACATTTAGGTCATTTTCGTCTTCCCTTGGCTTATTCTAATCCAATTAGGGTTTTTAACCAATCTTGTGCATCCAATATGTGATTTTGTGTCATTTTGTGTCATTGGTTGAACATTTAGGTCATTTTCGTCCTCCCTAGGCTTATTCTAATCCAATTAGGGTTTTTAACCATCCTTGTGCATCCAATATGTGATTTTGTGTCATTTTGTATCATTGGTTGAACATTTAGGTCATTTTCGTCCTCCCTAGGCTTATTCTAATCCAATTAGGGTTTTTAACCAATCTTGTGCATCCAATATGTGATTTTGTGTCATTGGTTGAACATTTAGGTCATTTTCGTCCTCCCTAGGCTTATTCTAATCCAATTAGGGTTTTAAACCAATCTTGTGTATCCAATATGTGATTTTGTGTCATTGGTTGAACATTTAGGTCTCTTTCGTCCTCCCTAGGCTTATTCTAATACAATTAATGTTTTTAATTAATCTTGTGCATCCAATATGTGATTTTGTATCATTAGTTGAACACTTAGGTCGTTTTCGTCCTCCCTAGGCTTATTCTGATCCAATTAGGGTTTTTAACCAATCTAGTGCATCCAATATGTGATTTTGTGTCATTTTGTGTCATTGGTTGAACATTTAGGTCATTTTCGTCCTCCCTAGGCTTATTCTAATCCAATTAGGGTTTTTAACCAATCTTGTGCATCCAATATGTGATTTTGTGTCATTGGTTGAACATTTAGGTCATTTTCGTCCTCCCTAGGCTTATTCTAATCCAATTAGGGTTTTTAACCAGTCTTGTGCATCCAATATGTGATTTTGTGTCATTGGTTGAACATTTAGGTCATTTTCGTCCTCCCTAGAGTTATTCTAATCCAATTAGTGTTTTTAACCAATCTTGTGCTTCCAATATGTGATTTTGTGTCATTGGTTGATCGTTTAGATCATTTTCGTCCTCCCTAGGCTTATTCTAATCCAATTAGGGTTTTTAACCAATCTTTTGCATCCAATATGTGATTTTGTGTCATTTTGTGTCATTGGTTGAACATTTAGGTCATTTTCGTCCTCCCTAGGCTTATTCTAATCCAATTAGGGTTTTTAACCAATCTTGTGCATCCAATATGTGATTTTGTGTCATTTTTTGTCATTGGCTGAACATTTAGGTCATTTTCGCCTTGCTAGGTTTATTCTAATCCAATTAGGGTTTTTAACCAATCTTGTGCATATAATATGTGATTTTGTGTCATTGGTTGAACATTTAGCTCATTTTCGCCTTGCTAGGCTTATTCTAATCCAATTAGGGTTTTTAACAAATCTTGTGCATCCAATATGTGATTTTGTGTCATTTTGTGTCATTGGTTGAACATTTAGGTCATTTTCGTCCTCCCTAGGTTCATTCTAATCCAATTGAGGTTTTTAACCAATCTTGTGCATCCAATATGTGATTTTGTGTCATTTTCTGTCCCTGGTTGAACATTTAGGTCATTTTCGTCCTCCCTAGGCTTATTCTAATCCAATTAAGGTTTTTAACCAATCTTGTGCATCCAATATGTGATTTTGTGTCATTTTGTGTCATTGGTTGAACATTTAGGTCATTTTCGTCCTCCCTAGGCTTATTTTAATCCAATTAGGGTTTTTAACCAATCTAGTGCATCCAATATGTGATTTTGTGTCATTGGTTGAACGTTTAGGTCATTTTTGTCCTCGCTAGGCTTATTCTAATCCAATTAGGGTTTTTAACCAATCTTGTGCATCCAATATGTGATTTTGTGTCATTTTGTGTCATTGGTTGAACATTTAGGTCATTTTCGTCCTCCCTAGGCTTATTCTAATCCAATTAGGGTTTTTAACCAATCTTGTGCATCCAATATGTGATTTTGTGTCATTGGTTAAACATTTAGGTCATTTTCGTCCTCCCTAGGCTTATTTTAATCCAATTAGGGTTTTTAACCAATCTTGTGCATCCAATATGTGATTTTGTGTCATTTTGTGTCATTGGTTGAACATTTAGGTCATTTTCGTCCTCTCTAGGCTTATTCTAATCCAATTAGGGTTTTTAACCAATCTTGTGCATCCAATATGTGATTTTGTGTCATTGGTTAAACATTTAGGTCAATTTCGTCCTCCATAGGCTTATTCTAATCCACTTAGGGTTTATAACCAATCTTGTGCATCCAATATGTGATTTTGTATCATTTTGTGTCATTGGTTGAACATTTAGGTCATTTTCGTCCTCCCTATGCCTATTCTAATCCAATTAGGGTTTTTAACCAATCTTGTGCATCCAATATGTGATTTTGTGTCATTTTGTGTCATTGGTTGAACATTTAGGTCATTTTCGTCCTCCCTAGGCTTATTCTAATCCAATTAGGGTATATAACCAATCTTGTGCATCCAATATGTGATTTTGTGTCATTGGTTGAACATTTAGGTCATTTTCGTCCTCCCTAGGCTTATTCTAATCCACTTAGGGTTTTTAACCAATCTTGTGCATCCAATATGTGATTTTGTGTCATTTTGTGTCAATGGTTGAACATTTACGTCATTTTCGTCCTCCCTAGGCTTATTCTCATCCAATTAGGGTTTTTAACCAATCTTGTGCATCCAATATGTGATTTTGTGTCATTTTGTGTCATTGGTTGAACATTTAGGTCATTTTCGTCCTCTCTACGGTTATTCTAATCCAATTAGGGTTTTTAACCAATCTTGTGCATCCAATATGTGATTTTGTGTCATTTTGTGTCATTGGTTGAACATTTAGGTCATTTTCGTCCTCCCTAGGCTTATTCTAATCCAATTAGGGTATATAACCAATCTTGTGCATCCAATATGTGATTTTGTGTCATTGGTTGAACATTTAGGTCATTTTCATCCTCCCTAGGCTTATTCTAATCCACTTACGGTTTTTAACCAATCTTGTGCATCCAATATGTGATTTTGTGTCATTTTGTGTCAATGGTTGAACATTTACGTCATTTTCGTCCTCCCTAGGCTTATTCTAATCCAATTAGGGTTTTTAACCAATCTTGTGCATCCAATATGTGATTTTGTGTCATTTTGTGTCATTGGTTGAACATTTAGGTCATTTTCGTCCTCTCTATGCTTATTCTAATCCAATTAGGGTTTTTAACCAATCTTGTGCATCCAATATGTGATTTTGTGTCATTGGTTGAACATTTAGGTCATTTTCGTCCTCCATAGGCTTATTCTAATCCACTTAGGGTTTTTAACCAATCTTGTGCATCCAATATGTGATTTTGTATCATTTTGTGTCATTGGTTGAACATTTAGGTCATTTTCGTCCTCCCTATGCCTATTCTAATCCAATTAGGGTTTTTAACCAATCTTGTGCATCCAATATGTGATTTTGTGTCATTTTGTGTTATTGGTTGAACATTTAGGTCATTTTCGTCCTCCCTAGGCTTATTCTAATCCAATTAGGGTTTTTAACCAATCTTGTGCATCCAATATGTGATTTTGTGTCATTTTGTGTCATTGGTTGAACATTTAGGTCATTTTCGTCCTCCCTAGGCATATTGTAATACAATTACGGTTTTTAACCAATCTTGTGCATCCAATATGTGATTTTGTGTCATTGGTTGAACATTTAGGTCATTTTCGTCCTCCCTAGGCTTATTCTAATCCAATTAGGGTTTTTAACCAATCTTGTGCATCCAATATGTGATTTTGTGTCATTCGTTGAACATTTAGGTCATTTTCGTCCTCCCTAAGCTTATTCTAATCCAATTAGGTTTTTAACCAATCTTGTGCATCCAATATGTGATTTTGTATCATTTTGTGTCATTGGTTGAACATTTAGGTCATTTTCGTCCTCCCTAAGCTTATTCTAATCCAATTAGGTTCTTAACCAATCTTGTGCATCCAATATGTGATTTTGTGTCATTGGTTGAACATTTAGGTCATTTTTGTCCTCCCTAGGCTTATTCTAATCCAATTAGGGTTTTTAACCAATCTTGTGCATCCAATATGTGATTTTGTGTCATTGGTTGAACATTTAGGTCATTTTCGTCCTCTCTAGGCTTATTCTAATCCAATTAGGGTTTTTAACCAATCTTGTGCATCCAATATGTGATTTTGTGTCATTTTGTGTTATTGGTTGAACATTTAGGTCATTTTCGTCCTCCCTAGGCTTATTCTAATCCAATTAGGGTTTTTAACCAATCATGTGCATCCAATATGTGATTTTGTGTCATTTTGTGTCATTGGTTGAACATTTAGGTCATTTTCGTCCTCCCTAGACTTGTTGTAATCCAATTAGGGTTTTTAACCAATCTTGTGCATCCAATATGTGATTTAGTGTCATTTTGTGTCATTGGTTGAACATTTAGGTCATTTTCGTCCTCCCTAGGCTTATTCTAATCCAATTAGGGTTTTTAACCAATCTTGTGCATCCAATATGTGATTTTGTGTCATTGGTTGAACATTTAGGTCATTTTCGTCCTCTCTAGGGTTTTTCTATTCCAATTAGGGTTTTTAACCAATCTTGTGCATCCAATATGTGATTTTGTGTCATTGGTTGAACATTTAGGTCATTTTCGTCCTCCCTAGGCTTATTCTAATCCAATTAGGGTTTTTAACCAATCTTGTGCATCCAATATGTGATTTTGTGTGATTTTTTGTCATTGGTTGAACATTTAGGTCATTTTCGTCCTCCCTAGGCTTATTCTAATCCAATTAGGGTTTTTAACCAATCTTGTGCATCCAATATGTGATTTTGTGTCATTTTGTGTCATTGGTTGAACATTTAGGTCATTTTCGTCCTCCCTAGGCTTATTATAATCCAATTAGGGTTTTTAACAAATCTTGGGCATCCAATATGTGATTTTGTGTCATTGGTTGAACATTTAGGTCATTTTCGTGCTCCCTAGGCTTATTCTAATCCAATTAGGGTTTTTAACCAATCTTGTGCATCCAATATGTGATTTTGTGTCATTGGTTGAACATTTAGGTCATTTTCGTGCTCCCTAGGCTTATTCTAATCCAACTAGGGTTTTTAACCAATCTTGTGCATCCAATATGTGATTTTTTGTCATTTTGTGTCATTGGCTGAACATTTAGGTCATTTTCATCCTTCCTAGGCTTATTCTAATCCAATTACGGTTTTTAACCAATCTTGTGCATCCAATATGTGATTTTGTGTCATTGGTTGAACATTTAGGTCATTTTCGTCCTCCCTAGGCTTATTCTAATCCAATTAGGGTTTTTAACCAATCTTGTGCATCCAATATGTTATTTTGTGCCATTTTGTGTCATTGGTTGAACATTTAGGTCATTTTCGTCCTCCCTAGGCTTATTCTAATCCAATTAGGGTTTTTAACCAATCTTGTGCATCCAATATGTGATTTTGTATCATTTTGTGTCATTGGTTGAACATTTAGGTCATTTTCGTCCTCCCTATGCCTATTCTAATCCAATTAGGGTTTTTAACCAATCTTGTGCATCCAATATGTGATTTTGTGTCATTGGTTGAACATTTAGGTCATTTTCGTCGTCCCTAGGCTTATTCTAATCCAATTAGGGTTTTTAACCAATCTTGTGCATCCAATATGTGATTTTGTGTCATTTTGTATCATTGGTTGAACATTTAGGTCATTTTCGTCCTCCATAGGGTTATTCTAATCCAATTAGGGTTTTTAACCAATCTTGTGCATCCAATATGTGATTTTGTGTCATTGGTTGAACATTTAGGTCATTTTCGTCCTCCCTAGGCTTATTCTAATCCAATTAGGGTTTTTAACCAATCTTGTGCATCCAATATGTTATTTTGTATCATTTTGTGTCATTGGTTGAACATTTAGGTCATTTTCGTCCTCCCTATGCCTATTCTAATCCAATTAGGGTTTTTAACCAATCTTGTGCATCCAATATGTGATTTTGTGTCATTTTGTGTCATTGGTTGAACATTTAAGTCATTTTCGTCCTCCCTAGGCTTATTCTAATCCAATTAGGGTATATAACCAATCTTGTGCATCCAATATGTGATTTTGTGTCCTTTTGTGTCATTGGTTGAACATTTAGGTCATTTTCGTCCTCCCTAGGCTTATTCTAATCCAATTAGGGTTTTTAACCAATCTTGTGCATCCAATATGTGATTTTGTGTCATTTTGTGTCAATGGTTGAACATTTACGTCATTTTCGTCCTCCCTAGGCTTATTCTAATCCAATTAGGGTTTTTAACCAATCTTGTGCATCCAATATGTGATTTTATGTCATTTTGTGTCATTGGTTGAACATTTACGTCATTTTCGTCCTCTATAGGGTTATTCTAATCCAATTAGGGTTTTTAACCAATCTTGTGCATCCAATATGTGATTTTGTGTCATTGGTTGAACATTTAGGTCATTTTCGTCCTCCAAAGGCTTATTCTAATCCACTTAGGGTTTTTAACCAATCTTGTGCATTCAATATGTTATTTTGGGTCATTTTGTGTCATTGGTTGAACATTTAGGTCATTTTCGTTCTCCCTAAGCTTATTCTAATCCAATTAGGTTTTTAACCAATCTTGTGCATTCAATAAGTTATTTTGTGTCATTTTGTGTCATTGGTTGAACATTTAGCTCATTTTCGTCCTCCCCAGGCTTATTCTAATCCAATTAGGGTTTTTAACCAATCTTGTACATCCAATATGTGATTTTGTGTCCTTTTGTGTCATTGGTTTAACATTTAGGTCATTTTCGTCCTCCCTAAGCTTATTCTAATCCAATTTGGTTTTTAACCAATCTTGTGCATCCAATAAGTTATTTTGTGTCATTTTGTGTCATTGGTTGAACATTTAGGTCATTTTCGTCCTCCCTAAGCTTATTCTATTCCAATTAGGTTTTTAACCAATCTTGTGCATCCAATATGTGATTTTGTGTCATTGGTTGAACATTTAGGTCATTTTCGTCCTCCCTAGGCTTATTCTAATCCAATTAGGGTTTTTAACCAATCTTGTGCATCCAATATGTGATTTTGTATCATTTTGTGTCATTGGTTGAACATTTAGGTCATTTTCGTCCTCCCTAGGCTTATTATAATCCAATTAGGGTTTTTAACCAATCTTGTGCATCCAATATGTGATTTTGTGTCATTGGTTGAACATTTAGGTCATTTTCGTCCTCCCTAGGCTTATTCTAATCCAATTAGGGTTTTTAACCAATCTTGTGCATCCAATATGTTTTTTTGTGTCATTGGTTGAACATTTAGGTCATTTTCGTCCTCCCTAGGCTTATTCTAATCCAATTAGGGTTTTTAACCAATCTTGTGCAACCAATATGTGATTTTGTGTCATTGGTTGAACATTTAGGTCATTTTTGTCCTCCCTAGGCTTATTCTAATCCAATTAGGGTTTTTAACCAATCTTGTGCATCCAATATGTGATTTTGTGTCATTTTGTGTCATTGGTTGAACATTTAGGTCATTTTCGTCCTCCCTAGGCTTATTCTAATCCAATTACGAGTTTTAACCAATCTTGTGCATCCAATATGTGATTTTGTGTCATTGGTTGAATATTTAGGTCATTTTTGTCCTCCCTAGGCTTATTCTAATCCAATTAGGGTTTTTAACCAATCTTGTGCATCCAATATGTGATTTTGTGTCATTTTGTGTCATTGGTTGAACATTTAGGTCATTTTCGTCCTCCCAAGGCTTATTCTAATCCAATTACGAGTTTTAACCAATCTTGTGCATCCAATATGTGATTTTGTGTCATTGGTTGAACATTTAGGTCATTTTTGTCCTCCCTAGGCTTATTCTAATCCAATTAGGGTTTTTAACCAATCTTGTGCATCCAATATGTGATTTTGTGTCATTTTGTGTCATTGGTTGAACATTTAGGTCATTTTCGTCCTCCCTAGGCTTATTCTAATCCAATTACGAGTTTTAACCAATCTTGTGCATCCAATATGTGATTTTGTGTCATTGGTTGAACATTTAGGTCGTATTCGTCCTCCCTAGGCCTATTATAATCCAATTAGGGTTTTTAACCAATCTTGTGCATCCAATATGTGATTTTGTGTCATTTTGTGTCATTGGTTGAACATTTAGGTCATTTTCGTCCTCCCTAGGCTTATTCTAATCCAATTAGGGTTTTTAACCAATCTTGTGCATCCAATATGTGATTTTGTGTCATTGGTTGAACATTTAGGTCATTTTCGTCCTCTCTAGGCTTATTCTAATCCAATTAGGGTTTTTAACCAATCTTGTGCATCCAATATGTGGTTTTGTGTCATTTTGTGTCATTGGTTGAACATTTAGGTCATTTTCGTCCTCCCTAGGCTTATTCTAATCCAATTAGGGTTTTTAACCAATCTTGTGCATCCAATATGTGATTTTTTGTCATTTTGTGTCCATGGTTGAAGATTTAGTTTATTTTCGTCCTCCCTAGGCTTATTCTAATCCAATTAGGGTTTTTAACCAATCTTGTGCATCCAATATGTGATTTTGTGTCATTGGTTGAACATTTAGGTCATTTTCGTCCTCCCTAGGCTTATTCTAATCCAATTAGGGTTTTTAACCAATCTTGTGCATCCAATATGTTATTTTGTATCATTTTGTGTCATTGGTTGAACATTTAGGTCATTTTCGTCCTCCCTATGCCTATTCTAATCCAATTAGGGTTTTTAACCAATCTTGTGCATCCAATATGTGATTTTGTGTCATTTTGTGTCATTGGTTGAACATTTAAGTCATTTTCGTCCTCCCTAGGCTTATTCTAATCCAATTAGGGTATATAACCAATCTTGTGCATCCAATATGTGATTTTGTGTCCTTTTGTGTCATTGGTTGAACATTTAGGTCATTTTCGTCCTCCCTAGGCTTATTCTTATCCAATTAGGGTTTTTAACCAATCTTGTGCATCCAATATGTGATTTTGTGTCATTGGTTGAACATTTAGGTCATTTTCGTCCTCCATAGGCTTATTCTAATCCACTTAGGGTTTTTAACCAATCTTGTGCATCCAATATGTGATTTTGTATCATTTTGTGTCATTGGTTGAACATTTAGGTCATTTTCGTCCTCCCTAAGCTTATTCTAATCCAATTAGAGTTTTTAACCAATCTTGTGCATCCAATATGTGATTTTGTTTCCTTTTGTGTCATTGGTTGAACATTTAGGTCATTTTCGTCCTCCCTAAGCTTATTCTAATCCAATTAGGTTTTTAACCAATCTTGTGCATTCAATATGTTATTTTGGGTCATTTTGTGTCATTGGTTGAACATTTAGGTCATTTTCGTCCTCCCTAAGCTTATTCTAATCCAATTAGGTTCTTAACCAATCTTGTGCATCCAATATGTGATTTTGTGTCATTGGTTGAACATTTAGGTCATTTTCGTCCTCCATAGGCTTATTCTAATCCACTTAGGGTTTTTAACCAATCTTGTGCATCCAATATGTGATTTTGTATCATTTTGTGTCATTGGTTGAACATTTAGGTCATTTTCGTCCTCCCTATGCCTATTCTAATCCAATTAGGGTTTTTAACCAATCTTGTGCATCCAATATGTGATTTTGTGTCATTTTGTGTTATTGGTTGAACATTTAGGTCATTTTCGTCCTCCCTAGGCTTATTCTAATCCAATTAGGGTTTTTAACCAATCTTGTGCATCCAATATGTGATTTTGTGTCATTTTGTGTCATTGGTTGAACATTTAGGTCATTTTCGTCCTCCCTAGGCATATTGTAATACAATTACGGTTTTTAACCAATCTTGTGCATCCAATATGTGATTTTGTGTCATTGGTTGAACATTTAGGTCATTTTCGTCCTCCCTAGGCTTATTCTAATCCAATTAGGGTTTTTAACCAATCTTGTGCATCCAATATGTGATTTTGTGTCATTCGTTGAACATTTAGGTCATTTTCGTCCTCCCTAAGCTTATTCTAATCCAATTAGGTTTTTAACCAATCTTGTGCATCCAATATGTGATTTTGTATCATTTTGTGTCATTGGTTGAACATTTAGGTCATTTTCGTCCTCCCTAAGCTTATTCTAATCCAATTAGGTTCTTAACCAATCTTGTGCATCCAATATGTGATTTTGTGTCATTGGTTGAACATTTAGGTCATTTTTGTCCTCCCTAGGCTTATTCTAATCCAATTAGGGTTTTTAACCAATCTTGTGCATCCAATATGTGATTTTGTGTCATTGGTTGAACATTTAGGTCATTTTCGTCCTCTCTAGGCTTATTCTAATCCAATTAGGGTTTTTAACCAATCTTGTGCATCCAATATGTGATTTTGTGTCATTTTGTGTTATTGGTTGAACATTTAGGTCATTTTCGTCCTCCCTAGGCTTATTCTAATCCAATTAGGGTTTTTAACCAATCTTGTGCATCAAATATGTGATTTTGTGTCATTTTGTGTCATTGGTTGAACATTTAGGTCATTTTTGTCCTCCCTAGGCTTATTCTAATCCAATTACGGTTTTTAACCAATGTTGTGCATCCAATATGTGATTTTGTGTCATTGGTTGTACACTTAGGTCATTTTTGTCGTCCCTAGGCTTATTCTAATCCAATTAGGGTTTTTAACCAATCTTGTGCATCCAATATGTGATTTTGTGTCATTTTGTGTCATTGGTTGAACATTTAGGTCATTTTCGTCCTCCCTAGGCTTATTCTAATCCAATTAGGGTTTTTAACCAATCTTGGGTATCCAATATGTGATTTTGTGTCATTGGTTGAACATTTAGGTCATTTTCGTCCTCCATAGGCTTATTCTAATCCAATTACGGTTTTTAACCAATCTTGTGCATCCAATATGTGATTTTGTGTCATTGGTTGAACATTTAGGTCATTTTCGTCCTCCCTAGGCTTATTCTAATCCAATTAGGGTTTTTAACCAATCTTGTGCATCCAATATGTGATTTTGTGTCATTTTGTGTCATTGGTTGAGCATTTAGGTAATTTTCGTCCTCCCTAGGCTTATTCTAATCCAATTAGGGTTTTTAACCAATCTTGTGCATCCAATATGTGATTTTGTGTCATTTTGTGTCATTGGTTGAACATTTAGGTCATTTTCGTCCTCCCTAGGCTTATTCTAATCCAATTAGGGTTTTTTTATCAATCTTGTGCATCCAATATGTAATTTTGTGTCATTTTGTGTCATTGGTTGAACATTTAGGTCATTTTCGTCCTTCCTAGGTTTATTATAATCCAATTAGGGTTTTTAACCAATCTTGTGCATCCAATATGTGATTTGGTGTCATTGGTTGAACATTTAGGTCATTTTCGTCCTCCCTAGGCTTATTCTAATCCAATTAGGGTTTTTAACCAATCTTGTGCATCCAATATGTGATTTTGTATCATTTTGTGTCATTGGTTGAACATTTAGGTCATTTTCGTCCTCCCAAGGGTTATTCTAATCCAATTAGGGTTTTTAACCAATCTTGTGCATCCAATATGTGATTTTGTGTCATTGGTTGAACATTTAGGTCATTTTCGTCCTCCCTAGGCTTATTCTAATCCAATTAGGGTTTTTAACCAAGCTTGTGCATCCAATATGTGATTTGGTGTCATTGGTTGAACATGTAGGTCATTTTCGTCCTCCCTAGGCTTGTTCTAATCCAATTACGGTTTTCAACCAATCTTGTGCATCCAATATGTGATTTTGAGTCATTTTGTGTCATTGGTTGAACATTTAGGTTATTTTCGTCCTCCCTAGGCTTATTCTAATCCAATTAGGGTTTTTAACCAATCTTGTGCATCCAATATGTGATTTTGTGTCATTGGTTGAACATTTAGGTCATTTTCGTCCTCCCTAGGCTTATTCTAATCCAATTAGGGTTTTTAACCATTCTTGTGCAACCAATACGTGATTTTGTGTCATTTTGTGTCATTGGTTGAACATTTAGGTCATTTTCGTCCTCCCTAGACTTATTCTAATCCAATTTAGGTTTTTAACCAATCTTGTGCATCCAATATGTGATTTTGTGTCATTGGTTGAACATTTAGGTCATTTTCGTCCTCCCTAGGCTTATTCTAATCCAATTAGGGTTTTTAACCAATCTTGTGCATCCAATATGTGATTTTGTGTCATTTTGTGTTATTGGTTGAACTTTTAGGTTATTTTCGTCCTCCCTAGGCTTATTCTAATCCAATTAGGGTTTTTAACCAATCTTGTGCATCCAATATGTGATTTTATGCCATTTTGTGTCATTGGTTGAACATTTAGGTCATTTTCTTCCTCCCTAGGCTTATTCTAATCCAATTAGGGTTTTTAACCAATCTTGTGCATCCAATATGTGATTTTGTGTCATTGGTTGAACATTTAGGTCAGTTTCGTCCTCCCTAGGTTTATTCTAATCCAATTAAGGTTTTTAACCAATCTTGTGCATCCAATGTGTGATTTTGTGTCATTTTGTGTCATTGGTTGAAAAATTAGGTCATTTTCGTCCTCCCTAGGCTTATTTTAATCCAATTAAGGTTTTTAACCAATCTTGTGCATCCAATATGTGATTTTGTGTCATTGGTTGAACATTTAGGTCATTTTCGTCCTCCCTAGGCTTATTCTAATCCAATTAGGGTTTTTAACCAATCTTGTGCATCCAATATGTGATTTTCTGTCATTTTGTGTCATTGGTTGAACATTTAGGTCATTTTCGTCTTCCCTAGGCTTATTCTAATCCAATTTGGGTTTTAACCAATCTTGTGCATCCAATATGTGATTTTCTGTCATTTTGTGTCATTGGTTGAACATTTACGTCATTTTTGTCCTCCCTAGGCTTATTAAAATCCAATTAGGGTTTTTAACCAATCTTGTGCATCCAATATGTGATTTTGTGTCATTGGTTGAACATATAGGTCATTTTCGTCCACCATAGGCTTATTCTAATCCAATTAGGGTTTTTAACCAATCTTGTGCATCCAATATGTGATTTTGTGTCATTGGTTGAACATTTAGGTCATTTTCGTCCTCCCTAGGCTTATTCTAATCCAATTAGGGTTTTTAACCAATCTTGTGCATCCAATATGTGATTTTCTGTCATTTTGTGTCATTGGTTGAACATTTAGGTCATTTTCGTCCTTCCTAGGCTTATTATAATCCAATTAGGGTTTTTAACCAATCTTGTGCATCCAATATGTGATTTTGTGTCATTGGTTGAACATTTAGGTCATTTTCGTCCTCCCTAGGCTTATTCTAATCCAATTAGGGTTTTTAACCAAACTTGTGCATCCAATATGTGATTTTGTTTCATTTTGAATCATTGGTTGAACATTTAGGTCATTTTAGTCCTCCCTAGGCTTATTCTAATGCAATTACGGTTTTTAACCAATCTTGTGCATCCAATATGTGATTTTGTGTCATTGGTTGAACATTTAGGTCATTTTCGTCCTCCCTAGGCTTATTCTAATCCAATTAGGGTTTTTAACCAATCTTGTGCATCCAATATGTGATTTTGTGTCATTTTGTGTCATTGGTTGAACATTTAGCTCATTTTCGTCCTCCCTAGGCTTAATCTAATCCAATTAGGGTTTTTAACCAATCTTGTGCATCCAATATGTGATTTTATGTCATTGGTTGAACATTTAGGTCATTTTCGTCCTCTCTTGGGTTATTCTTATCCAATTAGGGTTTTTAACAAATCTTGTGCATCCAATATGTGATTTTGTGTCATTTTGTATCATTGGTTGAACATTTAGGTCATTTTTCGTCCTCCCTAGGCTTGTTCTAATCCAATTAGGGATTTTAACCAATCTTGTGCATCCAATATGTGATTTTGTGTCATTGGTTGAACATTTAGGTCATTTTCGTCCTCCCTAGGCTTATTCTAATCCAATTAGGGTTTTTAACCAATCTTGTGCATCCAATATGTGATTTTGTGTCATTTTGTGTCATTGGTTGACCATTTAGGTCATTTTCGTTCTCCCTAGGCTCTTTTTAATCCAATTAAGGTTTTTAACCAATCTTGTGCATCCAATATGTGATTTTGTGTCATTGGTTGAACATTTAGGTCATTTTCGTCCTCCCTAGGCTTATTCTAATCCAATTAGGGTTTTTAACCAATCTTGTGCATCCAATATGTGATTTTGTGTCATTTTGTGTCATTGGTTGAACATTTAGGTCATTTTCGCTCTCACCTAGCCTTTTTCTAATCCAATTAGGGTTTTTAACCAATCTTGTGCATCCAATATGTGCTTTTTGTCATTGGTTGAACATTTAGGTCATTTTTGTCCTCCCTAGGCTCTTTTTAATCCAATTAGGGTTTTTAACCAATCTTGTGGATCCAATATGTGATTTTGTGCCATTGGTTGATCATTTAGGTCATTTTAGTCCTCCCTAGGCTTATTCTAATCCAATTAGTGTTTTTAACCAATCTTGTGCATCCAATATGTGATTTTGTGTCATTTTGTGTCATTGGTTGAACATTTAGGTTATTTTCGTCCTCCCTAGGCTTATTCTAATCCAATTAGGGTTTTTAACCAATCTTGTGCATCCAATATGTGATTTTGTGTCATTGGTTGAACATTTAGGTCATTTTCGTCCTTCCTAGGCTTATTCTAATCCAATTAAGGTTTTTAACCAATCTTGTGCATCCAATGTGTGATTTTGTGTCATTTTGTGTCATTGGTTGAACAATTAGGTCAATTTCGTCCTCCCTAGGCTTATTTTAATCCAATTAAGGTTTTTAACCAATCTTGTGCATCCAATATGTGATTTTGTGTCATTGGTTGAACATTTAGGTCATTTTCGTCCTCCCTAGGCTTATTCTAATCCAATTAGGGTTTTTAACCAATCTTGTGCATCCAATATGTGATTTTGTGTCATTGGTTGAACATTTAGGTCATTTTCGTCCTCCGTAGGCTTATTCTAATCCACTTAGGGTTTTTAACCAATCTTGTGCATCCAATATGTGATTTTGTGTCATTGGTTGAACATTTAGGTCATTTTCGTCCTCCCTAGGCTTATTCTAATCCAATTAGGGTTTTTAACCAATCTTGTGCATCCAATATGTGATTTTGTGTCATTTTGTGTCATTGGTTGAACATTTAGGTCATTTTCGTCCTCCCTAGGATTATTATAATCCAATTAGGGTTTTTAACCAATCTTGTGCATCCAATATGTGATTTTGTGTCATTTGTGGAACATTTAGGTCATTTTCGTCCTCCCTAGGCTTATTCTAATCCAATTAGGGTTTTTAACCAATCTTGTGCATCCAATATGTGATTTTGTATCATTTTGTGTCATTGGTTGAACATTTAGGTCATTTTCGTCCTCCCTAGGCTTATTCTAATCCAATTAGCGTTTTTAACCAATCTTGTGCGTCCAATATGTGATTCTGTGTCATTGGTTGAATATTTAGGTCATTTTTGTCCTCCCTAGGCTTATTCTAATCCAATTAGGGTTTTTAACCAATCTTGTGCATCCAATATGTGATTTTGTGTCATTCTGTGTCATTTGTTAATCATTTAGATCATTTTCGTCCTCCCTAGGCTTATTCTAATCCAATTAGGGTTTTTAACCAATCTTGTGCATCCAATATGTGATTTTGTGTCATTGGTTGAACATTTAGGTCATTTTCGTCCTCCCTAGGCTTATTCTAATCCAATTAGGGTTTTTAACCAATCTTGTGCATCCAATATGTGATTTTGTATCATTTTGTGTCATTGGTTGAACATTTAGGTCATTTTCGTCCTCCCTATGCCTATTCTAATCCAATTAGGGTTTTTAACCAATCTTGAGCATCCAATATGTGATTTTGTGTCATTTTGTGTCATTGGTTGAACATTTAAGTCATTTTCCTCCTCCCTAGGCTTATTCTAATCCAATAAGGGTATATAACCAATCTTGTGCATCCAATATGTGATTTTGTGTCCTTTTGTGTCATTGGTTGAACATTTAGGTCATTTTCGTCCTCCCTAGGCTTATTCTTATCCAATTAGGGTTTTTAACCAATCTTGTGCATTCAATATGTTATTTTGGGTCATTTTGTGTCATTGGTTGAACATTTAGGTCATTTTCGTCCTCCCTATGCTTATTCTAATCCAATTAGGTTTTTAACCAATCTTGTGCATTCAATAAGTTATTTTGTGTCATTTTGTGTCATTGGTTGAACATTTAGCTCATTTTC